>CM056591.1:20132500-20652500 GCA_029721435.1 Gymnothorax reevesii | reverse complement strand
GGTCTCAAAATGGTTTTTTTATATGGTGGTCCTGGCTTCAAGAAATAGCACATTTTGACTTACCGGTCATCTTTCTGGTAAAGAGTACAGTGTTATGGCTTTTACCTCCGCTAAATAACTGTCACATTTAACTTTGTCCTTTGTTTCTGCTAAATTTTCCCTCGTTCCTTGAGACATGACGGCAACAGAAGATACAGGAAGTGGGCTCTATCAGAAGTTTGAGGTCTCAGGAAGATCAAAAAGATGCTGAATTTTAACAGATTTTCTAAATTTAATGGTTTTGTAAAATTGTAAAAGACACACGGCACAAAAAGCCAATATTAAGATTTGTCATGAGCTGAAGTTTGAAAATCTGATTTGCTTCAGCAAATAAGTAGTCTTTCCATGTTTCTTTTGGGGGGAGTGAAGTGTTGCCATGAAAACCTCATTCAAATGGGAAAAAAAAATAATAATCCCCTAAAAAAGGAAAAATATGACATTTCATGTTTAATCAACTGGCTCCACACAACTGACTTCTGTTCCACAATTTCTTTCACTTCCAATTGATCTGATGTCTTAAATAGGACTAACAATTTTCAATTGTCAATTAGAACTTACTTAGAACAGTTATGGAACCAGCTGACAGGACATGTTTAAGTAAATCCAACATCTTTGAGAGCATGTAGACATAAACAAATGTGCCTCACCAACAATGAAAAATTATATAAAAATAGGTAATTTCTCAAAATTTTGCTGAACTTTTCTGTTTTCAATGGTTAAGCAGGTCAGCTTCATTCCATGCTGTAAAATATTAAAAAGCTGACTAAAATAAAAAAAGAAACTTCCTGTAATAAATTTTTAAGTTGGCTCAACGTCAAGTTCCAAATTCATTCGAAAATTTGTTTGTGCAATAAAAGGGTTGAGTAAAATAAAAAAGGCTATGCAGCTGGTTGCCTTACTTTCTAAAGTTCAGTCAACTTTTAATTTTTTTTATTGTGCATGGAAGATTAATTTACTTAAATTTACACAAAATTTGTCCTCAGTTTTCAGACAAAATAAGCAGACTTCTCAAAAAAAAAAAACACTGTCCCAACCCTTATTTTTTAGTTTTAATTATGTTTTATGACACTCTCCCATTCCACATCACCTGGGCCAGAGGTGCTGGTTCTCACCACTGAATCAATTATGAACTGTGGGTCAAATAACCTTAATGAGTTGAAAATGGACAACAAAGACTTGATAACTGCTGGCTGGATTTACGGTAGAAAGCGCACCATAGGAGCTACAATACCTTCAAGGAGTACATTTATTTTAAAACAGCAAACTTCTGAATGAATTATGGGTGATTTGCTATATTGGAAGTGAGCTCTGACTGACAACAGTTCTCAGTAGAGACTTGCACAATAATGTAAAGATGTACCATGAAATTAATTCATATACAAAAGTACATGGGAAAAATACTGTATTTCTAGTCTTTATAGCTGGCAGCCAAAATTGAGATGAAAACAACTGGAAAGAATGGTTTGAGATCTGGGTGGAAATCTACATATGTGGTATATTGACAGTGGACTATCAGTAAACATAATGTGCGGTCGTTTAATCAGGTAATACTAAATCTGTGGCATCTTCAATCCGTTCAATGTGTGTCTTTGTTATTAAGTATGAATTGCCCTTTGGATTAGCGGTGAGATTTACCTGGACACACACGTACTTCTAAAGAGCCCGTTTAGCATATGCAGCTCCTGTGAGTTGTGTTCTCATTCAGAATGTGTGCCTTTTCCACAGAGGAACGCAAGAGACTTGTTTTGTAAGATTAATGAAGGTCACCAAAATTCTCAGAAGTATTCTGATAATTAAGGCTTTGTTTATCAAAACAAGTTATATTAAGAGCAAAAAGATTCGTGGTAATTATTCATAATCTTAACAATTCAAGTGTAGCCACCTCATTTGTGCATTTAATTCTTCTTGTTAATGTTTTGCATAAATCTGCATAATTACTTGAGTTGCCTGTTGTAATTTTGACAGCCACTCCGTTCATGTGCAGTAAAGTATATCGAACGCTTGATGTGTTGCATATTTATAAATGAACGTATGGTCCAAGGATAATATTTCCCCAGCAAAATCTCATTCTTTCCCGTTCGTTCTATCAGTCCTCTGTAATGTTGTGAAAGAATGGGTGTTTAAATCATATGCATTAATTTACCGGTGTGGTCACAGTGATGAAGAAGAATAAGCAATATGACAAGTGGTATGAGCGAAGCATTCGTGAAATTACACTATCAAAGTAAGCAGTGCGGACTGGAATAAATCTTTCGAATAAATGAGGGTTTTCTGCAAACCGTGAGTGTGTCTGTCTGCTGGGGGCAAGGGGCACTATGTGTTCTAATCAGACATCATTTTTTAGCCTAATAATCAAGCTATAAACGAACACACCACAGAAACTCCAGTCTTCGGTTTTACATAATCTCGTAATGACCCCTGCTATTACAGCTTCTCTGATGCTGTCACTAATAAATTATTAGAGAGCTGCAGAGAAAGAACGGATAAAACCTCAAAACAAGCGACTACGACGGTTCACCGAATGTAATTTTGAGTGAAGCCAGGCCTATTAGCACTTTTGACACCAGCGATTTCATTTCCAGAGGCCTCTCCCGTCTGCGCTCGCAATTGATTAATTTGGCATTCGCCAAATAATGCAAAATAATGCTCTTGTTATTGGCTTTAACCTCGGTGATACTTGCGCGATGCGTGGAAAGCGCTCTTCGCTGCAGTTGCAGACGGAAGGAGGCGGAGAAGAGACGAGCAAGAGTCTGTTTGTGTACACAACTCTCGAAACTGTGGGCCAAAGGGAAATTCCTGCCGAAGGAGCAGGGCTGTTATAAGTGAGCGACATTCAATTGGAGGCGGGCGCATTGTTTGTTGATGTAGCTGCGTCGCAGTGTCATGATGAGGGAGTCGAGTGTCTGGTGGATTTCCGAATGAGAACGTAGGCCTACTCAGCTTGTGAGCTGTTACTGTGCATCTTGATATTGCTTACAGGATCAGGGCAGCCAAATGGTTAAAGTACTGCAGAGCCACATGGAATTGGAATTATATTCTGCCACACTTGTGGGAGGCAAAAGCTTGACTTGTTAAAGACCTTGAACTGTTTGTGTACCGATATACTGTATATATATAATTAAAGATGATAATATCATCTCTCAAATTACAGAAAATTTAAACAAACCTTTGATTCTTTTCGGCTGCCATGTACTAAATGAATTTGAAGACTAAAGCATGTTTGATAAACTTCTTATTGGCTGCCCTATATTTAATGAATTTGAATGTCAAATCATGTTCAGTAAACTTCTTGCTGGCTGCCATGTATTTCATGAATTTGAATGCTTAAGCTTGTTTAATAAACTTGTAACTGGCTGCCATATAGTCAATGCTGAAGCATGTTCGATAAAAGCGTGTTTTTAAGATAAAAGCAGTCAATAAGAAGCATGTCCGATAAACTTCTTATTGACTGCCATATACTTACTGAATTGGAATGGTAAAGCATATTCGAAAAAGTTCTCTTTGGCTGCCATAAACAGCATTTAATACATTTGAATGGCAAAACATGTTCAACTAGAGGCACCCCGAATGAGCTTGGCTTCCCAAACCTCCGCGAAGGCAGCACAGTCCAAATCTTGGTGAGTGGGAGCAAAGCTCATTTATCGCGGGTCATATGATTTCAAGATGGTTTGCCGTGGCGGCCATATTGTTTGACTGATCGCGGTCAAAATCAATAGGGCCCATCCCTGATGTTACAGCGACCCACCCACAAAATTTCAGAGATATCCATCCATTACTTTTTGAGTTAACAAATGAACAGCACCGACCACATAACCTCCTGCCAACTTCGTTTGGCGGAGGTAATAAGCCGAGTAACAGCCTCTGGCAGGTATGGGTGAGACGCCACAGGCCGTGGGTGGAGCGGTGTCTGTTTAACTGAACCTAGGCTCCTGTGGGCGAGAGGCCTTTTCCCGCTCCCTCTCGGCGAAGGCAGTGGGCCCCGCTCAAATCCTTCTTTACGTTATTCATCTCTCTCTGTGAGAACAGGAGGCCGTCGTCACAGCACCGCGAGCCCGGCGCAACTCAGCGGAGGCCTCTTTTTTTTCCAGCGAAAAAGGACCATGTGGCGTCTCGTGTTAATTGAAAGTTGTCTAATGAAGTAAACTTGAGGGGGGGGGGACAATGAGAGGGCAGGAAAAAAAAAAAACTTTTTTAATTATGTTTACCCAACAGGCCTTGCTTCCCTAATTTAAATAGCATAAACATCTGGACTGGAGCAGAATTAGAGTCGTGGCAGTAGTCAAGCAAATCTTGTGGAAAATAATGAAATTAGATCCCTGGTGTTGTGACAGGAGAGGCTGGATACATCAGATCTATGTTAATAAAATTTCCATGAATGACTGAATGCAATTAAGGGATTGTCAATTGCGGCAGTGAACTTTTGTAACTCATAGATGTTTGCATCATTTGATTATGGTGGCAATTTAAAATTGTTTATTAGCGTCTGTGTTGGGGTATTAATTATGACCTTTATTATTGGCCACAATTAAACCAGTCATACGCAAAGGCCTAGCGTTAGCCTCTGAGAGACAGATGAGCTGGTAGTGGATTGTATCTCAGGAACACTTAAAGGGGGTGTACCGTGCTTTTTCTTAATATCTGTTATAGGATATCGGTAATAAACGTGGCTAAAGATTCAAATAATAAGGTAAATATGTATAAGAGAAATATGTTTATGGAGAAAAATCCTCAGGCTTTGGATTTGGCTGAATGCCAGGATTTTGATGATTTTTTTTCAACTTGTTTGACGAACTTGGTGACGTCTGGTCATCGCGGATGTGCTTATATGGTCATTTGCCCCAGCCACAGCTCAGAAGTGGGTGCCACCCATAGAACTGGGATAGACTGACCCTAACTCTCTTTGTGCAGCATAATACTGCGATTCAGGAAGCTTGAGGGCTAGTCAGTATTTGCACTATCCACTGTATGTTATCAGCTCTACTTGACTCAACTCCACTCGGTCATTGTACCAGAAACTCATTTTCCACACAGCACAGAACCAACTCAACTGCAGGCGGTATTGACCATGGAAAGTGCCATCTTTAACGCAGCGCAATACAAAACGCAACCTCACGCGACACGAATGCAAGAACAATAAAGCGTAGACGAGGAATCAATAAAACGCTTTATATTGATGCTATAAAGGATATTGAAGGGCTGATGTTCTTGGTTCTCGCCAACAATGTCAGGAGGCTATTTATCTGGCTGCTTATCCATTTTGGCCCAGTAGTTCTAGCGGTGTATACGGTCGTACTCTGTGTTTCCAGCTTGTGCTCAACTCGCTTCCATTTAGCTGTTAATTGTTGGCGAGTTTTTGACGATTAAGCCTTCACCTTTATTCGTTGATTCGTTGAGGCTATGATAATATATTAGCTTTGCCAAAAAGTTGTTATGTGACCCCAAAATGTTTATTTCACATTAAATTAGCTGGCAAGAAAGTTGGTTAGCTTGTTGGTTTGGATACATATTTATTTGCCTGAGTCACCTCTTAAGGGTTACAATTTTGATTGCGTTGCTTAGAAAATCATCCTATTCCTCTGTAATGTTGATCATGTTATGTATTTTGTCAGTTTGTCCTGTGTCGCATGAGTGACGATTCAATGGTCAATGAATCTACGGCGCATTCACCCCACATTTTTTGTCCTGGAATGACTCGGTTGGAACCTCAGGTGAGGAGTTTCTAAACAGAGTTCCTAGTTCCAGATACCATTCACAATTGAAATACGTAAAAAACTGAGCAAAGTATAGTCGAGTAGAGTAGAGTCGTAGCTTGCTGTGCAATATTTGACAAATTGAGTGGACAGTGTGGTTGCAAAGTCTGTCTTAATTGAGATTTATAATTAAGTGTTGCAGACACATGAAATGAGAATAAAATAACTGAGTCCATTTGAATGTGTCCACGGCGTCTGCATGACATTATTATTATAATTGTATTTCTCTTGCTAGTTTCAGCATCTTCATATGAGCAAAATGAGCTGATGATGACTAAATACATACCTTTACCTTTGCATCGTCCCCTAAATGCTAAAGGTAAATTGCAGTATGGAAAACTAATGAGTGTAATTTGATTTCATGTACCAAAGAAAAACCAACCAGATTTTCATCCTCAAACTGATTTAACACCTGTGATGACCAGGAATCAGTTGGTGATATAATGGATGGATGGATAGATGGATGGATGAAAGGAGAATATTATAGTTCTCTCTGCAAGGGATTTTGAAAATAGCTGCATCCGAATTCTTTGAAGAGCAAGAAACCTTCCTCACAAACAGACATGAGCCGGCAAATGATCAGTAGCCTTTACAAGGAGCACCAAATTGCCTATTTCTTGAAGTCAAGGGAGCAATGAGCTCCTTAGTTGCCTCCTTCCAGCAAGGAAACGCAGGACTAACCTTAGAAGAAAGGAAAAATCACATATGGACCACCATCCTTTGCAGCTGAAGTGACTAGAAATGCAATTCGGTCACAAAGTTTTCTGAAAAATTTTGAAAACTGTCTTGGCCGTCCAGCTCACTACGTCTCGAAAGAAAGGAAACATGCCCAAGGTATCTTTAAAGTGTTCTTGCAACTTTCCCTTGACCCACCTAATGTCCTCTAGCGAGGTCAAGGAAAGGGATAGAGACCAGAAAGGCCTCCCATTCAAGAGAATTTGGATGAAGATTTTGATGTTTTTATTCACTGGATTAGCTTATTTGCTTGGGTAAGACTGATCTCTCCTCAGAGAGAGATCTTTTTGATTCCACTGTGGAAGTGCCGTTCTTCCTGCCCAGCTGTCAATCAACAAGAGTCTCTCACTGTGGCGTTTATGAGCCCACTTTCATCTGACCTTTTGGAATTGAGCTTTTCTGTAATTACGAAGTGCCAGGGCGTTATTATGGTACCTACCTATGCGCTCGCAAAAACATGCCCCGCCAGAGCAAGCGCTAGGATTGGCCAGTTCTTCATGCGCTAGGATTCCAATCCTACCACTGAATGGCTGGCTAATCCTGGTGCTTGGATGACTGGCCAGTCCTAGCGGTTGAATGCTTCGGAGGGGCGTGTCTTTACGAGAATGTTGGCGGGTTCTACGAGCCCAATTCCGAAATAGGTGAGACAAATTGTGATAAAAATCAAAATGCAATGACTCTCAAATCACACCAGCCAGTATTTTATTCACAATAGAACAGAGCAATTGTTGAAACTGAGAAATTTTACAATTTTATCCACAAAATGAGCTCATTTCAAATTTGATGGCTGCTACAGGTCTCGGAAAAGTTGGGACAGGGGGCCTGTTTACCACGTTGTAGCATCCCCTCTTCTTTTTAACAGAGAGTGGACGTGCCTTGGCATTGAGGATACAAGTTTCTTGAGTTTAGCCATTGGAATTTGATCCCATTCTTGTTTAATACAGGCTTCCAGCTGCTGGAGAGTTTTGGATCTCCTTTGACAAACCTTTTCTTTTAATTATGCGCCAAATGTTCTCAGTCGGTGAAAGATCAGGACTGCAGGCAGGTCGGTTCAGCACACAGACTCTTATACTACGCAGCCATGCTGTTTTCAAAGCTGCAGTATGTGGTTTTGCATTGTCCTACTCAAATACAGAGGGCCTTCCCTTGAATAGATGTCATCTGGAGTGTTGCTCTAAAACCTTTATATACCTTTCAGCATTTATGGTGCTTTTTAAAACATGCATGTCCCACACCATATGCACTAATGAATCCCCATGCCACCAGAGATGCTGACTTTTGAACTGAATGCTGATAACAGAAAGGGTGGTCTTCCTTCTGTTTAGCCCGGAGGACACGACGCCCATGATTTCCAACAAGAATGTCAAAATTTGACTCGTCTGACACAAGGACACTTTGCCACTTTGCTATTGTCCATTTTAAAGGAGCCTTGGCCCACAGAACACGGTGGATCATGCTCAACAATGGCTTCCTTTTTGCATGATCGAGTTTTAGGTGGCATCTGTGGATGGCACGGCAGACTGTGTTTACAGACAGTTGTTTCTTGAAGTATTCCTGGGCCCATTTCATTCTGACAATGACAGAATCATGTCAGTGAGTGATGCAGTGGCGTCTGAGGGCCTGAAGATCACGGGCATCCAGCAAAGGTCTTAAATGATGACAACAAGTAGGTATGAACACTTCAGAATGAAGTTGTTCCGATCGTAATACATAAAGCTTACATATAAATTCATATATGCGTATAACGACTAGTTTCTTCCAGGTATAGACTTGGGTCAGACTCACTGGTACAGCTGAATGCGAACACTTTTTCTTTGAACGAAACAAAAATGTAGTTAACTGAGCGATAATATAAAGGCTAAGGCAATTGTAGAGCTTATTCTTTAGCTTTGCCAAATTATGGAGCATAAATATTATTGTTCAATTACAATTCCTTATTCGTGTCCTTTTTAAGTATGAACAGATAAAAAAGAACACGGAAAACTAGTCTCCCCCCAGAAAAAAAAAAAAAAAAAAGTTTAGACACCCATGTTTAGCCTACTGCTTACATGTGCCTCATTGGACATTTATCCATACACAAGATGGCGTAGCTTTTCTGCCGTGTGCGCTTTGGTCCAGCCCACGCCTCGTCCACTCTACTTCTTTTTTATATCTCAGGGCTGACCACAGGCGGCAACACCCCACAAAGGAGAGGATGCCATTTACTCTTATTCTCAATCAACCGCGCACATGCAGGCACACACGCACACACACACACACACACACTTAATCTGTGAGGATATTACATTGACTGCCATTCATTCTTTGTGTGTCTCTAGAGCATTTTCCTAATCTTGACAATAAGCAACGCATGCCGAACCCAAACACTTCTGCCTGACCTTAAACTATCCCTAATTCTAACCTTAACCCAAACCTTACCCTTACCTTAACCTATCCCTAATTCGAACCTTACTCCAAACCCTTACCCTAACCTATCCCTAATTCTCCAAAACACACTTTCAAAGGCCTGATCAAATCACAACTGCGAAGGTACCACAGGATTTGTACATCACTAAAATGATTGGGTAGCAGACACTTCAAACACGCAGTCGGGCCAGAAGTAATGGTCTCCATCTTTTTCGTCAAATATGGATTGAAGTTTTATTCAATGGCACAGCTGCTTGTGAAGGTTTCTCTCCAGACCGCCTCAGTTTCGTTAATACTTGAGTCACATTTGCATTTTGGCGTTTTAAGTGTAGTCACTGGCATGGTGCCATGGCTGCAGAAAAGCCGGTCCCCGACTCTGGCGCTCATTTCGCCGCGCACTGCAGCTCTTCAACCCTCTGTTTGGCCTCCATCAAAGTGTCAGAACTCCAGTCTGAAAACCACACTTGTCTGTAAGTCACCCGCCACGTCATGCTAATTTCACCTCTGTCCTTCATTTTTTATTCTTCTTTGGGGAATGATTAGCTGAAGAATTGTGGGCCCTAATAGCTGGCTGTACCTGCAGGTTGATGGCCATCTCAGGCAGGCAGGCTGTTAGCCATGACCTGCAGTAAAAGACTAGCTCTCCGTTAAATAATGTAGGTAATGATAATTGGTCATCGCTAATCGGGGAGATTGTCGGATGTTCTTGGGCGCAGGTGGGGGAGGAGAGCGAGTGCGGTCTCATTACACGCGGTGCAGTGCGGTTAAGCCGTCAGCGGCGGAGGCAGTTTGCATAATTGTTTGATGTCTGACTGAACGGCGAGAAGCCGAAGCGATTACAGCAGGTAACATTCGGGGAATACGAGGCAGGGAACGCTTAATGGCAGCTGAGTCGGGGGAGGGCGGCAATGTGCGGTAATGTCAGAGCGGCTGACGCTTCTTTATCGCTGCCGCATTGTTTGCCGTGGCGTGTCGACACGAAGAGGCCAGGAGGGTCCGTACAACGACGAGCAAGACGAGCACAGGTCTCCATTCCTTTGCTGATTGGCTATTTCATACTTTTAATTGCTTCTGTAATTGACAGTTGCCGACCCACAGTCTTCACCTCCCTCCCACCCCACATGCCCTGAACAGCAACAGTATAAAATCATCAGTACTGTAAGTGCGGCCACTTTGACAAACCACAACATGTCTTCCCAATAATTCTTCCTCTATGTCTTCTGCTTACACCTCACATAGACCTCACTCACTCATTAAAGGCAGGAAATGTATTAAGTGCATACAGAGAATATAATGTGCTGGGCCTTAAAATGTGCTGGGTTGTGCCATTGTATTATTCAACTCGTCCGAGTGTACAATACCACTCTCATTTCCTGTTCCACTTCCAGTTCCTTCAATTATTTAAATGAACAATACCACCCTCACTTCCTGTCCCACCTCCAGTGCCTTCAATTATTTAAATGAACAATACCACCCTCACTTTCTGTTCCACCTCCAGTTCTTTCAATTATTCAAATGAGCAATACCACCCTCACTTCCTGTCCCACCTCCAGTGCCTTCAATTATTCAAATGAACAATACCACCTTAACTTCCTGTTCCACCTCCAGTTCCTTCAATTATTCAAATGAACAATACCACCTTAACTTCCTGTTCCACCTCCAGTTCCTTCAATTATTCAAATGAACAATACTACCCTCACTGCCTGTTCCATCAGTCCTTGTTCTACCTCCAGTTCCTTAATAATTCAAGTGTAAAATACCACCCTCACTTCCTGTTACATCAATAGTTCCTTCAATTATTCAAGTGCACAAGACCATATTCAGTTTCTGTCATTGCAGAATGACATCACATCAGGTTTAGGGCTTGTTCCGTCTTCCACAATGTTTTAAAAATACAAAAAATTACCCTGGCAGTGGGGATGCCAGGGGGCTTTATTTAACTATGACTAATAAAGAATAAAACAATATATGAACAAAAAACTCCAACCAGAACATTTTATCTCACTGCTGTAAATATTTTCACTGCTTAACACACCAGACCAACTCCGATGCATCTGCAATAATTTTTAAATTAACTGGTCATATCAACACGCGCAATGGAGATCCACACCCCTTTCAAATCCTGCTTTTACACTCCAAAAGCATCTACAAGCAGGCATGCTTGTTTCAAGCTTTAGGTGCATGTTGAGCTTGATTTTGTGAGGTTAACACAGGTACTGGCACATTTGCGTTCAAATGCTGAGAATATGACCCACATCATTAAATTCCACAAGTGAACATTGTTAAATGGAGGTTTACGGCTCAAAAAAGTGTTCTAGTGCGTAACTGCTCTGTAAGGCATTACACGGAAACACGTCCACGAATGCCCTCTGAACGTTAGATACTGTTGGATACTGGAAGTAATGCGGGGAGTGAGAGAGCGGGGTTTTTTGTCTGATTAACAGCGAGCTTTCCTCTCGCTGACTTGAAACATCCGAATGAAACAAAAAAGAGAAATGCCCTGGACTTTTTCAACTCTTCTCATATATGATGAAACTCGTTTGCATTTATATATCTTTACCCGTCGCTGTGAAGCGGATGTCGATACGGGTATGAGTGTTGTTCTTCCGCTTGTCTGCCTGTCTGTCCGACATGCCTCGGTTTCGGGCCAGAACTGTCATGGTTTGGAAGCTTTGAGAGCTCTTTTTGTTGCTCTCGTCCGGGACGATATCGTTTTGCTCCCAATCGGATTCCTGGGCCAGCTGGCATTAATTGGGGGAGTTGCTCGGACTCTATTTAAGCTCCAGTTTCGCCTTGCGTCCTTTGCGAGAGAGTCAGTGTAATATTTGCGCTTTAGCCAGTAAGGTCTCGAGACCGAGCACTGTTAAGGACTTAGTTGCATATTTTAGGCCTATAGTTATAGTTAGAGATTGGTATCTTTTGGTATCTTCGAGCTCGCCTGTTTTCTACCTCGGACGGCGTCCAGGTCTGTTGGTACCGCGAGTCTTGCATTTTTAGTCTGTTTAAGTCTCTCAGCCCTCTGCGGTTTTTGCCTTTTAATTCTGGCCGCTGCTTTTGGCGTCCAATTTCTAACAGCCATCACAAGAAGAAACCGTTCAATATTTCTCCATCAAATATAAGTTTAAATCTTATTGTGTTCAGGTGCCTTTCCATATTTTGTCCATCTGTCCATCCCTCCACCGTGTTATGTTTCCAGGCCAGATATCAGCCATCCCCTGGTGCGGGATCTGAGCATTTCGTGCTTGTTCTGTATTATTCTAAGCGGCCGTAATTATTTCGGCTGAAATAACATCGCATCGTGGGGCTGGAGCGAAGCAGCAAAGCGCCTTTGCACTGATTATCCTTCGCTTTTGCGTACAGGTAAAAAAAGGCGGCAGGAAGAGGGGAGGTGAGAAGAAAGAACTTGGCAGGAAGTGTGATGTAAATCAGAGGAGTGGTGCATGGAGAGAGAGGGAGGGAGGGAGAGAGGGAGAGAGAGGCGGGTTTTCAGGAATCCTGAGAGCCATGAAAGAGCTGACCTCTTCCACAAAGGTTCATGTCTTTCTCTGCAGAAACAGATGGGTAATGGCACAATATTGAAATCATGCTCGACATAATATGGGCCCAGTGATTGCGGACCTGATTACCTGCCATATGCCTACTGAAGGGTTGAGGAGAAAATGGGATGATATGCAAACGCCCCACCCCCCACCCCCCTGCTTTAAAGCAACGTTTTTATAGTGCAGTCATTATGCATGCGCTGGGGCCTCGGCGAATGAAAGCGAGCGTTGTGGGGGACAGAAATAATGAAGTCATAAAGCAGGGGGTTATGGGCCTGTGCGGTCCTCCTCGTCCACGCCGCGGGCCGGCAATCAGGTGGTGTGGAGGGCCGATTACCTGGGGAGCGCGGAGACAAGGCGCCTCGCTGTGGAGAAGCGGAGTCGGCAGCAGACGTGGGGTGGGGTGGGGTGGGGTGGGGTATGTGCGTTTGGGAGTGGACAACACAGTAAAGCCTGTCAGGTGGGGCCACATGGGTAACTCTGATTGGCCAGAGGGGTCAGGGAAGACCAATAGGCATGTGGTTTGCTTGGGAAGGAGGCGTGGTTTGAGGGTGGAGCTGTGAATCAATGGCTGCCTTTGTATTGAGTGATTTTTCACTTATGCAGACTTGGGGCATTTTCAAGACCAAAGGGTCTCACGCTAAGTCTCGCAAGGGAGAGTCCTGGGTTTTGAATGACTCGCGAGATCTTGCACCTTTTCCAACATGGATGCCAATTCGGGTTTGTGTCAAACTCTATTTAACTCGCTGTGTGAAAGTGTGGATACCAATCTTGACAGTACTGGGTGCCATCTTGAAAAGCAAGGCGCGACTGTTTGCAGATGTTCTTGCTCACCAACGCAAGACCAAATGTAGTTTAATTGTTCAAGAGGCAAGAACTCGCTGGTGTTGAACATCCCCGTGTTCACAGGCTGTCAGAGACTAATTCACAGGGTGCAAGGACCTTTGAAGAATGTCCATGCTACACTCTGATTAAAACTCATTCAGTCTACAGGGCATAACACTGCAAAATCTAAGGAACCCCAGTGTGCTAACTCTCTTCAAAATTTGAGAAGAAATGGCTTTCAATCAAAACAAGCTAGTACAGTAACAACAGAGTTTTCAGCCGTCCTGACACAAAGTCATTGACAGCAGATTTTCGTCAAATCATCCCATATTGCTTATCCTATGATCAAATAGTTTTATGTGCTTAAATGTGTAAGTGTGTTGTTTTATGTCAGATAAAATAGGAAAAAAATGTGTACAGTATGTTATAAAAAAGGGAATGATCCTTTGAACATAAAAAGTTTTATTTTTTCCACAAATATTTCTGAATAAAAATGACTACTAAATACAATATATGCTATATTGAAATTTAGACATACAGTAATTTGACAGTCATTTTGTTATTTTGTCGTGACTGAATTGGTTTTTACAGTGGATGAATACTGTGTGTGTGTGTGAGTGTTAGAAAGAGTGCTCTTGTATGCGTTCTTGGGTTTGCGTGAGCGTAAGCTTGCCTCTGGGCGTGTGTGTGAAAGTGTGTGTTTGCGCATACAGTTTTGTGTGCATTGTTAGTGTGGTAAATACTTGTTTTGCCTGATTGCGCCTGTATGTCAGTGTGACCCTGACGGTGACTGTGGGGACCAGGCTGACCTACACATGTTAAATCAGGATTAGCGCACCTACCTTTACGTATGAGTTAAGCTGCAGCACCTTTGAGATCTCGAACGCTCCTTGGTCTCCATTACCGGTAATGAAAAGGAAACATTAATGCCCTGTACTCCTGAAAGGAACAAGTGATCTAAGAGGAAGATTTTTTTTCCCCCCTCAAATCTCAAGAAATTCAGCTGTCTTTCTTTCCTGGCGTCCATCAAAAAGGGAGAATTTTTTAATAATCTTTAAGTACCTTTGTGGCCTACTTACCACAACACGATCCCTCTATCGCTGAGATTGGATTTGGGTCATCGTCATTCTAATTCCCTTTCATTCTCATCCCACCCCGAGCAGAAGTCCTGCATGCTCCGCAGCAGCATCATTTATTCAAATGTAGGTCAAGCTATATTTTATGAAGTGGAATTGGTATTTGCATTTTTAATTAAGACGTATTAGTTGCCGGGTGATTGAAATGGAAATTTTATCTGTTTTTTTTTTTCTTTTTCGCTCTTGCCGAGAACATTCCTGAAGACAGCATGGGTGGGCATGCCACACTGTCCCACAAATTGGCAATAAAATGAATGCTGATAGCAGTTATCATTCTTTTTGCTTTTATTTATAAAAGGCGTATTAGAAGGGATGTTCTGCTCTGTATTGCTGCATGCTATTGGTTTTCGGAAGGAAGCCATTTTAAAGTAATAATGTCAAAGATTTTCATTTAAATTGATAATATTAAGTCATTATCTATTGCTGAATAAGGTAAACAGTGATAATTCGGCCTGTTGCCTTCCGATGAAATCCATTGAATTCGACTTATTTACCAGTATAAACAACTGGGTGCCTGTGGCAACATTCCTGGGAAAAATCACAAGCAGCGCTCCGTTAGTAATGCATTTTCCATCACCTGGCAGCTGTTGATCTGCCAGAGGGCAGACGGAGCTAACGCAACAGACCCGCTTGTCTGGTCTTTTTTTTTTTTTATACAATAAATCCGGGCCTCTGTTAGTGTTGCGTGTAAACTATGGCCAAACAAAGACAAGGCTGATAACTACAGTTAAGGGAACTTGTAAAAAGTGAAAATCCAACCAAAAATAAACCAATATGTCATTCAAAAGAAGGCAAATAGTCAAAAAAAGGAAAACGACTGTCAGAGAGGCAAAAATAAATGTTACCAGTGATCATGCCTTCTGGTGAGTATTGAAGGGGGAAATGGGCCTGAGGGAAGCTACAGAAGTGATTCACTTTCTCTTAAACTAGTAGGTACCGCTGACATTTATTAATATAAAATCTACAAACTGCTCTACCTACATTGCGGACTACTGACGGGATCCCTAAATGTCCTTGGATATCTAAATTTCATTTTGGGTCATTAAAGTATCTATCTATCTATCTGTCTGTCTGTCTGTCTTTCTGTCTATTTACCCATGTCTGCCTATATCTATCTATCTATCTATCTGTTTGTCTGTCTATCTACCTATATCTATCTATCTATCTATCTATCTATCTATCTATCTATCTATCTATCTATCTATCTGTCTGTCTGTCTATCTACCTATGTCTGTCTATATCTATCTATCTAGCTGTCTGTCTGTCTATCTATCTATCTTTCTATCTATCTATCTGTCTGTCTATCTACCAATGTCTGTCTCTATCTATCTATCTGTCTGTCTGTCTGTCTGTCTGTCTGAGATAATCCTCGGTGGAATCACAGATGGCCTGGTTATTTATCATCAGGTCTGAAAACAATGAACGGGACCATTTTGAGCCAAAGCTCTGTTGCCAGCCAGTCTGAAACCTCAGAGAACAGAATAGACATTTTGTATCTTGGTGTAAATTTTTTAACATCATAAAGCTATTACGGGAAACAATTAAGTGACGCAATAAGTCGATTTAATAATGTAATAATTCAGTTAATTTTTTTTCAGTAAACTGTGAATTTGAACTGCATGAGTGTTTATATCAGTATTATATCTGTATTATTGAAGTGTGCTGTTTTCTGAAAATTGTGAGCACTTAAGCTGATATGGTTTCTGCTTGTGTTTGTGTTGGGTTAATGTATCCAAACCCTTGCTGCAGTGGCAGCCTGGATCTCTGGCATTTGCAGTGAATAGTTACCCAGCTCAATAGTTCACCAACTGCACAATTGCTGACCAGATAAACCACTGTATTGTATATTTGAAATATGTTTTTAATGTTTTTTATTTTATTATTATTATTTTTTTTACATGAATCGTAGTCAGTGGCTAGTGGGTATATCTGCTCTGACCAGAACCTACTCCTTTACCCTTTATATGTTCCAGGTCTGCTCAGCTCCCTCAGGTTATCAAATGAAAAGCTGCCCCACTGACCTATTGATGAGGAATTAAGGATGTTATATGCAGTCTGCCTTCAAGCCCTGGCCCTTCACCCTCCATGAGGCTTTGGTCGTAAATGAGCCCATTAGCCATGTGTATGTTCAGTACCTGCTGGCTCTGCCTTCTTAACCCTTTCAGCGCCGTGTGAGATATCAAAATCAGACACAGTCGAAAACCAATCATGTGGCAACTTGTTTAAAAGAGCTCCCCTTTACACAAGTTGCCGCATGATAGGTTTTCAACCGCTCCGGATGACTACATTTTTAATTCCTTGAAACCGTTTTCAGCGCTCAAAGGGTTAAAGCCAGTGGATGCTGAAACTACTGCATACACCGACCAGACGGAGTTGCGTGGTCTGTTGTCTCACTGGAAATCCTCGCCAGACCTGTATCTGAGAATCTTATCTTTAAATCCCGTCTGCTATATTTTCTGGCATCAACTAATATTTACGCACCTTGTGACACCCCTTTATGATAGATGGTTCCAGTCAGGACAATGGCTTCTGCACAGGACCAGGAGTTTGCCGAGGCTTTGTTTGTCACACTGAAACTTTTGGCTTGCGACCGTATTTCTAATTGTATTATCAGTGCTTATTGGCAAGTAACTCTGAAAAAGAGCGCCTATGAAATTAATTCATACATTTTTAGATGTTCGAGGCACATTAAACTAAAAAGGGGTTTTGACTTACACTTAAGAATAAATTAGAGCTGAGCAATTGATGTTCTATGTGCTGTTAAACACTCTAGTTAAATAAACGGAGTGCGGGAGGTTGCAAATTCACAACTGTAGGAGGGGAAAATGAGCTGTGGGGAGTAGTTTTAGTGTGGTGAGCGCAGATTGAAGAGTTAACACAAAGTTACTGTGTTGAAAACAAATGAGCCAATATTACATTTAATTATAGCCATCAGGATTGAGCGAGAAACCGCTCTGGGATTTCCCAGTTGCTCTCTTTAATCGTACTGTACTCTAGTTCTAGAGAGAATTTCAGGACGTGGCAAAGCCTTCAGAGGATTTAACTGCAGGTGCTGTACGTTTCTCCCGACATGGCTGTGTTTATCCAGAGCAATTACAGAACCTGCCCGCTTGAGTGACATCATACGAATAGTTGGCAAGCTTAGGATATGAGATGATGAACTAATGCAAGTCTGGTTCAATCTGACAAAATGCATGTTTTTTTTTTTTTTTTGCAAAGATTTATTCTCAAAAGTGTATGTATATCATAACATTTATTCACAATGAGAGAGATATAGAGAGAGAGAGTGTGTGTGTGTCTGTGTGTAAGCCTGCTACGAGCCTAGTGGCCCATCAGTCCGGTGCTTAACCCCGGCTTCCATGGCATGAAGTAACTAGGGGCCTCATTTACTAAGACATTTAGCACATGCAAAATCTTTTTGCCCGTGCAAAACCAGAAACCTTGCTACTGATTGGTGCAAGGACAATCATGGGCAATGTTATTGGTTTTGGTGGGGTGGAAAGATTTTGCATGTGCCAAAGGTCTTAGTAAATCAGGCCCAAGGAGTATTACTACTCCCCCTGGATGGGATGCCAGTCCATTGCAGGTACTCCCCCAGCTCTTAGTCAAGTTTCCCTGATCATTTGCTGGTATCCATTTATACACCTGGGCAGAGTGAGGCATGGAGTGTGGGAGTGAAGTGTTTTGCCCAAGAACGCCGCAAAGGGCGCACCTGGGGCTTGAACTCAGGACCTTACGATCCCAAGTTAAGCCTACTCAACCACTGCAGTATAGTATCTCCTTTATCATATCGTCATGACAGAGAAGGCAAAACGCATGACGTCGTCATGAACTTATTTCTTTACCTTTCCTTTGAACAACAGTTAATCAGCATTTGGGAACTGAGAATACTAATTGTAGAAGTTTTTAGGTAGAATTCTTTCCCATTCTTGCCTGATGTATAACTCAACCTTATAATGCCCAGACACAGACATTATTATGGGAAAAATATGACCCAGTAATATTTTTGAAGTATTGAAGGGTAGTATTCAGATCCACTGTTCATCATTAGGTTTTGTGACAGCAAAATATACATTGCTGAAGAGAACTTCTTGTAATTCCAGGAGTATCATATCTGATAGAGCCAACAATCAGCATCCCGCCAAAACTCAACGATCGAAATTTCAAATTGTTTATATGCTCTCTACTATCTATAGCTATCCCTTAATTTGTTTAAGTTTTTTTGTAATGTTTACCTTGGAATGCCGAACTTCACTGCCAAAGTCCAAGGAAATTCAGGAATTCCCATTCATATGGGAGCTACGACCTTGAAGTGAGTGACTAGGGGAGAGACGACTCCTGTAATATCACTTCTTCCTTCCAGCTGGCAGCACTGTGTATCAGATATGATACAGTGAGCAGTCGTGGTTGTGCTCCATCTTACCAGGTGGGCATGGTCCGTCAAATTGGGTGTATCATATTTGATACAGGGACCATTATAGGGTTGAGTTGCTGAACAGTCCTGGGTCTTCATTGTTCTATTTTGTGATTTCTAACGCGACACACATTTTCAATGGGAGACAGGTCTGGACTGCAGGCCAGTCTATTACCCGCACTCTTTTACTACGAAGCCAGGCTGTTGTAACACGTACAGAATGTGGCTTGGCATTGTCTTGCCAAGATAAGCAGGGACGTCCCTTTAAAAGGCGTTGCTTCAATGGCACCAAATGAAGCACTGATTACTAAAACCCCACAAGTCAAGTCAAGTCAAGTGTGACTTATGGGGTTTTAGTAATAGGTGCTTCAAATGAAGCTCCAAAACCAGTACTCTTCAGCATTAATAGTGCCTTCGAAGGTATGCAAGTTACCCATGCCATGGGCACTAACACATTCCCATACCATCACAGATGCTGGCTTTTGAACTTTGCGCTGATAAAAATCTGGATGGTCCCTCTTAAGTCTGGAGGACACAACAACAAGATTTCCAAAAACAATTTGAAATTTGGACTCATCAGTCCACAGCACACTTTTACACTTTGCCTGAGTTCATCTCAGATGAGCTTGGGCTCAGAGAAACCGGCAGAGTTTCTGGGTGTTGTTGATATATGGCCTTTGCTTTGCATGGTAGAGTTTTAACTTGCACTTGTAGGTGTAGCGACGAACTGTGTTAACTGACAGTGGTTTTTCGAAGTGTTCCTGTCCCCAAATGGTAATATCCTTTATAGAATGATGCTGGTTTTTAATGCAGTGCCGCCTGAGGGACCAACGGTCACGGGCATTCAATGTTGGTTTTCAGCCTTGCTACTTACGTGTAGAGATTTCTCCGGATTCTCTGAATCTTTTGATGATATTATGGACTGTAGATGATGAAATCCCTAAATTCCTTGCAATTGCAAAATAAGAAATGTTCTTAAACTGTTGGACTATTTAGTTGTTCATAAAGTGGTGAACCTTGCCCCATCCTTGCTTGTGAACAACGCCTTTTGGGGATGCTACTTTTATACCTAATCATGACACTCACCTGTTTCCAATTAACCTGTTCACCTGTGGAATGTTCCAAACAGGTGTTTTTTGAGCATTCCTCAACTTCCCAGTCTTCTGTTGCCCCTGTCCCACTTTTTTGGAACGTGTCGCAGGCATTAAACTCAAAATGAGTGAATATTTCCCCAAAAAACAATACATTTTATGAGTTTGAACACTAAACACCTTGCCTTTGTAGTGCACTCCATTGAATATAGGTTGAAAAGGATTTGCAAATCATTATATTCTGTTTTTATCCCCCGCCGCGTGATTAGCGCGAAGCGGGGGATATGGCATTGGGCTCCATACGTACGGACACATAAAATTGAGGCGGCGGGGGATATTGCCATGTTAGTGGCAAACACTTGTTTATTCATGTTTTGCACAATGTTCCAACTTCATTGGAATTGGGGTTTGTACATATACATGCCCTCTGGAAGCATAACGCCTCTGTTTCCGATCTGCTTGGGAGTTACCTCAGGTGTATTTTACTACTTTTCCCCCGAAACCCGAGTGCACGAATGCCAGAAGATTATAAAGCTTCCAGCAGTTGACAAGAATATCTGTAAAACTGTAAATTATCCTTCGGTGCACACAAAGACTGTCTGGGCTAAAATATGACTTGAAATAAAAGTCCTGAGCGATTTACACAAATTAGATCTATTCCCTCAAATTATCTATTTATACAGCTGAATATTTTATTTTATTGAAGTCATGTAGGCTAAATACTGTTGGGCATGGAGTTTTTATAGTTTTTGGAGTTTTCTGTGAACTTCACACTGACAGATAGAATAATTTTATATGGCAAACATGTTTATTCCCCCATGTGAGATAGGTACCTGTTCTGCTTGATCATTGGGATGCTGTCTGGTTCCTTCAGTATTTCGGCGCCTATGTCCACAAACATTAATCAAGACCTTTAAGGGTCGTCAAAGCAACAAATTAGGTCATAAAAACATGTTGTCTTGTGGGTTTTCTTTCTTGTAAAAGTTTATAAAACTCCCAGAGAAAACACTGAACGCAGGCCTTCGCGATCACCATTGCAATAAGAACTTTAATCAGCAAGGCCTTGGGAGATCACACTGAAGAGCGGTGCCTTTTTCACTCTCAAATGGTGAAGCTGGTATGTCTGAGGAGCTGAAATTTGGGGGTTGAATTTACTTCCCTTTAGAAGATACAGCTGCCTTGTAGTTCCTGAACTATGGCTGTCTTTGGGACCATTTTTACTGTAGTTTGTGTTTTCTTCTGTTATTTTCATTTGTAGCTGCTAATATCCTTTACATTTATATTGTTTTTTGACTTCATATTGAAGATTTTGGGTGTGACTGAGTAAGTCTTCTAATTCTGATTTTTTTTTTCTGGATAGAAGTTTTACATTTTGATTAAGGTTGAGCCAACAGTTTGATCTGGCTATCAAAAAAGTTTGGAGGAGGGAGAGAGGGATATGCTGTACAGTGAGTGGGGTTCAGTGTTGAACACTGATTTAGTGAGAAAAGATGATTTGTATTATTTGATTCAATACTGAAAGGGTTAAATTGGTGGCAGTCTGGGTCCGGAGCATATTTGCATTATATATTAATGACTATCATATAACATTAATCAGCATCATAGCTACAATGTCATTATATCTGCCAACATTACCCAGAATAGCTTTCTACAATGGAACGTATGACCCCAAGTCTGAGGACCAGCCACGAAAGTGGAGCTGGTATCTTACCACCTCCTGATGTCAGCGAGCATGTGACACAAGGTTATGTGGCAACCCGGGGGAATCAGTGGTAGGTTTTACACATGGGAATATATGACCGAGACAGGTTTTCCGTCTTCAAACAAAATACTGTTTAATTAATGCAGGAAGTAGTGAGGGGAGGGGGGATTGGGCCAAAAACAAAGGTTCTTCTCCGAACGGAGGTAGGCTTCGCGCAGTAGGTGGCGCTCCCATCCGGGGGTTCCTAGGGTGTCTTTGTCTCCCCCGCCTGGGGGACGAGCTCACCCTCCTCTTCAGCCTTGTCACCGCTCCAAGGCACAAGCTTTCAATCCTTCCAGCAGACAGTTCCTGTCAGACAAACAACTCTTCTCCCAGAGGCCGTCAACACAACAATCTCTTCAACCAAAGAAAAGGAAGTCCTCTTCTTTACTTTCAGTTAAAGACTTGGCCACTGGCCGCTTACCGCTGAGGTTTGGATGGCCCGGTGTTCTCACTTCCCCAGCCTGGTGAACTCTGCTTCTCTCTGGGTAGCTGCACTTAAATACAGCTCTCAGGGTAATTAGTCAACTCGCCTCAGGTGTGACCACTCCCACGTGCCAATTGGTTGCAGAGAGTGAACTGGGAGGTAACAGTGGTTCACTACCTCACCTAGAAGGAAGGGGTGTGTCTGCTCCCCCACTGCAGCCTGTCTTATGGCGTGAGACCAGGGGTTGCCACATATCCCCCCCACCAGCTCCAGGCTGTGGCCGGGAGCGACCGACCAGAGGCACTCATCTCGGCGGGAGAGGGCATCCGCGTTCCCATGAGCCTTTCCCGCTCTGTGTTCTACTGTAAAACAAAAATCCTGTAGGTCCAAGAACCACCGGGTTACACGTGCATTGTTATCTTTGGCTCGGCTCATCCATTTCAGAGGGGCATGGTCAGTTAAGAGGATGAACTTACGTCCCAACAAATAATATTTCAGCTTACTCAACGCCCATTTAATGGCCAAACACTCTTTCTCCACCACCGAGTAATTACGCTCATGAGCGTGCAACTTACGGCTGATGTAAGTGACGGGGTGTTCTTCCCCACTCCTGACTTGGGACAACACTGCTCCCAAGCCAGCCTCCGAAGCATCTGTCTGGACCAGAAAGGGCTTTTGAAAGTTAGGAGTGACAAGTATGGGACTGTCACACAGAGCCTGCCGCAGAAGCGTGAAGGATTCTTCTGCTTCTGGGGTCCAGGTAACATGATGGGGTAATTTCTTCTTGGTTAGGTCATTCAGGGGTGCTGCAAGGGAAGCAAAGTTGGGCACAAACTGTCTATAATAACCAATAAGACCCAAGAAGGTTTTCACCTGTTTTTTTGTGACAGGACGGGGCCAATTCAAGATGGTTTCGATCTTCTTTGGCTGGGGTTTCACATTTCCGCAGCCGATCCTGTAGCCCAGGTAGTCTGCTTCTTCCAGGCCCAGTCGGCATTTTTTCGGATTAGCCGTCAACCCAGCATCCCGGAGGGCTCTCACCACGGCCTCCAACTGAGTCAGGTGTGCGGGCCAGTCCTTACTGTGGACAATGATGTCATCGAGATAGGCAGCTGCATAGTCCCGGTGGGGTCGCAGAATCTGATCCATCATCCTTTGGAAGGTGGCAGGAGCCCCATGGACTCCAAAGGGAAGTACTCTGTACTGATACAACCCATCAGGCGTGGAGAAGGCAGTCTTCTCCTTGGCATGGTCTGTCAGGGGCACCTGCCAGTAGCCTTTTGTCAGGTCCAGGGTGCTGATGTACCGAGCGGGACCCAGCCGCTCGATAAGCTCATCCACCCTGGGCATGGGATAGGCATCAAAAGTAGAGATCTCATTAAGTTTTCGGAAATCATTACAAAATCGGGTGCTGCCGTCTGGTTTAGGTGCTAGCACAATGGGACTGGACCAAGCACTGTGGGATTCTTCGATTACTCCGAGTTCCAGCATCTTCCTTACCTCCTGTCGGATGGTTTGTATTTCTTTTAGTGTAAAACCATTGCAGGCCGCAGCGCTCGCATTCTCCACCATATGTGGCAACCCGGGGGAATCAGTGGTAGGTTTTACACATGGGAATATATGACCGAGACAGGTTTTCCGTCTTCAAACAAAATACTGTTTAATTAATGCAGGAAGTAGTGAGGGGAGGGGGGATTGGGCCAAAAACAAAGGTTCTTCTCCGAACGGAGGTAGGCTTCGCGCAGTAGGTGGCGCTCCCATCCGGGGGTTCCTAGGGTGTCTTTGTCTCCCCCGCCTGGGGGACGAGCTCACCCTCCTCTTCAGCCTTGTCACCGCTCCAAGGCACAAGCTTTCAATCCTTCCAGCAGACAGTTCCTGTCAGACAAACAACTCTTCTCCCAGAGGCCGTCAACACAACAATCTCTTCAACCAAAGAAAAGGAAGTCCTCTTCTTTACTTTCAGTTAAAGACTTGGCCACTGGCCGCTTACCGCTGAGGTTTGGATGGCCCGGTGTTCTCACTTCCCCAGCCTGGTGAACTCTGCTTCTCTCTGGGTAGCTGCACTTAAATACAGCTCTCAGGGTAATTAGTCAACTCGCCTCAGGTGTGACCACTCCCACGTGCCAATTGGTTGCAGAGAGTGAACTGGGAGGTAACAGTGGTTCACTACCTCACCTAGAAGGAAGGGGTGTGTCTGCTCCCCCACTGCAGCCTGTCTTATGGCGTGAGACCAGGGGTTGCCACAGTTAGCTCATGAAGCGACTAACATCACTAAATTTTATTGCAATTTGGCACTGTAAACTAGCTCAGACATGTTTGATATGGTATCATCAGACTCATTGCAATGACGACATTCATATGATATGCACTACGGGCTTTGTGCTAGCTTAAAAACTGAACGCACAATGGCTTAGAAAAGACCGTAATCTTAACAAGGGTTAAAAGTAGGCCGATCAAATCGAGAACAGAGGAGCAGTTTAGTCTTGACCCGTTTTCTAACACTTTCCTTTATTCATCATGGGTGAACTCCGAAAACTCTCAACATTATCAAGTGGAGCCAGGTCTCAACGACCCGTCATAGTAAGATGAGAAAAAACTAAGAAAACTTTATTTTCAAACTAATTTTGGCACAGCATACTCTGCGTTATTCAAAATTGCGTACATGTGTGGCTGATATTTGTCGAAATTTCAACACTGAAGTGCTGGTAAGCTGCTTAGTAGCATATCCCACAAGCTCACATGGAAAATAATCAAGTTGTTTATCTTCTATTTGTGTAAACCATGTTCAGTCTTGTTCAGTGGTCATTTTTTTTTTTTTTGGAGAATAGTGAGAATTTTCTCAATGCAGGGTTTAGAACACTGAGTATTATTTTGCCTTTTACCTGGGGCACAATATTTACTCAAATAAACATGAAGAAAATAATGCTTTGTTTCAGCATGCTACTCCAGGCAAACCGGATTTAACCAAATCAAAAATGTCCTCCTTTCCTCTATAGACATTCTTTCATTTTTTTAGTAGCAAAGAAGTTGGTAATAATTCCTGTCCAGCTCTTTTTCTTAAAATGTGGTGTTTAGTCATTCTACCGTATGCCTTTCTCACTACGTATGTCTGTGTAGTCTGTAGGTCTGACTGCTATATGCGAACTCCTGACAGAGAGCAGAGGGCCTGACAGAGAGTGGCGGGTTTGTCTTTGGCGTGAGAAGGAGGCCTCTGATTTGTATTACAAAGAGCGTGCACCCATCACTTAGTATGCACAAATAATAATAGCTATTGATTGTATTCTTCCCCTGCAAATTACATGCTTCCTGCCTAATTGTTATGGGTGATTTTATCTCGAATTTGATGCGACACTAGCCCAAATCAGTTAGCACTGACAATGACAAGGAGGGGGAAATTAAGGAAAAAATATTCTGCTCATCTAAATTATAGACCCATGGGCCAAACATGATTTTTTTTCACCCCCAGAGTTCTCTGCCAATGGTCCAGTAGTCGTGTGGAGTGATTAGTCATTATTGTGTAACATGTGTACTATCCATCAGTGTAACAGTGCACTGAAGGATTCTGAAATACTCAACTCAGTATGGTCCAGATGGGTGATGGGTAATAAGATTGTTCCCACTGTGGTTCTACCAGCTAAAACACCTCTCTGCAGTGATGCACCCCAATACTACAAATCTCAACTGTGCTGTTGTTTGCTATAGTTGAATGGTTCATTAGGCAAAGGTGTATGATTATCTGAACCATGTAACGGCTACAGTGCTGCCCAGTGTGCGGCAGTCAGATTTTCATTGCTTTTGAGTGGACAAAAAGCACTGTTCAGTGAATTTACTGCAAACTATTGCAAAAATGTATTGCTTCAATTGGAGCAACCCGATATCCAATACGGTGCATCGCAGGGCGAATATGATCGCCGACAATGACGGGTTAAAGTTCAAAATTTAGACGAATGAACTTCCGCCCACACCCGCGCAAGGTCGAACCTGAGCTAATAAAATTACGATTTAAAGCGCTCAGTTCCAAGATGTGGACTCCAGCTTAGACTTGACTTTAGCTTTTTTGAAAATTTTGCTGTTTTTCCTGTTCATATCTGTGTATCCACGGTGGTTTTCAATTGCTAAGCTGCACAATCCTCATCGCATTCCGACATGCATGCATTGGCTTGGCGAAGCTGGCCCTATTACCGGGAGTGGGGACGTCTGCAAGAAATCCCGTTCACCCATCTCGTTCTACGATTTACGAGGGTTTCACGCTATATCTGGTCGCTCCAATTGAAGTTTCTCGTCGGCAATAAGTCTCCTTTAGCCCAGTACCCTGACCCATGTACCACGCTTTTGGCCAGAGCGCCCCATAATGGGTTCCCAAAGCAATGATGAAGTAATATCACAGGCTTACATATATTATTAAATGCTAAAAAACAAACAAACTCTAGTTTCAAATTATTTACTAAAGAGAAACTAAAAACATGATCAGTAATGTTCATTGCAAGCCTCCTAAAATTTCAGTGGATCGTATAATTGATACACAAGTTATTAAAAAGTGGCTGTTTGCTATAAGGGGAATGGATATGATTCCTTTGTCCCGTGAATCATTGTTTATTGGCATTGCTGTATTCATCAATGCTAAAAATGGATTTCATTCTTCGATAAGCTGTGGAACCTTTGGAACCACCTGAGAGAGAGTTTTCTACCTGGCTTTGTGTATGCTGTGTGTGTGCGTGTGCGTGTGCGTGTGTGTGTGTGTGTGTGTGTGAGTGTGTGTGTGTTCTTGCTAAACAGCGTTCTCCATGTCTTATTTGCGGTTATTTATTCACTCAAAGCTGGCTCATTTTCGTGAATTAACTCTGTGAGGAGAAGTGTGGATGCTAATTCCCACGAAAGATCTTGAAAGAAAACTTTTGAATGTAAACGCCAGCACTTTGTACCTCACTGAAGCAATCTTAAACAGTAATTCCTTATCGAGCACCTGTGTTCTTTGATGCTGAAACTATCACCAGCTAATACGAACGACAGATGTGCTCTGACATCAGGCAATCTTCTCTATCTAAATCACTATATCTCTTTTGACATTAAAGTGGCATTTTTGGTGCGGCTGGAGAAAGTGACGTGCAGTTCTTGGAATTCTAGGTTCCCTGGCCCCCTGGAAATGGCATATTCATATTAGCAGGGAATTAGCTCCTGGGATGCAGCAGAAATCTACTCCCGGCAAGGCAGCGAATGAGCGCCAGTCTCTCCTTATCTTCAGCCGAGACGCACGATGTGTCAGGATTCGGGGCCCCTCTTTTAAAAGCTGCTATCCTTTCCAATTCTTTTGACATTCCAGATGCATATCTCTGCCCTACCCCCAGAATTGGGGGATAGAGTTTGTCAAATTGTGAGGTTTTACGAAATGAGCCAAGAGCGAAAACCAGATAAATGCAAAATGGAGGCTTTATTTCTGAAGGGGGAAACCCCCCAACAGAGCTGGCAACAGTACAATGTCCACAATCCACAAACAGAATCCAAAGGGCAAAGTCCAAAACTGTAACCAGGGCACCAATAACAAAACTCAAGGTCAGGCAAAAATGGTTCGGTACACAGGCGTGGGTTTGGTGGAGAGACAAACTCATAAGCCGTAAACAGTCCGAATCCAAATACCAGGGCAGCAAAGACAATAGACGTGGTCGGGCAAAAATAGGTCAAAACTCACGAAGGCAATCAGATCCAAAAGGGCAAACCAAAAAACAAGTGTCGGGCAATCCAGTCAGAAAGAAAATATCACAGTGAGCAAGGCGAGGAACGTAGCACAAGACAAAGGAGTAAAGACGATCTGACAAGGAACTAAAAGTGCAGACACCTTATATACACATCCGGGGTGAACACATGACTAGGGTAAACAGGTGTAATCAATGACATGGGAGTGACACATGAGGAAAACTAATTACATGAATTTGGCGAATGCCGAAACGCAGACAGGGATAACGAGACATTCCTATGAACGAATAACAGCTCCGGTTAAGGAGTACTAAAGTGTATAGTCTAAAGAAAAGAGAAAGCCTGAGATATAAATGGAAACTGCAGTAGAGATAATTAGTGATAGGCAAGGAGGGCGGAGATACAGATTGGGCGAATGCTGAGAGATCGTTAGTCTATTAGTATGTGCAGCTATACAATCCCGAGTGCAAGTTAGTCAGTTAGTATGAATATACAATGTTAATCGGGGTTAGTAATTATCGAAAACAATAAACTGTTAGTAGGGTTAGTAGATAGCATAAAGAGAGAGGAAGGAAGAAAACGAGATATGAAGAAAGATTGAAATCCCAGAAACCAGGAAATCACCCGAATGAGTGGCACGTCAGACAAGGGACCGTGGGCAAAGACCTACACCAGACAAGACAGGGGAAAACGAAGTGCAGGACTAGAACCAAAAACAAGACTATGAAACATGGCAAGGCTATGAAACATGGCAAAGACGTAAATAATAACAAAACAAGAAAAATAATAAAACATGAAATCAAACAACCAAAACACAATACATAATCCTAGGGATGGTCAGAGGCAGGCAGTGGTCACTAAAACACAAAAGGCATACATGGCAAGCCAGGCACAGAACTTAAACATGGGGCTAGACAAAAGACATGGCTGAAATGCAGAATCACAACAGAACCCCCCCCCCCAACGAACGCCTCCTGGCGTTCAATTCGAAGAGCGTGATGCAGCATGATAGTCTCTTATTAAAGTCTTATCCAGAATGTGTCGGGCAGGAACCCAACTGCGGTGTTCTGGTCCGTAACCCTCCCAGTCGACGAGGTACTGTAGACCTCTGCCTCGTCGACGAGAGTCCAGGAGGGCACGGACCGTGTAGGCTTCGCCTCCGTCGATGATCCGGGCGGGTGGAGGGGGATCAGGTCCAGAGGACAGGTGGTGGGTTACAGCAGGCTTTACTTGTGACACATGGAAAGTTGGGTGTATACGTCGCATGGATAGGGGGAGACGGAGGCGAATGGCAGTGGGACTAAGGACCCTCTCGATAGTGAAAGGGCCCAGGTATTTGGGGAAAAGTTTACCCCCGTTACCTCTGAGGGGGATGTCCCTAGAAGACAGCCAGACCCGTTGCCCAGGTCGGTACGCCGGAGCCGCTGTGCGTTTCTTGTCGGCCAGTTCCTTCATCCGGGCGACCGATCTGAGCAGGACCTGGCGGGTGGTGACCCAGGTGCGTCTGCACCTACGGACGAACTCGCTGGCAGATGGAACAGCTACCTCCTCCTCCTGGGACGGGAACAACGGAGGCTGGTAGCCCAGGCAGGCCTTGAAGGGGGAGACGCCGGAGGCAGCAGAGGTGTGGCTGTTCAAGGCGTACTCTACCCATGGCAACTGATAACTCCAGGAGGAGGGGTTCCTAATGCAGAGACAACGCAGAACACTTTCCACACATTGGTTAGCTCGCTCGGTCTGGCCATTGGTCTGGGGATGGAAACCTGAGGATAAACTGACTGACGTGCCTAGGGCTTTAAAAAACGCTTTCCAAAAAAGTGCTGTGAACTGGGGACCACGATCAGAAGTGATGTCGGTGGGTATGCCATGAAGCCTAATGACATGTTGAATGACCAGATTGGTGGTGTCTTGAGCGGAGGGAAGTTTAGTGAGGGGAACTAAGTGAACGGCTTTGGAAAATCTGTCAACAATAGTGAGAATGGTGGTGTGGTGGTTGGATGGGGGAAGACCTGTGATGAAGTCTAGTGCAATGTGGGACCAGGGACGATGTGGTGTCGGAAGGGGCTGGAGTAAACCTTGTGGTGGTTGGTGAGAGGACTTAGCCTGGGCACAGACCGAGCAAGCTGTAACGAAACCCTGGACATCTTGGCTAAGTTCTGGCCACCAAAACCTCTGGAGGATGAAGCTCTTAGTGCGGCGAATCCCAGGGTGGCAGGACAGTCTAGATGCGTGTCCCCATTCCAGGACCTTGGGGCGCAGGGCAGCTGGAACAAATAAGCAGTTAGTGGGACACGCACTAGGGGTAGCAGCATTGGTCTGGGCATTCTTAACCTCTCTCTCTATGTCAAAACATATGGCATTGAAAAACGCTTCCTTAGGGAGGATAGTATCCTTGTTAAGTTCTTCCTCCTGGATCTCAAAACATCGGGATAGGGCATCAGGCTTCACATTCTTACTTCCAGGCCGGTAGGCAATGTGGAAGTTAAAGCGGGAGAAGAATAACGCCCACCTGGCTTGCCGCGGATTGAGTCTTTTGGCTGTCTGCAGGTACTCCAAATTCTTGTGGTCAGTCCAGACAATAAAGGGAACCTTGGATCCTTCCAGCCATTGCCTCCATTCTTCCAAGGCCAACTTCACCGCCAACAGCTCCCGGTTGCCGATGTCGTAATTTCTCTCCGCTGAGCTGAGGCGGCGAGAGAAGAAGGCACATGGATGGATTTTCCCATCCTCCGTGGACCTCTGAGACAGAATGGCTCCAGCTCCAATATTGGAGGCGTCCACCTCGACGATGAACTGGAGCTCTGGGTTGGGAATAGTGAGGATGGGTGCAGATGTGAATCTGGTCTTTAATTCTTTAAAGGCGTCCTCTGCTTTCTCCGACCAACGAAACTTGAATTTGGAGGAGGTGAGAGCAGTAAGAGGAGCCGCAACAGAACTATAGTTCCTGATGAACCGCCGGTAGAAGTTGGCAAATCCTAGGAAACGTTGGAGTGACTTACGGTCCTCTGGTCGGGGCCACTTGGTAACTGCCTCCACCTTTACTGGGTCCATGCGAATGGTGCCAGGAGAAATAATGTAACCCAAAAAGGTGGTGGTTTCAACAAAAAACTCACACTTCTCGGCCTTTACGAAAAGGCGGTTCTCCAAGAGGCGACGGAGCACTTGACGAACATGCTGAACATGGTCCTCCTGGGATTCAGAAAAAATCAGAATATCGTCAAGATAGACAAAAACAAACTTGTTTAACATGTCTCTTAAGACGTCATTGACGAGGTTTTGAAACACTGCTGGAGCGTTGGTAAGCCCGAAAGGAAGAACCAAATATTCCCAGTGCCCCGTGGGAGTGTTAAAGGCGGTCTTCCATTCGTCCCCCTCTCTGATTCGCACTAAGTGGTATGCATTCCGGAGGTCGAGCTTAGTGAAGATCTTGGCTCCTTGCAGGAGATCAAAAGCGGTGTTCATGAGGGGAAGTGGGTAGCGGTTCTTAATAGTTATCTCGTTGAGGCCCCGGTAATCAATACAGGGTCTTAATGATCCATCCTTCTTGGCTACGAAGAAAAAACCCGCACCAGCAGGGGATGATGACGGGCGTATAAGGCCAGCAGCGAGAGACTCTGAGAGATACTTCTCCATAGCTTGGTTTTCTGGTCTGGAGAGTGAGTAGAGTCGGCCTCTAGGGGGCATAGTACCTGGCTTCAGGTTTATGGTGCAGTCATAGGGTCGGTGAGGTGGTAAGCTGGTGGCCCGAGACTTTGAGAAAACCTCCTTGAGGTCATGGAATTCAAGAGGAACCTTTTCCAGGTCTGGAATCTCCGGAGGAGATGGGTTGTGTAGAGGGTCGAGGGCGTTGCGGAGGCATGTCAGGGAGCAGTTGGGGCTCCATCCCTTAATTTCATTCTTGCGCCAGTCGATCTCTGGTAGGTGTTTGGCCATCCATGGATGGCCCAGGACGATAGGAGCATGGGGAGAGTGTAACAGGAGGAACTGAATGGTTTCGTGGTGGTTTCCTGACACCTTGAGTTTGACGGGGCTGGTCGTATGGGTTATTTGGCCGATCCTCTGGCCGCTGAGCGAATTGGCCACTCGATCAGGGAAGATCTTCTCTGTGGGAACGCCCCATTTCCGGGCCAGCTCCACATCAATTAAGTTTTCCTCCGCTCCGGTGTCCACGAGAGCCTCGGTGGATCTGCTCTCGCCCCCCCATTCCAAAGTTACAGGAACACATGTGCGATTGTTAGTTTCCTGTCCCGGCGTCACCCCTATTACTGTCGCTATGCGGGCACCAGGAGGACCTCTTCTCTTCTTTTTTTTTTCCCTGTTAGGGCACTGAGCGATAAGGTGTCCTCCCTTGCCACAGTAAAAGCAGGCCCCATCACGGCGGCGGCGATCCCTCTCCTCCACAGGAATGCGCGTACGTCCCAATTGCATGGGTTCAGGCTCAGGGGAGCGGCTGCCAGTAGGGGGTGATCGAGGCGGAGTACTCTGGGGAGCTGGATATGGTCGTCTGCGGGAAGCGAGGCGTCGGCGCTCCTCCAATCGCGAATCCACGCGAATAGCCAGGTCGACAAGGTCGTCCAAGTTCTCCGGTAAATCCCGCGACACTAGCTCATCCTTAAGTGCTTCCGATAATCCGTCGAAGAAGGCATCGTACAGAGCTCTCTGTCCCCATCTGCTGTTGGTGGCCAACGTCTGAAAATCAATGGCGTAGTCGGCTACGGGACGCCCACCTTGTCGCATGTGCAGGATCTCTCGTCCTGCCTCGTGACCCAACTTGGTGCGATCAAAGATCCGCCTCATCTCTTCACCCAGTAGACGAAAAGTCTGTACACAGGGGAGATCAGCTTCCCAAGCCGCTGTAGCCCACTGCTTAGCTCTTCCCGTCAGTTGCGTGATAATGAAAGCAACTCGCGCTCTTTCGGTGGGGAAGGACGAAGGCTGCAGGCTGAAGATGAGCTCGCACTGGGTGAGAAACGCCCGACATGCTCCCGGGTTCCCGTCGTACCTCTCCGGCGGTGGTAGACGTGGCTCGCAGCTGGGTAGGGGCGGAGCGGAAGCGGGAGCAGGAGGAGTATAGGCGGTAGGCTGGGGTGACTGTAGTTGCTGCGCCTCCTGTACTGAGCGAGTGAGGTCCGCCATCTGGAGGCTCATGGTTTGCATGTGCTGCATCAGAGCACGGAGCTGACGTTCCTGAAACTCCAACTGAGTGCCCTGCTGGTGCACTGCCTCCTGCAGAGACTGGTCTGACGCTGGCTCCGTCATGGTCAGATCGTAATGTGAGGTTTTACGAAATGAGCCAAGAGCGAAAACCAGATAAATGCAAAATGGAGGCTTTATTTCTGAAGGGGGAAACCCCCCAACAGAGCTGGCAACAGTACAATGTCCACAATCCACAAACAGAATCCAAAGGGCAAAGTCCAAAACTGTAACCAGGGCACCAATAACAAAACTCAAGGTCAGGCAAAAATGGTTCGGTACACAGGCGTGGGTTTGGTGGAGAGACAAACTCATAAGCCGTAAACAGTCCGAATCCAAATACCAGGGCAGCAAAGACAATAGACGTGGTCGGGCAAAAATAGGTCAAAACTCACGAAGGCAATCAGATCCAAAAGGGCAAACCAAAAAACAAGTGTCGGGCAATCCAGTCAGAAAGAAAATATCACAGTGAGCAAGGCGAGGAACGTAGCACAAGACAAAGGAGTAAAGACGATCTGACAAGGAACTAAAAGTGCAGACACCTTATATTCACATCCGGGGTGAACACATGACTAGGGTAAACAGGTGTAATCAATGACATGGGAGTGACACATGAGGAAAACTAATTACATGAATTTGGCGAATGCCGAAACGCAGACAGGGATAACGAGACATTCCTATGAACGAATAACAGCTCCGGTTAAGGAGTACTAAAGTGTATAGTCTAAAGAAAAGAGAAAGCCTGAGATATAAATGGAAACTGCAGTAGAGATAATTAGTGATAGGCAAGGAGGGCGGAGATACAGATTGGGCGAATGCTGAGAGATCGTTAGTCTATTAGTATGTGCAGCTATACAATCCCGAGTGCAAGTTAGTCAGTTAGTATGAATATACAATGTTAATCGGGGTTAGTAATTATCGAAAACAATAAACTGTTAGTAGGGTTAGTAGATAGCATAAAGAGAGAGGAAGGAAGAAAACGAGATATGAAGAAAGATTGAAATCCCAGAAACCAGGAAATCACCCGAATGAGTGGCACGTCAGACAAGGGACCGTGGGCAAAGACCTACACCAGACAAGACAGGGGAAAACGAAGTGCAGGACTAGAACCAAAAACAAGACTATGAAACATGGCAAGGCTATGAAACATGGCAAAGACGTAAATAATAACAAAACAAGAAAAATAATAAAACATGAAATCAAACAACCAAAACACAATACATAATCCTAGGGATGGTCAGAGGCAGGCAGTGGTCACTAAAACACAAAAGGCATACATGGCAAGCCAGGCACAGAACTTAAACATGGGGCTAGACAAAAGACATGGCTGAAATGCAGAATCACAACACAAATAATCAAGGGGCTCATGTGACTGTTTACTCCATAAAAGTGTCACTGTCAGGCTGCCAGGGAATGACGCGCTGAATCAAAGATTCATGCACTAAGTTAAAGTTAAGGGGCTCAGGAAATTGGGCGGAGGCCACACCGAGGGACGTTTCTCAAGGTAACTGCTATGCACGCACCTTTTTACGTCCACGGGAGCGTCGAGATAATTTTGGGAGATCTGCCGAGGATGGCGTTTTATATGCAAATGGCTTGTTTGCGCGGTAAACACAATATTGACCATTAGGTTGTTCCATAAATTGAAGTTCAGAGCATGAATTATTCATGCGACATAATGTATCTGTGTACATTTTTTATTTTTGAATTACCAAAACACATAAATTATCCTGGGATTATGTGCAACCTTTTATCATTGATGGACGGGGACAAAGAAAAAAATATACAAGTGCGCAAAAGCTTATGCATCGTATCAATAAAGGTGAGGTAATATGGAGTCTGACAGTGCGGCAGCTACTTAACATCATTATACTGCCTGGGAAGCTGGAAGTGATTTTGTCATAATTGAGTTATTGCACAAGGGTAAAACTAATGCTATACTTCCGAGAGAGAAAAAAATACAAAAAAGAAATATGTTAAACGAGAAGTAAAGTTGGATTTCTCTGCAGGCCCTGATACCCATGGAGAATGGATCTCTTTTTGTTACTGACAGTCGTTTTCACATGAAAGCTGGATTGCCGAGGTAAAAGGCCAACGAGTCCTTATCTCGGTTGATAAGCCCTCAGCACCTTTAGTGTGTGTGTGTTTGTGTGTGTGTGTGTGTGTGTGTGTGTGTGAGTAAGAGAGAGAGCGAGAGAGAGAAGAAGACTGTGCTGCATGCAAATTCTCCCCACCGCTATCTCCACCCTCAATCAAAACACACTCAACCACCTCCAAACCAGAGGCACTCTTGTAAATGTTTATACTAATATAAGCCTCTGTCCAGCTCTTGATGGGAAATGATATGTACAGCTCTGTGATAAAGTATGTGGTCCCTTCTCAATATCTTCTATTTTGGCTTATTTGTCATAATTATATGTTTCACATCATCTAACTAATTTTGATATCAGAAAAAAAAAATGTGAGTAAACATTAAGCGTAGCTTTCATTTCCATTATTGAAAGTAAAGATTTGTTCAAATAATGTATCAACCATGTGGAAAAAAACCCTTGATATCTACAACTGCCATCAAATGTTAGCCTTAATGGGTAATGGGTTATTTTCATTGAGGAAGGAGGAATATTTGCCCACTCTTTTTTGCAGAATTGTTTTAAGTCAGCCATATGAGTAAATGAATAAATAAACAAACCGATGTTTTTCTTTTGAGCCATTTAGAGATGGACTTGCTTGTGTTCTTTGGATCATTGTTTTGCTGCATGACCCAAGTACACTAAGCTTTAGGTTGCAAAATGACGGCCAAACAACTTCCTCCAGGATTTTCAGGTTGAGAGCAGTATTCATGGTTCCAGCAATTATGACAAGTCACCCAGATCCTGGAACATCAAAGTATCTCAAGATCATCACACTGCTACAGTGTTTGACTGTACATATGATGCTCTTATTGTGGAATACTGTGTTAGCTTTATGACAGAGATAGCAGGGCCCATGTCGTCCAAAAACTTCCAGTTTTGAGTCCACAGAATTTTATCCCCAGTGTTAAGTGAGGCTCATGCAGATGTGTTTTTGGCAAATGTGTGATGACCATTTGTGTTCTTTTTGATCAGCAGCAGTTCTCACTTATCAACTCACTCATGGATTCAGTTTTCCCCTCTCTTTTTCTTATTGTGAAATCATAAACACTGACCTTAACTGAGGCAAGTGAGGCCAGTAGTTCTTTAGATGTTAGTCTGGGTATGTTTTTGCTCGCATTAAATTTTGCTTTCAGAAATGACTGACTATGCAAAGACATTGGGCTCTAATTTCCTGGCGCAGCGCAGGTGGCGTAGCGAAGCGCAGGCCGCGCAGTGGTAATTTCGTAGGGCGCAGCCCGCGTAGTGGTAATTTCGTGAGGCGCGCAGCCTTCGGTAGACCAAGGTGCGCCGAGATGGGTGTGGCGGCGTAGTAGGGGGAGGTGTCACATATTCATGAAGACGCAGTGACAATTTCGTAGAAAAAGTCTCCGCTGGAGTTGCGCAAAAAACTCGCCAACTCCAACCTGGTTTAATTTCCGTGCAGTGGTAATTTGGCTGACCGGCGCAGAGAGCGCACACGTCACCGAAATCTCACAGGCAGTTTTACAGAATGTCAGGCACGTTTCAATGCAAGAAATAATTACAGGAAGCACGATTTCATGTAACTATCTGAATAAGGACATAAATTATTGTATCTATATCGATTGTCCTGATGTCAGATTAAAGGCGGTTGCCACGCGTAATGGAAACTTGACCGGGCTTAATCAACGCAGCTGAATCTGTGATGCAAACTAACGACTTCACATCTTTCTCAGCCAACCACAAACTGTATATATATATATATATATATATATATATATATATCGAATGCTTGCGTTCTATGCTCATTAAAGCCGCTTCCACACTGGACGCGAAACGAATTTTTCGTTCGACTGATTACAGACAAAGTCAATGCAAAGACGCGATAGTTGGACAGGGTTTTAATATAGCTCCGTGTCCGAAAGTCATAAAAGTTCTAATTTTTCCGAGTATTCCAGGAATTATTAGACGTGGAAACTTGGCCATTTTTGTGTTCGACCTTCACAGAATGCAAATTGATAGCTATCGACTTTTCTTGGTCTTTTTAGCCTATTCTTCTGTTTTCTTCCGTTGAAGATAGCCAGCAGTCTTTATTCGGTCTTTCTTTTGAAAATTAGTCAGATGGACCGAACAGATTCACGCTTTATTTCCACAGCTGAGATAAAACAGTGCGTGAGCAAATCAATTCCATGACCATTGACAGTGTGAAGAAATTATCGCATGCACGATTAAGACTGTCCGACACGAAATGCAAAATACTCCATGTCCACCAGCCAGCAAAAAGTAAAAGTATTGAAATGAGAACAGATTTATAACGGGATATCAAACAAAGATGACCCGCCAATAAATAAATCGCAGTGTTCATTGGATGCTCTGTTGTTAAAATGTTTCTCTTTATTCTTTATTTCATTATCATTCTGTTCTAATCGTCCTCTTTTTTTGGCTGTCATACGCGGAGGCATTGTATATTGTCTCGCGCCAGTGTCGACTCACTTTACTGAGCAGAGCTTAAACAGAAACATTGATTGAAATTCTCGGTACTCATCTTGAAGAACTGAACCCTCTTATCAAACATTCACGTTTAATGTCTGAAAGAGTCAGTAGATTTGAAAAAATTAAAAACAATAATAGACTGTCGGACACGACGATTTATTAAAACCCTGTCAGACCTTTGGACACAAGACGCAATCTGTCGAGCGAAAAATTCGTTTCGCGTCCAGTGTGCAAGCGGCTTAATACTAGGCTACTATTATTGTCACTTATGCTTTATCGTCTTTAGTGGGGGAAAGGAATGCAGCCTGATTGCGATGATCTCGTACTGAGTTAGGATCACATATTGGAAATAAATGTGTAACGTATCTTGCTTTGTTGTATATGCATGTTAATCCCAAAATTTTAAGCAGCTACAGTTTGTAATAATAGAAACACGCTATCCATCGTTTCTCTTGCCAGTGAGCAATATTTGACTCGGCTGGGTCGCCTTCTATATTCTAACACATTAAAGGTGAGGTGAGGAGCTCATTTGACTGGTGAAGATTTGACTCGGCTGTGTTATACCCAAACACGCCTTCTTTGCCAACTTGCGCTGGAAGGAGGGGCAGAGGCGGGACAGAGGAGTACTTGCGCCAGGCTACGCCGGGCACGAAATTGCCACATACGCCTGGACACACCCCGTTGGCGCGGCGCACCCCCCATGCGCTGCGCCTGCGCCGCGCCTGCGCCTGGTCTACGAAATTAGAGCCCATTATGTTGACCACTTGATATTGATGGGCGTGAGAGATCTCATGTAATGAGATGTGTTAATGCAAATTACATTATTGCTGATACCAGGTTTAAACCACAGAGGGTAGGCATCATTATAGTTGATTGGTTTCAGTGGCTGGCTAAGTCAGTTTGGCTCAGCCTGTACAGTCAGGATTTCTCGCTTAAAACTCCAGCATTACCGGCCAAAGTTGGTCAAGCTGGTTATAGTTATGATTTTGACATTTATTGCCAGTTTTCCCAGGTGTGTTGTTAGCATCCTGTCCCCTGCTAGTCCACCAGTTAGGCTACCAGCATTATGTGTCAGTTTTAGCCAACTTTTAGCTGTCACAGACCAGCTATAACCAGCAACATATTAGCCATGCCTGACAACAGACCACCTGGGACCATCAACAGGCCAGCCAATAGCAGCAACAGACGAGCTACAACCATGAACAGACCAGCTACAACCATTAAGGGTCGGTTCATACTCTACGCAAGGTACGCGAGCGCGAACGCAAGGCAACGCATCGAGCAACGCAAGATAGCCATCCTGCGTCCTTGCGTAGCAAAATGTTTCGTCCAAATTTTTGTAACGCAATGCATCGACGCGTATATTTCTGTGAGATTCCAATAGGGGAGATAAGGCAAATAATGCACCATACGCTGTGTTCAACACACCAAAAAGAAAAAAGGAGGAGGAGGAGAAGGTGAAGACTTTGCTACCCCCTATCGCATGAGCAGTGTACTGCTTTTTACCGAGGCCCAGCGCAGCAAGGGACGCGCGTTCAGGCTTTTATGTGAATGGAATGGAACAGACCTGTGCATGCGTTCACTCGTGTACCTTGCGTAGAGTATGAACCGGCCCTTAACAGACCAGTTACAACCAGCAACAGACTAGCTACACTCAACAACTAACCAGCTACAACCAGCAACAGACCAGGTACGACTAACAACAGACCAGTTACAAACTTACAACCATCAATAGACCAGCAACAAATCAACTACGACCAATAGCAGGCCAGCTATGATCAACAACAAACCATCCATATGTCTCATTTTTCCCCGAAATGCTCCTAATGCTGCTTACGGTGAACTACATCGCTAATGAAGGAGGAGGCTGGGGAAGAGAGGGAGATGAGATGCAAAACTATAGTAGGCCAGAGTATGAGCAGTATAGAGGGCACAGAGCTGGAGAGAAGAATGAACGCTGCCTTGGTTATGAAAGCTCGCTGATTGGGTGGGAGATGCTGAAGTCGAGTTTATTGGACAGAAAGGGGATTTGGACTAGAACTGAATTCTTTGCCTTCCTGAACTAATACTGCAGCTTCATTGTATACCCTGATCTGCCGCAATATTAAAGCCACTGACATGTAAAGTGAATAACATTGAATATCTCATCATTATGATACCTGTCAAGGGATGGGATATATTAGGCAGCAAATGAACACTCAATTATTGAAGCTGCTGTATTGGAAGCAGGAAACATGGACAAAAGGAATGATCTGAGTGACTCTGATAAGGGCTGAATTGTAACCGTTAGATGGCTGGGTCAGAGGATCGCCAGTACAGCTGCCCTTGTGGGGTGTTCCTGGTCTGCAATAGTTGGTACCTAATTAAAGTGGTCCACAGAAGGGCAACTAATTAACCAGCGACAGGATCGTGAGTGAGAAGGTTACCGATGCTCGTGAGCGAACAATAGTCTATCTGCTCCGATCCCCCGGAGGGGCAACTGTAGCACAAACTGTTGAAAAAGTTAATGCTGGCTATGATATGATTGATTGGTGTCAGAACACCCAGTGCATCACAGATATGGATGGGGTTGTGTAGCTGCAGACTGGTAAAAGTGCCCACGATGACCCCTGTGCACCAACAGTGGGCACATGAGCATCAGAACTGGACCACAGAGCAATGGAAGAGTGGCCTAGTCTGATGAATCACATTTTCATTTACAACTTGTGGATGACCGAGCGTGAGAGCATTTCTTACCTGGAGAAGTCGTGGCACCAGGATGCACTATGGGAAGAGGGCAAGCTTACGGAGGTGATGCTTTACACAATTTTCGACCAGAAAATCTTGAGTCCTACCATTCATGTGGATTCATTCATCGTGTACCACCACACCGAAACATTGCTGCAGACCAAATGCACAAAGTACAAGCATTCCTTGGTATTTCATGATGGTAATGCACCCTGGAATGATTTGAGGAATATAACTGCGACGAGCGCCAGTTAACAGTCCTGCCTGCCAGCATGGTTTCCCTCCTCTCTCGCCAATCATTCAATTATAAGTTCGGTCCTTTCATTGGTTCAGCTCTCACTTCACCTCACTATTTACTTCCTGCCCTGTTTAGTTTTTCTTTGTTAGTCAGACCATTCACTTCCCTTTCTCAGTGCTGATTCGGTTCTCTCCCTTTCGGAGACTAAATTCTCTCTTCATTGAGAGCTTGTGTTTATTCGCATTTCTAAATTAGCCTCTCTAAATTTTCTTTATTTCGGAGCTCGCGTGTCCACGCCTCCTTACTTTTATTACTAACTTGTACTTGGCCAAATTTCTCCCTTTCAGGAGTGTGTGAGCTTTTCCCATTTCGTATTACTCATTGTCTTTCTTCTTTGTGCTGTGGTGTCATTTGTAAGCACTGAAACCTGCTGTGGAAGTTATGGCTATGTTTTCACAAAACCTTCCAAAACTTAAAAAAAAAAAAATATATATATATAGTATATATAATATATATATATATATCTTTCTAGCTAATTATTCTCTTGATCAGAGGCTTGCTGAAAACAGTTTCAAAAGGAGGAAAAAAATCAACGCTTGGGTCTCAGAGGGCTAAATCAGGTCAGGAAACCAGCTGGATTTTTTTTTTTTTTTTTGGAGGTAGTTCGGCATCTCTGTAATAAACTCTTCCTGAACATTATCAAAACTGAAATCCAATTTTGCAAATGTTATCGCGGCAACACTCGCTAAAAAATACAGGCATGAGAAACAATACCATGACACTTATTTACTTATTTTTGAATAAGAAAGCATTCTCATTTGCATAATGACATTTGTCATATGGTATTGGTGCAGCCAGACGTCACAGTTCTCATGCTTTTATTTTCGCTTTTTACAGAATCTCCGCAAGGCTTTGCTCCAGGGGGACAATGATATGATTTTTTTATATCATTTATTTATTTTTATTTCTGATACTTTGGGTTTTGTTGTGTAATCTCAAATGTTTTTCAGTCCTTTCATGAATATAGTACCTGTTTTGTCAATCTCTCTTCTTCACTCTTTCTCTGTGACGGCGGCCCCCATGTAATCGTTTCATGTCATTGGGTGAGCAGGGATCTCCCAGCTGTGTAAATTGACCAGAGCTCATCGCAGTTTCTCCCAGTCAGCTCCTGCCTCTGGGGTTGTTAGTAATACTGAAGGCCCCTATTTATTATCACTTGCATTATTTAAATTTGCATGGCGGCTGTCACCCCCTCTTAATCATTCAGACTGCTTTTTATTAAAAAGAGAAGATGGAGAAAAGAGATTGATGAAGTGTTGATATTGTCCATTAACACTGTCCTGCCAATGATTGCACTCAACTGTTATACCTCTCCTTTCCTGACTTGCGTAAATCTTTAGGATTTGATTATTTAGAAGGTGGGTGTGTGTGTGTGTGTGTGTGTGTGTGTGTGTGTGCGTGTGTGTGTGTGTGTGTTAGCAGGTATATGTGAATGTGTGTGTCTGTGCATGCATTTTTCTGTGCTAGTGTGTGTGTGTGTGTGTGTGTTAGCGTGTGCATGCATATGTGTGTGGTTGTGCATGCGTATGTCTGAGCAATGTGTGTTTTTTATGTGTGTCTTTGCATGTGTGTGTGTGTGTATGTGTGTGTCAATGTGTGAGGGTTTGTACATTAAAATGTCTGTGCTTATTTGTGTGTGTGTGTGTGTGTGTGTGTGTGTAGCCATGTGTGCAGGCAGGCAAATGTGTAGAGTATGTGTCTATCTGCCTGTACAGCTTTGCAAGTGTATGCATGTGTGCACACGTGTGTGTGCGTGTGCGCGAGTCTGCGCACATGTGCGTGAGTATGTAATGTGCATGAACGTTCCTATAAAACAGAGCACCATCAGTTTTTTTTTTTTTTTCCCCCTTCGTGCTCACTCTATGGCATATTTTCAATCATTATTAGATGCAGGCGGCTCAAGGCGAAGCCTTAACCTGCGCTATGTTTGCAGTGTGATAAAATGAGAAAGCGCTATCAATCTTTATTGTCTGTCTCGCTTACTGTAATTGCATTCAATAGTCCACTGATTCTCTTGTCTGCGCTAATGTCAGGAGCTCGGGAGAGCCAGATGCTCCGGGTAGATCACACGCACCCACCGAACACTTTGATAACTTGGCAGCGCCACTCTGCATCCCGTGATAAATTGTTGACAGTATAGATTGTGAACAGCTGAACATTGGAAGTGTATACAGAATAAGATTCATACCTTGTTGGAGCTCTGGCATCGTGATGTCAGAGAAAGGGCATGTCATGTATTATTCAAATGCATCTAACGCTGGAGAAGTGCCAACCGCCGATTGTATCTCAATGAATAGTAAAAAGGGAGAGGTTGGGAAACGGGTGGGGGATGGGAGGCGGGGGTCCAGTGCGGAGGACGTCAGCGTTGCCAGGACTGAATCCCGACAGAAAAGGAAAAAAACTGAAACAGAGATATGAAATGGTGTTTGAATGCTTTGGACTTTGACTCTGCAGAAAAAAAGCATAATATTATAAAGGGTTTGTATTCATACCTGCATCTAAACCCCACCCCCCTTCCCCCTCCAGGCCCAGCAGTAATTCGGTGGCAGGTGTTTTGTTTTACATTGAGGAGATTGTCCCAAACACACGTGTACCGCTCATACACAGCTGTGGACCGCACATACACTGACGGTCCTGCGGTCGGCCCACACGCATTTAAATCGTTTCAGGGTCCTGACCTCGAATTATCTTTCCCGCTGTTCATCGTTTCATCTCAGCTTGATGTAAAAGGACACAAAACTAGCAGGATCATGTAGTAATAATAATAATAATAATAATAATAATAATGAATTAATTTGATAACGCTTTTCTGGGCACTCAAAGACGCTTCACAATGGATACATTATTCATTCACTCACACATTCACTCTCTGATGGCAGTAAACCTCATTTTTGTAGCCACAACTGCCCTGGGGCAGACTGATGGAAGCGTGGCTGCCAGTATGCGCCTACGGCCCCTCCGATCACCACCAAACATTCGCACACAGCCGTACAGGAGTGTGCCTATATTGTTCCTCCGGATGTATGTAACTCCAGATCATCAAATCCTCCCTTTTTCATTGCTTTGTTCCACTTTTGGTCTGATTCCACCCTTAGTGTCCCAAAAGCCTTTCAGAGCGAGCTAAACCAATAACACCACCAGTAATTGGTGCAAACCAATGACTCTGACCAATCAGTGCAAATAGGATGTAGCCGCAAGCACGTATCCAATTCTTGCAACAGTATTGGTGGCAGGCAATAGTGAAAATGGAAGAAACAATTCACTGACACTCAGAAAAAATGTCTTTTTGTGGTTAAACAGACAATCGAACAAATTTCAGCTGTAAGTTGTCATCAGCTAACCAATCAGTGCTCAAGGTAGTGGATTTGCTGTTGTTTAGAGTTTTGCGCATGTGAATGTTCGCAATAAATCTGGCCGCTTGGGTAATGAGTTTACCATTACATGCAGGTTCAAATACGGAGTCACACAGTGGGTGGAGAAACCTGGGATGATGGGGGTGTTCATGGGAAATGTAGTTACTTATTATTTGAGTTTTTTTAACTGGATGTCATGGCGGCATATTTCTGGAGAACATATCCTGTTTTGCATTATTTGTGGGTCCCCTTTCCTCTCCGAAACGTGTTCGTAGCCTAGCACAGAGGCTAATTTCCACCTTCCCGATGTACTGACCCTTCTGGAAGTCTCTCCCATCATTATAGTCAGGTGCCTTGGCTCCTCGATACCTGCTGCGCGGATTCAATCAGTCACTGTAGATTTCCATGCTGATTTCTCGCCAATGTCTCTCATATTTTAAATTGCATGCAGTCAAACAGGCTGGGCTGGAGGGAGAGAAATGATTTCTCTAAATCCTGATCGCCTGCCAGTCATATTTTATAATTTATTTATTTTTAAATACGCAGCTGAAATGTGCTCTGATGAATCATACGATTATACTGTGTGCTATGAGAATCATCACCAAGATAATGCACATCTGGCTATTTTATTACTCAGAGTGACAAATACATTAATACTAGAAATTTTAGGTAAGAATTCTTCTAGGGGTGGTGTAGCAGTGTTGGGTGTGGATTTCTACAGGGGTGGTGTAGCAGTTTTGGGTGTGGATTCTCACAGGGGTGGTGTAGCATATTGGTCAGATTTCTCTCAGGGGTGGTGTAGCGATTTTGGGTGAGGATTCTCACAGGGGTAGGGTAATGGTTTTGGGTGTGGATTTTCTCGGGGGTGGTGTAGTGGTTTTGGGTGTGGATTCTCTCAGGTCTGGTGTAATGGTTTTGGGTGTGGATTTTCTCAGGGGTGGTGTAGCGGTTTTGGGTGTGGATTCTCACAGGAGTGGTTTCGCGGTTTTGGGTGTGGATTTTCTCAGGTCTGGTGTAGTAGTTTGAGTGAGGATTCTCTCAGTGGTGGTGTAGCAGTTTGAGTGAGGATTCTCTCAGGTCTGGTGTAGCGGTTTTGGGTCTGGATTTTCTCAGGTCTGGTGTTGCGGTTTTGGCAGTGGATTCTCTCAGGGGTGGTGTAGCAGTTGGAGTGAGTATTCTCTCAGGGGTGGTGCAGCGGTTTTGGGTGAGGATTCTCTCAGGTCTGGTGTAGCGGTTTTGGGTGTGGATTTTCTCAGGGGTGGTGTAGCGGTTTTGGGTGTGAATTCTCACAGGGGTGGTGTTGCAGTTTTGGATGAGGGTTCTCACAGGGGTGGTGTAGCGGTTTTTGGTGTGGATTCTCACAGGGGTAGTGTAGCGGTTTTGGGTCAGGATTCTCTCTGGGGTGGTGTTGCACTTTTGACTCAGGATTCTCTCAGGGAAGGTGTAGCACTTTTGGGTCAGGATTCTCTCAGGGGTGGTGTAGCAGATTTAGGTCAGGATTCTCTCGGGGGGGGTGGGGCAGATTTGGGTCAGGGTGCTCTCAGGGGTGGTGTAGTGGTTTTAGGTGAGGTTTCTCTCAGGGGTGGTGTCGCGGTTTTGGGTGAGGATTCTCTCAGGGGTGGTGTAGCAGATTTGGGTCAGGATTCTCTCAGGGGTGGTGTAGCAGATTTGGGTCAGGATTCTCTCAGGTCTGGTGTAGCGGTTTTGGGTGTGGATTCTCTCAGGGGTGGTGTAGTGGTTTTAGGTGAGGTTTCTCTCAGGGGTGGTGTCGCGGTTTTGGGTGAGGATTCTCTCAGGGGTGGTGTAGCGGTTTTGGGTTGGGTTAACATATTTTGGGTTTGTTACCTCACCTGCCCTACTGGTACAAATACACACCATTTTGCTTTTACTTTCCCTCCTCTTTCAGAAAAAGGATGCATCACTTATTTTTCAAATACAATACACCTCTTGTCAGATGAAGCAACAATGTTTGACCACTTTTGTAATTTTCCACTATATCTACTATTAATAATATACTTTATTGTGTTAATACTATTGTGAATATGCAAAGCTATTCTTTTTACATTTGGTAGAAAAGGACTTAGATTTGTGCAATTTCTTTCAAGTTGCATTGATTGGATACTTAAGGAATCCCTACCGGGATCACATGATATATGGACCGATGTGTCAAATGTCAGCACTACAAAAAACAGAAAATATATCCTCTCTGAGAAAAAGGCTGGGTATACGGGTAACACTATGAGCTGTGTTTTTTTTTTTCCCTCCAAACGTTAATAAAAAAGCATCACAATAAATTCTTGCGCTTTATTCGGAATGCAAACTACATGTAAATGCATTCATAATGAACGTTCCTTTACAGCGAATCTATCATGTTGTTTATGCTACATTTATTTCTCGAATTTCCAGCGAAGATGATGGATGTGTGCGGTAGGAAAGTGAGCAGCAGAAATAAACATAATTGAACTTAAAGTGCTTATAAACATTTCGAGAACGACTCTTTGGGACCGGTAGGGCGGGAGCGATATGCAGATGACGAGTGGAACCATGTGGACTTGCGTTGGCTACGGAGAACGTCGGGCGTTTTTCATTACCGCCCTAATGGTGTTCCCCGTAGTCTTTACCTCTGTGTCAACCAGTGAAAGATAACTTTTTCATAAATGTAAATCACAGCTGTCTGCCGGCATCAAAAAGCCTGGAGCAAATTACCTGGGAACAGAGGCTGTGGAATGGTGTTTCTGGTGTATGTAAGGATGCTCGGTGCAGCTGATTGAAGCTGCATGGCGTTAGCTTGTTCCGTTCTCCTGCGAGGTTGTTAAAGGGTACCTCTTTCGGGATTGAGGAAAGACCCCCACTGGTTCGCCGTCTCGTTCGACCCTGGATTTTGATGAAGGCGTCCAAGCTTCGATGGTGGATGGTCTGCGCTGTGTCTGCTGATTGGTGTCTAGGAGTGCTTTTTGAACAGGGAAATGTCCTTCTCATGTATCTGCTGCTACAGCAGGCTGCTGCAACACACTTTTCTGCTTTTTAGCTCTTATATTGCCGCAATTTTCATCAAAAATAGCAAGTCTTTGGTATATTGACATGCACAGGAAACAGCCATTACAGCAAAAATCGCCACTTGTAAGAACATCTGGAAGATGTTCTTAAAAAAGAATGATGAAAAATATTGCTCTCTCTGTATTCACAACTACAGAAGAGAAGCATCTGAACTGAATTTTCACACAGCAAGTGTGTAAACTTGTGGTCCCACGATGGTGGGGTCACCATTTGACTGTTTAGTTTGTTTATAACTGCAGTTTCTAATTTCACCACCAGGGCCTTGCCCTGCAGAAAGCCAAATGGAAATTAGCCTCAAGACTGCCTTGTGTATAGCCACTTGCTTTTACAATACTTCATTCCTAAATTAGGAGCCTAGAAGTAGTAGAAACCTGTTTTTCTTTCTTGGTTCAAACATCTCACACATGGTTTTGCATTGCAGTGAACACAACATGCTGCCACCACGAAAACCACCATTAAAAACGTAAAACATAAAGTGGATGTGTCGTGTCCAAGCAGGAAAGGGTACTGTTTGACTCAAGACAATGAAGAAGCTTTGTGAGTTAATGTTTGTCGCCTAGGTTACAAGTCAGTCTATTGCTTTGTTGAAGGTCACAAATGCATTTATATATCATAGATAAACATTTCATATTAATTTATTTAAAGTGCATATATTAAAGTCTACTAAAAAAGTTTAAATGTGTCATTGATAAAAAAAAAAAAAAAAAAACTCGAGTGCTGGCCATTTCTGCAGTATCTGTCTATGAACCCCACAGCTGAGGTCTTGCCCCTGCCTTCCCGAAAACCCCAGTGTGCTGTGATTGGTCAACTTGATTACTCACTTGTGATTGGTCCACCATTCGAGCGCGTGTCGGACATATCACCTTCCTTGCCATAAATGGATTTCCACTCAAGAGTGTAAATGAGCTTTAGATATAAAAACCGGAGTAGCCTTGTGGGTGTAACCCACTGAATTCAAGGGCGTGCCGAACTATCTGCCTGACACGAAAATTTAATTTGTGACATCACCAATTGATGAGAAAAATGGGCAGAAGCGACTGGGGAATTTCAGTCAGCTCTGGAGCAGTGAGTTTTGCACCAGAGAACGCTTCTTCTGGAGGTGACTTCGAGTTGTTTTCCGACAATGTCCTTTTAAATGCGCATAAAAGCAATACGATTCAGACTATGATAATAAAATAATGAAAAACCATAATAGGTGCACTTTAATGTTATGTTAACAAAAATCATGTTAACATTTTTTTGAAATAACCTCTTTTGTAAACCTGCCCCTTTCATTTATTGACATATGTGTCTTTCTTAAACTACCTCACACATCATATTCATTCAGCATTGTCTTAGTTTGTGTTTATGTAAAACTGGAAAATATTTCTACTTAGATAAATGTATTAAGCGCTTTTCAAATGTCAAAATTAAATTCAGTTCGCACCATCTCTCAGCTTCACATTATGGAATTATACATTTGTAATTTCATACCAATAAGCATGCCTTCCAGTCCAACAGTATTGACCTTGGCTGTGAAACGCGGCCTATAGACCTATAGATGGTGGTAAACTGGTGATGAATAAATATGCCGTACCAGATTGCATTAGGAACTTTGATGGCAGGCTTAACGGGAGTAGATATTTGATTTGATGAGGTGAGTTTAGGTGTATTCCCACAGTCTATGTGCGTGCGTGTGTGTGTGTGTGTGTGTGTGTGTACTGTAACTGGATGATTTGTTCCTGGGTTGGCCTCTGCATGCACATTCACGCTAACATGTTATTCATTACTCAATTCATATTAACCAATTAGAGGCAGCAGATGTTTGATTAAACCTATAGAAATTGGCAGAGGTTACAGCTGTTTTAGTGACCCGTTTGAAAGCAGAAGCGAAGCACTTCTTCCTGGAGAAGTGCAGTCTTCTGCAGACACTTTAGAGCAGGGATACTCACTCTTTTCCAGATTGAGCCACTGTGGGTGCAGGCTTTCATTCTAACCAACCACCCCTTCTTTGCCAAAGACCCATGATTAGTAGAATCAGGAGTGAGACTGCATGGTTAGAATGAAAGCCTGCACCCACTGCGGCTCATTCTGGAAAAGGGTGAGAATCCCTGCTTTAGAGTATTTCAATAACCTAGCATACATGTTTTTGGACTGCGGGAGGAAACGCACACGAACACGGAGAGAACATGCAATGCCCCGGGACACATTCAAACCCACGCCCCTCTTGCTACAAAGCAACAGCACAGCCTACTGCGCCACTGTACCACCACTGGAAGTCCATTGAGGCGGTGAGCTGAGCCAAAATTATGTAAACTGCGTCACTGTGTCGATACTTGGGCACCGGTCTGTGTGAGTGTGTGTGTGTGACTGCATGCATGTGAGAGCATTCAGGAGTTGGCGATGGGTGTCACACATGAAGGCTGTAGTTTAGTTTACACGCCTATAAGTCTATCCCACTCCTTTATAGTGAGGATTTCACTCTCGTCCGCACACTTCAGATGCCTCAATTAGGAAAGACTTTCTTATGTGAAGAGCTGTCAGTTTTCCTGTCACGTCCGACAGATGTCACGTGTGCTTTGGGGAAACTGCGGGCAGTTCCTCTATGCCTTGTAGCTTTGCATATGTTCTGCATGGTGCGTAAAATCATGCTTAATGATCATGGAGATGCAAACAATAGACTAAATACATCTATGGACCTGTCTGATTACATATTCAGCATCTCACGAAACTTCCTCGGAATCAGATCAAAACTTATCACGCTGTGATGCCTTCGCGTGAAAGAACAAAGGTAGGTGTCACACGTTGTAAAGAAAATTATCTGCATCGATCATATTCGCATCAATTCGGGATTAATTGTCGGACTCTCCGCCGCAGTGTTAAAATGAAATATCAGTTCTAAAAATATCGGCTTTACCCTCTGACTCGATTGTTGTATTGAGTGTAATTATGAATTTGACGGCTTCAGTGGTTGCTACGGCCGTCAGATCTGCGAGCCGAGAGGCGCGACTTTGCGGTACCACAGAATCCTCCTCAGACCTTCATCCTCAGTAACGACGGTCCTGGAGCTCGCGCGATCGGGACTTCCTTTGTCGGCGTGTCACCGTCGCACTCTTATTATAATAATAACCGTACTCCGCAGTTCGCCTTTATTAAATATTGAGTATCTGTTTGAAGTGACAGCTTGTTAGATAGCTGTAGGGGCAATGGAAACAGGTAATTATTCATGAACAGAACATCTGAAAACAAACTAATTATACACCTTGGCATGTTGAAGGACTGATTTATTTATTTATTTATTGGCATCAAATGAAATTCCCCTCAGTCATGCTAACTCCTCTGTTAAACTCTGGGTGGCTGTCACTTGTCCAGCTTCTGTGATAAATGCGTCGATCACCTAAATTTCTGTATCTATAAAAAAAAGTGAAATGGTGAAATAGAAATGCCAGTTACTACTCATGTACTACAATAACCTACAATAACCACCTACACTACAATAACCTACAATAACCAACTACACTACAATAACAATGAACTGAGTTTTTAGACTGATATGCCATAAGTAATGAAAGGGGCTCTTTATGCCAGTTCATGCAACCTGTTAATGCAACAAACATTCAATTATTTCATTTACAGTATTTCACCATTCTTTCTCTTCCAGAGAATACTCTGTAGTGCATAAAATTTTGTGAGCACACACGTTGACAAAAAGAAACACATAGACACGGACAGAAAGACACAAAAACACACATACAGTACATGCACATGCACACACACACAGACACAAAAACACAAATTCACACACACACGCACAGACTTAAAAACACACACACACACACAAACACATATACACGCACGCGCACATACACACACACACACACACACACAACAACAACACACATACACGCACACACACAGACACAAAAACGGACATACACGTACAGACACAAAAACACACATACACGCACACACACATACACATAAACAGATAGACACACTCACATAAAGACACGCACACACACGCACACACAAATTGTTAGCCTGCAGGCTGAGAGTAGAATAGAAATTATTTCATTTACTTAATTAAAGCGTATTTGCATATGGAGATGGTCCTGAAATTGTATTCATTTGCAGCAGACAAAGGAGAGTGTTAAACCCAATATCAAGCTGAAAAAAAGAAAAAAAATCAGAGGAGTCTGAGTGACGGGTGATGATGCTGAACCATGGTGTTTAAATGAGTCCTTTCCCCCTCAGTTCCGCCCACACCGCACCCCTAACCCCACCCCTAAGCCCCTAACCCCACCCCCTGTCATCCTCCTGTGATCCTGTCACACAGTGCTAATGCGTGTCACACTGGGGCTGTGCGGTGGGGGTAGTGCTGGGTGCAGTGTTATCTCACAACACACCAAACGGATCACCACACCCATTCTATCCTGACTCTCACCCCTATACAGCGAGAATTCTGCCCCGTCCCTCGTTTAACACGCAAAAAAGTGTTAAATGTTTTCCCTAAATGCAGATGTTTTGTCTGAAGAACTAATTACACTCACTCACAATTAGCAAACGTTTGTTGCGCTGAAGTGTGTGTTTGAAGAGACCAGTCTCATCTCAACTCACCATACAGTGACGCTACCTGACCAAGCGTCGATATACAATGAAAAAGTAGGCTTTTGGCGTCCTTATTTGACACCAGTTGAAAACAAACCCTAACCTCTAGTCCCCAACCCTTAGCCCAAACCCTAAAGGCCCTGTTCCATACTGCCGTTTAACCAATCCGTCTGCCTCTGTCTAAATATCTACGTCAGACAGTGGTCATACGGCGGAAAATTCAAATTTTTTGGGCATGGATGGTAGATAGAACAGCATGAGAAATGTCTAAATACTTCTGAAAAACGTCTGCTTAAGTATGAGTAACGAACACATTGGATTGTGTGTAAATAAATGTAAATAAATTATTTGTCAAATCTCCGACAATTTGTTTAATAAACCCTCCAAAAAATGAAAAAAAAATTTTCATTTCAAGTTTTTCTTTGGTTCGTTTTTCTTTTTTGTAACAAATAAACAAAAAATAATAAATTGAATGAAAAGAGAAATAAAGAACAAATAGTTTGCATTAAAAATCACAATTATTTACATTCATTCTGGATAATTTTTTGAAGGGGTTTTTTGCTTTTTTTTTTGCTTTTTTTTGGTGGTTTTGTGTGTTTTAGCTGTCCGCCTGCCCAACAGCCATAAAAGTATAAAAACCCGTAAGACTCCGCCCAAGTAATGGTGAAAATGTCAAAAAAACGTCAGAGTAACATATGAAAACCACCAATCGCTATCCAAAGCTGGCCGTGGGAAATTTTGAACATGTCCAAAGTTTGGAACAGCTAGCGCCGTCTGTCAATGTCTAGATACATCTGTAAACCAGCTGAAAAATGAATTTAAAAAGTCCAATAAACGTACGCCTTCGTTTCTCAGACGGAATCATTAAACTGGTGCATTGGGACAATACCTCAACTGTAAACGTCAAATAAGGTCACTGAAAGCATTCCTTTTGCATCGTATATCAATGCTTGGACACGTTGCGTCTCTATATATGACAAGTCATGATAGGAGTGTTTTGGTTTGAGCCCTGCTCTATGCACTGCAGGCTTGGTGATGACGCCCCAGCGTTTCGGTCCCTCCGTTTCGCCTCCCTCTCGCCCTGGAGAGCAGGGCCCTGACTCACACTGAGGGAAAATCGAAGAGCACGTTAACTTGAATATAAGGGGGGAAATATGAAACCCAGATTAATTAAGGGCAGTATTAGAAGTAATGGGACATTATAATATAAATTGCTACATTCTGGAACCAATTTAATCCAATTACTGGAACCCCATATGAATACGATACCTAAAAAATCTGCCCATAAATGGTCTTGAGGGAGAGGGACGTGGAGTGATTCTCTCAGTAGAAAAGAAAGCCAAGGAAGGAGCTGTATCTTTGAATTGTGAAATTAATGATAATTAGCCAGTTGACATTTTGGGTCATTTTCACCTGAGTGATCTTGTATGCAGTATCTCTCTCTCTCTCTGTCTCTCTCTCTCTCCCTCTCGCTCCCTCTCTCTCTGTCTCTCACTCTCTCTCTTTCTCTCTCTCTCTATCACCCCGCCTCCTTCTGTCACATATACACACACAAACACACACACACTCAATCCATGTGTGACAGCCGCAGGTAACACCATGCATTTTGAGTTTAAATCTTAAAGAAAAGTGATTAGGACTTTCCCAAATTAATTTACCTTAAGCTCAGGAGTAAACCCTATGCAAAAGTTAGCTGGATATTTGGTTTCACCATTTAGCCAGATTTGATGCGCCCCGTCAGCAGCACGATCTCTCCACGCTCCGTAATTAAAATCCAGATCTGCACAACGCTGTGGCTGAGCGCTCTTCACTCTTGTCGTAATTTGGACTCTTTTCCAGCATTCTTCACAGAAATGCATCGTTTCCATGTAAACGTTTATCAGAATTTCAGATATTTTTTCACTAATTTCTGCCAAAGAAGGTTAAATGTTATTGTGCTAATTAACACAGGGGAATCATTCTTAACTAAAAAACATCTGCACTTATTTCCTTGAAGTGTCAGTCAATAAAAAAAAAGTTGTTCGTTCTCCCAATTAAGGAGGGATTTGTCCGTGATATAAAGCATGGTTGATTAGATTATATTGTGAGGAGGGTGAGAGAGCACTCAGTCACATGATTAAAACGCGAGGAAGTCAGCGAGGAAAGTGACTAGAATAAAGTTACGTCCAGCAGTCCTCCCGCGGAGGACCAAGAGCTGAAGACAGAAGAGCGACGGTTTGAGCCCCTGACCTCCCTGAGATGCTTCAGATCATTTCAGCTCAGCTGTTCTGAGGTCAGCTGGTGCACCATCAGCCAAGGGGTGGCGGAGAGAGTTTTCTTTTAATGATGATTATCAGAAGCCCCCATTTTAAATGTTTGTCAGTGCGACAAGCGGAGTGCCATTTCATTTTTATTTTTAAAAGCTCTACACTTTACACCTCGCAGTTTTATTCAAATGCTGAAGTGAAAGTTGAACAAAGAACAAAGCATTATTGTGCTGTCTATATGGGATTGGGGTCATAACCAAGCAAGTTTGGTATGTGTCTCCACACAATCTCACCTGAGTGCTGCAACACAAGTGTACACACAAATAAACTTACATTTAGTCTCGACATTTTACTTGTTTTTTGAGCCCACATAGACTAGCATGTGCATGTTTGTAAGCAATTGTGTGTGTTTGTGAGTTTGTGTGTGTGTGTGTGTCTTTGTGTACTTGATAGGATTGCATTTCAGTGATGCGTGAGCATGTGTCTCTGTGTGTGTTTTGTTTACCTACCCTTGTGGGGACAAAATGTCCCCGTAACATGGAATTCAGGATTTCTTTAGTCTAATGGGGACATTTTCATGTCACCATGAGAAAATTGAGCTATTTTAGGGTTAGGGGTTAAGGTTAGGGTTGGGATATGGTCAGGGTTAGGTATGCACTATTGAGGGCTAAGGTCAGGGAAAGGGGTTTGGGAATGAATGGAAGTCTGTGGAACGTCCCCACAAGACATGAAAACCCAATGTGTGTCTGTGTGTGTGTGTGCGTGTGTGTGTGTATGTGCGCGCATGCAGGGGATTGCATCTCAGTGTTGTGCGAACATGTATATGTGTGTGTCTGTACATGCATGAGCGGGTTACTGAATTTGTGAGTGTGCCTGCGTGTGTCTGTGCGTGTGTATTTCTGCATTCGGCAACACCTAATGACAAGTGCTCATGCACCTGCCGACATATTACTAGTGCTTATGTTCACAGTGCAGAAAAGCATTGTCTGTAATGTAAAAAGCAAACATGCAGGATTTACTTTAAAGACAAAAGTGGTTTCAAGGGGATCAGAGGGCTGGCAGTTCTGAAATATTAGGTAATGAAATGCTGCTGTAACGTCCCTCGATGGGTGGCGGCCTTTAAGTGTCATGTGATCGCCTCGTCTCAACCTCTGCTCCCACCAGCCCACCTCTGCCCCCCACCCCCCTCACCTCTGCCATCCCTGAATATGAGTCTGCTCTGTGCCAGGGCACAGGGTGGCACCGAGTCTCGCCAAAGAAAGGGCACTTAATCAGCAATCAGGGCTGAATCTGCCTTAATTTCAGCTGCTCACCGACAGGGCAGCGGAGGAGGAAGCCCAGCGCTATCATTAGCTCTCTTGTTTTTAATTTATTTCTTTATTTATTTGTGTTTTTTTGTGCGCTTCAGCATTTAAGAGCCAGATGTTGGGAGGTGAGTTGATCGGGCGATGGAGTCCCCCGAGGCTCGGTTACCATAGCAGTTAACGTTTCTCCTTCCTCTCCTCGCTTTCGGGGGGGGGGGGGGGGGGGGTGGCGGTGGCTGGTGCCGCTCGAATTCATCTTCCCCCAAGTTTACAGACGGCAGGCAGGAAACAGCACTCCGTCTGGCTCTCTCTTTACCGTTTAGCACTGTTCTCATGTAATTGGCGACATTTTCCCTCGATTCTCGAATGTCATTTTACAAAAGGGCTATGTGTGTGAGTGTGTGAGTGTGTGTGTCTTTGTGTGTAGTCTGTTGGAAAGTGCTGTCTTAAACAAGCATGTGTGTGTGTGTGCATGTGTGTTTGTGTGTGGTCTGTTGGAAAATGCAGTTGTAAACATGTGTTTGTGTGTGCGTGCGTGTGTGTGCGCATATGCGTATGTTTGTAAATATTCATGTTTGTTTACATGTATGCGCACCCAATTACACGTGTGTTTGTGTGTTTGTTTGCGTGTAGTGTATGTATATATCTTTGCCTCTGTTTGTGTATGTATATCTTTGCCTCTGTTTGTGTGTATGAATTGTGCAAGCATGTTTGTGTAATGTTGTGTATGTGTGTGTGCGCGCGTGTGTGTGTGTGTGTGTGTTCAGAAGCGCATGTGTAATTGCACTGACGCATGTGTAACCTAGTGACAGGTACAGTAGCCCTAAATCTTTCAGCGATGAGACAGGAGACATTGTGATGATATAAGCCGGAGTGGAATGTTCAAGGCAAGTGTTAGCGGGCCGGTACAGACCCCATTTATTTCTTAATTTCTTCAGTATTTTTGGACTGGTTATGCAATAATTTGAACATATTCCTTATCGGACCTCCAAAATCAGCTGTTCCATCTCTGCTCCAGTCTCCATTGTCTTAAGCCGCTTGCACACCGTACGCAAAATAAATTTTTCGCGCGAAAGATTACATTCAAAGCCAATGCAAAGACGCAAAGACACGCAAAACGCGTGTATTCGCGTCTTCGCATTGACTTTGAATGCAATCTGTTGTGTGAAAAATTCATTTTGCGTCCAGTGTGCGAGCGGCTTTTCTCCTCTGTTCACCCTCTCAGTCCTCCTTCAGTCATGGAGTAAACACTGGCTATTTTTATCCACAGTACAGCGCCGTTCTTCAGCAGGCTTGTGGGCGAGGGTTTGCCGTCTTTCAGCAAAGCAAAGGTGTGTTAATCATCTCTAGTTTTTTTTCTGAAAGTAAAAATAAGGATATGGTGTCAGTCTAATACGAGAGCTGTGGACAAAATAAATCACTTGAACACGGCTTGAAAAAATAGTGGTAGGAGGCATTTCATATACAGTCAAAATATAAAGGCATTTTATAGACCAGTACGTAAAAAAGTCACTTGTATTAAGTACAAATTGCAAAAAGGTACATTCAGTTTAGAGGGACACTCCGAGTGCGCAGAACTCTGCCAAGGCCAGTAGTCCCCTTCGCTAAATTAGCCGTTTCGGCACTTTTGAACTTTAGTATCATCTTCTGGATTTCAGGATGTGGGGAATTTATTTCACCGAGACCCAAATGCCCAAACTCGCAATGTTCACAAAATTGAAAATAATAATCAGTGTCTTCACCCTGTGCATCCTATTTCGTACGAAATGACATCACCTTGGGATGAATTTGTAAATCTTTTAAAATCTATTTAGCTAATTAATTCATTAAAGTAGTCACCTTCTCGTACTTAGTGTATGTACGTTATACTGCATAGTATACAATCAGGCTCCAAAGAAGATAAGATAGATAATTGGTTATTTAATTTCTCTCGTACTTGAAATGGTTTAAATTGATTTAGATTTTTGTTTTTAGAAAAGAAAAAAATATCCGAACATGATTCAGTCAGTATTTTGCATAGTGAAAAAAGCTATTCCCGTATTGCTACCATATTGCTAAACGGTCTGTGTGGACGGTTGGCCGTGCTCTGCTTTCTAAACATGGCACTTCATTCGAAGTGGAGTTAATCTGTAGACCTACACATTGTGTCTTGGCCGGTTGGGTCTTTATTCCACAAACACTCACTCTGTGGGCAGCCCACTGGTAGTCCTGTACGTTGTTCATTTACCATTTGTCACTATTCAGCTTTGGAATAAGATTTGTGAATTAATAAAAAATAAAATGTTGACAAAACATGCAACAGTAAAGAAACCAGTGGCAAAGCATTTTTGGGTTTGGTCAATTTCAAGTTCCCATTGGTTGAACAAACTCATTTCTGAAAGACAAGATAGAGTCAAGATAAGGAGAAAAGTTTGACGGTCAAGGTGCTTTCCACCTTAATTATGCTAAACAGACAGATGCCCATCGAGGTTATTAATTTGTGTTAGCTTAGCCCTTAGCTTATCGCTCTTTTACCCTCTCCTGCCAAGCGTTGTGTGTGTTTGTGATTAGGCTAATAGTTAGCAAACATGAAACATTGGGGGGGGGATGATTGTTTAGGCGCAGCTCATTAGGGGGCAGTAAGGCTGCATCATATGGATAGTGGTAAACAGAAAACTGTAAGCCATTGTTGCTGACAACTAAACAATGGTAAAATCGACTAGGACAGCGAGAAATGTAGTAGATGGCAATGATGGACTACAATTTTTACCTCGCCCCATCTGAAGGGTGAGGGAAGGGGTATTGTTTTCGGTTTGGTTTGTTTGTGTGTTTGTGCATTTGTTTGTTTCTGTGTTTGTTTGTTTGTTTGTTAACACTCTAATGGCAAAACTAATGGCCAGATTCACTCCAAATTTAATATAGGGATTGCCACTGACCCAGAATAGATCCCGATTGAATTTCGTACAAGTAGGTGAAAGTATGTGCAAGGTACGGGGTTTGTTGTGCATGGCACCACTTGTAATTAAAACATGTACTGAGAAATCGATCAAGTATTTTTTATAAATAGATGGAGCCCAATTAACCCATGTTAAAAATAGAGTGTATTATATGTAATGCCACCCAGGTAATTTGTCATTTATTGGCAGTTGTGTCACCAAGGGGGTTTTGAACTTTTTTCTTTTCTTTTTTGGTGTCCTAAAATGTCAGGTGTTACTGTAGACCACGTTCCGTGAATCATGTGAACAAAGTATAATTCTTGGATTGAAGGATAGAGGGAAAAAGCGAACAGAATCAGCGTGTTTTGGCGCAGTCTGTTTGGTGGAATGTCAAGACTCTAATCTCCGCAAACTTAAGGGATGGTGCGCGGTTGCCTTTCGGCGCTCCGTGTTTCTGAGCTGAGAGAGAGATGATGTAATTAGACTGAGAGTCAAGGTGCCTGTGTATGTGTGAGATAGATTGATAGCATTATGCAATACAATTATGATCTTTTAATTTGTGGCTATTGACCCTGTCCTGTTATTATCAGCTGGCGCTTTCTTTGATGTATCTCTGCGAGATTAAAGGGGTGAAGTCCAGCAGATCACCTCGCTAAATTCAACACTTATTTATAGACTATGTCAGCTCCGTAATAAACATAAAATGGCGCTAATGTGTAGCTAATGAAATCTGGACACCAGCGACTTTATGAATTGGCGTAATTCATTTAGCATTTCAAAAGAGCTCCCATGTTTCTAGTCATAATTCAACATCTTAGCAGGGTCCAGCGGTGAGGTGGTAGACTAATTTGCCAGAGAAAAAAATGTCAATGGGATTCTTTGCATCTTCAGTCTTTATGGGCAGTATGCCTGATTGCATTAGAGTTATACAAAGCGGCACTCATAAATATATTTATTAAACTTAATATTCTTAGAGAAGACAGGACAGATGTTATCTCCACAGAAGATTTATCATTAATCTCTTCATATCTGTGGAGTGCGCGGGGAGAGAAGAAGAGATAACTGCTCATGACTGCGGGCTTCACACCGGTGCGGAGAGAGAGCAGAACCGTCCTCTCCTCTCGGAGGAAACCCGCGGCGTCGCTTCAAATCTTCGCGAGTTTATCGAGCAGAAAACTCAAAGATAATCAAAGATAATCATTTCTCAGCGGCGCCCTGCGTTCTCTCTGATTGCGGCGCAGAAAAAGCAAATAGCGAAATATACTTACATATTCCACGGATAAATTAAATTTGGCGGCACACGCCTTCATGCGCCAGGGAAGGTGTCTAAAGTGGAGAATTATGTAAGCTGTTTGGAGGGAAAAAAAATGTGAGGCGCGAAGAAGATGAATCGAAAACTTTTCTGTTACAGACTGAGAGAGAATCGCGGCAGAGGTTTGGGTAGTTAACCCTTAGAGCGCCAAATGCAACGACAGTATTGTTGCTCAATTATTTCAGATATCAAAATCAAGTCTGTTGAAAACCTATCATGTGGCGACTTGTTTAAAAGAGTTCCCGCCACTTAATACATTTTCAACAGCATAAGATAATCAAATGTATATTTAAAAAAAAAATTATTTCAGTGCTCTAAGGGTTAATACAACCACTCCGTCAGCTCCTCTGCTCAGGGGGCCATCCTCTCGTCCTTCAGTTTTTTATTTTTATTAATTTATTTTGTGTTCACCTTACTATCTCCCCAACTTCGAACTGAAGTTCACTGCTGTGCTGGTTTTAAAGATTATCTCGAAGTAAGTAGCAGCTCCATTATAGACCCTGGTGCAAAATACACAGACATAATATACCCTGACTCTTTATTATTTTACATTTAATCAAGCGAAAAATGCTAAGTGGACCTTGCATGACAATAGATTTATTTGGCAGTCGCCTATACGATAAGTGCCAAGTATAAGGTCATTGAAACTGTTGCATAACAAGTTTGACGAGGCACAATTCATAAAATAAAGCATCAATCGGCTCAGTCATGCACAGGTAATTCATTGAATATGAGGTTAGCATATTCTACACTAGGGCAGAGGCTGGCCAGCGAACAAACTGTGGATTACAACTAAAAGTAAGTGCAAACTACTAAGCAAGAAATACATTGTAAGTGCTATCAACTTCATTTTGAAGAATATGCCTGTATCGCAAATATTGCGATCATAGAAAGAAAATAGTGAACATAAATTGGCGAATAGTGTTTGTGTAAACAAATGTTGTCTTCTGAACTTTATGAAAAAGTGTGTGTCTTCGTATATGGAGGATATGTTCCGTACTGTGTCAGTGTGTGTGATCCCGCGCCAATGATTTCACAGGAATTTGGCCATACATTTCTGTCAGGAAGCCATATAGAACATCTAATTTCACGTTAATTAGGACTATGTAGTCCAGCCAATCACAGTGCTTCTGTGGCATGGCTCTAGCTCTGCAGTTTCATAATTCAATGACTCATAATACAGACCTCAGTCACCAGCACAGGGTGATCAGTCTGTCTGTTTTCGAATCTGTCAGCTATGTTATTTTACACACACACGCACGCACGCATTCACACACACGCACACACACACACACACACACACACACACACAAATACTCACACATCTATACTCGCGCACACACACAAACACACACGCACAGATGTGTGCACACACACACACACACTCGTGGAGCCACTGGTCTGCTTGACAAAGTGACGTGATATGCGCAAGGTGAGACTGTGGGAAATGTGTGTGTGTGCGTGTGTGTGTGTCTGTGTGCGCGTGTCTGTGTGGGTTCGTGTGCATGTGTGTGTCTGCGTGTGTGTATGGTTGTGTGTGTGTTCGTGTGCATGTGTGTGTATGGTTGTGTGTGTGTTTGTGTGTATGTGTGTATGCGTACAGAGCTCCCTCAGACGGCTCCCTATCTCTTTGCTTTATTCAGTGTTTGGCAGCAGCTCAGATCCTCCAGACTCTCCCCGTCGCTCCCCATCTCTCCCCCAGGCCTCAGTCTCTCCTGTACGGAGCAGATGTTACCCAGTAAAGGCCATGCATCTTTAATCATTTCTCTTACTGAAGGAGTTTTTTATTGTTTGTTTGTTGGTGTGTGTGCATGCGTCTGCAAGTGTGTGTGTGTGTGTGTGTGCTTGCGTGATTAAATCACGTGATTTAAACTCTCCTCTTCATTTGTGGCCAGGCAGGTGTAAGACAGAGTTTCTAATAGGAGCTGTAAAGATGGCCATCAGAGAGATGATGAGCTTCAGGTAAATCTGATCACCGTCAGCATTTAGCTGCTGATTTTATAACTTTGCCAATATTATTCCGGAGTGTCAGTTGCACGTCTGAAACAAGAGCCTCTCCCTGACATCCTGTTCATTCACCATTGAGGTATTCCAGATTAACGTTACATCTAATCGCTTCATTGTTTTTCAAATACTATATAGCCGTGCATCTTTAATAGTTGATTTATTATTATTGTGAATTAATAATGGTACTATACTACTACTACTACTACTACTACTACTAATAATAATAATAATAATTTTTTTTTAGGGATTGAAAAAGTGAAAATAAAGTATTAAACTGAGCTATATTGGTCATGCAGAGAAACAACACTTTTAGCGGGTTCAGTTCTTGTTGATAGTGATGCTGCCTAAGATGAATGGTGGTTTTTTTAAAATAATATGAGATTTTAAAGTATTTGCATGATAGATATGCCCGCTATTTCTGCAGTTTACTTATTCTACAAATGCTGTATTGTGTGTATGTGTGAGTGTGTGTGTTTGTGTATGTGTGCATTTGTGAGTGTTTTTCTGCGTGCGTGCGTATTTGCATGTTCATGAGTGTGTGTTTGTATGTGTGGGGGTATATGTGTGTGTTTGTATGTTTGTTTGTTCAGATCTGTGCTTTTCTGTTTCAGTCTGAATTATTTTTATGTAACACATTTCAGGTGTGCTAGTTTGAGATGCCCACTAACTAGCATTAATACTGAACTGATTTTAGAGAAAGAGAGAAAAGCTGGTGCACATTTGCTGTCTTTCCAGAAAATTCCAATGGAAGACATTTTTTTCTGAGGTAAACGTGTATGGTATTTGAAGTGACAGCTGATTGTGATAATTAGAGTGCGTGACGCTGGCTGTGATTGGCAGTGTAATTGGATCGTCATTTGCCTGAAAACCTATTATCTTTGGACCAGGCCCCATGAAATTTGTTGGAAAAACTTTGCGGTTGCTCATTAAAGTGGCCATCTTGGCTGGCAAATTGGGTCCGACTGAGCGAGATCCTGTACCGCTGGGGCCCTCATCTCGGCGAATGACGGAGCGTGATTCCATTGCTATTGATTAATGATATTAACATGGCAGGTATCTCTTACGGCCCCGCTGTGTTACAGCCCATCGACTCTGGCCACCGCTGTTCGGAGCGAGGGACGACGGAGTGAGCTAATGACGAGCAGAACGAAGAAAATGAAGGAGCTCTCTCGCCGTGGTCCGTCGATCTTATACGAACGTATTAAATGTTGAATTGCGGGTACGTTCACTCAAATGCACACAAAGGCCTTCTTGCTTCTGTCGCTTTGTGGTGTCGAGAGATTGATTAGTCCAGAGTAGCTTGTTCGCTCAAATCTATTCCATCCTTCTTATAAAAACAACAAAATATATATGGACCTTCAGTCAATAGAGATCAACAGTTTAGTGTTAAAATTATGTACATCTCACACGCAGTTATATCTCAGTGAGAATCTGCAATTCTGTCTGACAGCACAGAAAAAATGTCACAACTCGGAGTTAGGAGAGATAACAGTTAAGGAATAAATTTGTAGTCGGACAGAAGGAATTACAGATGACATCATAGACGTAACCAAGCATTGGACAAGCGAACACTTTCATTTTTCCGTGGATGAATTAAATTAACTTTTTCATTTTCCGCTGCATCCAGATTATCATTGTTTTTACCTGGCTGATGTCAATGTGAGATGATCGTGTCAGCCCGGTCTTCATTTGAGAAACACGACTCCATTTTATCAGTCGATTCTCGTTCGCATTATCATAACCTTAAAAAATGGCAGTGACTGGCAGAAGCCGGCCACCTGTTGTGGCACGTAATGTTTGAGAGACTGAGAGAAGTCGAGAGATGTATTGTGTCTGTTCGTGCCTGTTGGTGCATTGTGTTCAAGTTGTGTATCCTTGCTTTGTGTGCAAGTTTATGCATGCATGAGTTTATGTGTTTGCGTATATGTGCATGCATTTTTATCACGCTGGATGCGCTCCGTTCCTGTCGATGGTTGTAAAATATACATTTACACCACTGAAGCCTGGTCTCTCGCAGGCCAAACCCCAGGGACGGCTGCGCGATGAGTTACCATCTTCCTCTAATAAGATGAACTGGTGTAAAAGGCGTCCCGCAGTGAAAATGATTATTTTCCATAAACTTACCGAAATGTAGATGTTGCGGACTGGCACTGTGAAAGAACGTGTTACACCACCCATTTGGGACTGGAGTGTGTGTGTGTGTGTGTGTGTGTGTGTAGGGGGGGGGGGGGGCCTGCGAACCGACTGTGGCTCCTCCCCGAGTCCCCAAATTCATACACCTTCCAGACACTTGCGCTAATCCAGTGTAGGTACTGCAGCAGTGCAGTTCGCCTCTGTACCTCATGCTTGCTGTGGCATATTAGGACACTTTTACGTGTTCGGCATCGGGCAAACTCCAGTACAAAAATTACACGTCCTCAACACATGCTAACAGCTCGATGTGCGCCAGAGTGGGTTCCATTAACTGGCATGATTGATAGTGGTGCAGCAGTACCTTTGCAAGGAATGAAACTGGCAGCTCCTACATTACAGCGCCTGCCTGCTAATGCCCGTTTGTGCTCTGGGTTTTAGTGCATTTGTGAAAACGGCGTCACCACAGAAAATACAACACAGTATGTACGGTAATGGCATCAAGACAATAGATAATATTTCTAATGTTTTGATTTCGCCTCCGTTTGTTTCGACAGTTGACCGTTCCAATGGTGCAATATTATTGAAAAAGGGGACTATTGAATGAGGTGGATCCGTCTTTGTTCAAACAAATTTTTTCACCACCATAAGGCCAGCTATAAATATTACCCTTTGCTGTTCATTGTAAAAGTAATGTCAACATTAACTGAATCAAAAGGTTCTTTTGTCAATAAGATCAGACTGTGTCTTTAAAACTTTCCCCCTAAAGTTACTCTCCAACATTCCCGCACCGTGTGGATAAATACCAATTACTGTGAGGCCACATCACATCAAGTTTAGACTGCAGTCTATACTCAACACAACATTGCATATATGGCCTATGATCTGTGAAACGTATCAGAATGGATCATTACATGATTTAGAACATTATATGACAAGAAAATGTTTTTTTTTTTCTAATTGTAGAAACTGTAGCCAAACCTTCTGTTAATCACCTGACCCTTATGCTACACCCCCATCCACAATTACTGACATGAATGAAGGGGGGCATCTACGTACGAGCACAAAGTCTTTCAAGTTTTTAGCAGTCCTGATGCCAGGAAAAGGTGATTTGGGTTTATGACATAAACACGAAATGAAATTATATACACAGAGAATGCGTTACGTAAGGAGAGGACAATACAGAAACATGCATTTCCTGATTTCTTTTGTCAATGAGAGGCATCAATATTTATATATTTCTGACTTTCACTCACACTGGTGGAAACTCAGAGGCCATTTGCTTGTTTAAACAGAATAAAAAAATAAAAACATAAATATTAAACTGCAATACTGGTGCTTAATCCTTTAAATGTGCTTAGTGAATAAATCCCAGAGTTGTGTCGAAGTCGGCCCACCGAACGGCACCGCCTCGGTGCCTGATGCTGCGCGTTCACTCCTCTCAGTGTTAATTGTGCTACGGCATCCACGGCTCCAAGAATAGACGAGCGACAATTTTCCTGTCAGCGATGGGCGTGCGCGCGGTGAGTGCGTAGAAGTGTGGGGTAAAGTGGATCCGGGGCCACTTTAGATCAGAATTACCGCCAGCTCGGGATATTAAGGGCTTCTGTTAAGTACATGGAAAGAAACAGCGGCGATTCAGGCATTAATGTTATGCAAATCTCCGTTGAAAGGTATAATTCCCGCGGGGTTTGCAGCAGGAGTTTTTCACTGCAGGTACAGAATGCACTGAAGGCCGTGCACTCCTTTAACAGCGAGCCCACTTTCAGATGAAGGCTATGAAAATCAATATGGCACCAGTGGACGAGAAGCTTATTACTATTAATTACCTCTGTGTGATGGAATTTACAGCTTCATGAAGAGCGGCTGTGAGGGGCTGCTGCCCAGGGGACTGAGACGGTGGATCTATCTGCACATGCCCAGTTCTACAGCACTATGTTCACAGCGGAGACACCATTATTCTTCATACTCTGGGTTTAGTGCGGGACACATACACATTTATTATTATTATTATTATTATTACACTCAAAAGAGAACTCATTGGAAGAAATCAATTAATAGAGGGCAGGATTCCCATCCAATACCTGTGTGCAACTCCCGCTCAATCGAAGTACCTGAATGGAATTCATTTGTGTTGATACAAGTAGATACAAAGCAGTAGAATTCCAATATAATTTAAGCACCTATTACTAAAACCCCATAAGTCACACTTGACTTGACTTGACTTGTGGGGTTTTAGTAATCAGTGCTTCAATTCCAAAGTAGATTTTTGTTCATAAGGCAAACGCTGTGTGAATGTGTCGTAATATAAACCACCTGAATAATTTTGAGTGTATTATCATTATTATTATTTGTATTATTGGTATTATTATTATTGTTGTTGTCATTAGCAGTAGCAGTAGTAATAGTAGAAGTAATTGTAGTTATAGTAGCATATATCGTTGTTGCAGTGTAATCCAGGGCCAAAAAACCTCCACTGACACCCTAGAGCAGTTCTGCACTGTCGGCTCCACCCTTTTGCATATGCAAAACCATCCTCCAGCCCATAATTTCACCAATATCACCATCAATAAAATTCATGTGCTAAAAATGTCATCAATTCGCACAATGTTCTGCGAGAATATATCATGGATAAGGTGTGTGCATCGACGAGTGTCCCCGCTCCTGCGGACGCCTCCATCTCGAATGGGGCGAAAAAAAAAATAAACCGAATCCTTCCACAGATGACACACAAAATGCATTATAACCATTAATGAAAAAGTTAATGGGCCATTTTCTTACATATCAATTTACATTTTACAATTTGGGTACACAAATGATGTCTACAATGCCAGGCCAATAATATTTTGCTCAAGGAAACGGTTCTAATGTGTTTTATGGTCATCAAATGTTGTGAATAATGATGCGTCACAGGGAATGCAAATAGGATGACAGTGATACACAGTGATCAGCAGTGCTTGTGCGAGAGGTCTGCCGCCAAACTGAAATGTGTTCGGCAACAAAAATAAGACGTCTTCCGTGCTGCGGTTCTCATGAAGTGCGTGTTGAACAGGAAAAGAGAAACATCTTTCATTACCATATCCTGTCTGCTCTGATGCATATTTTTATGGGTAGAATTCAGCTCAGCTTCATCACTGTGATCCCACCTCGACAGAAATACACTTCAGACTCTACTATGAGGATTCTACCGCGAGTGTCACCTGCAGAGTCGTGTGTGTGTGCGTGCATGCTTGTGTGTGCACGCGTGTGAATGCGTGCGGGTATGTGCGCGCTCTCGTGTGTGCATTCACTCGTGTGCATGTATGCGTGCGGGTACGCGTGCACTCGTGTGCATGCGTATGCGTGTGCACGTGTGTGTGCGTTCCTTGTGTGCGTGCGCACGTGTATGCGTGTGTATCTGTGCGTGTGTGCATGCACTTGCATATACGTAGGTGTATACTTATGCCTTTGAATCAATACACATACTTTTTCTGTGTGTGTGCCAGTGTATTAACATTTACATTTATGCATACAACAAAATGTCTGTGTGTATGCAAGTACACGTAATAAGTATTTTTGTGCGTATGTGTGCAAGTATATGTGTGTGATGCATGTAAGTGCTCATATCCTTGCCTGTACTGCATGTACCTTCATCTTAATATCTTCTGAGGATCTTGGTCAAAATAGTACCAATACAGGTAAGCAATTCTCTCTCCAGGAGTTGCATTTTATTCTAGACAAATTTTCAAAACAATATTTATTCCGCAGTTGCATCTGGTGATGGGTAATTAATACTTTAATAAATTACTACACAAAAACGTAAATAAATCTGATGCATATCCGTGAAATGACAAAACCGCTTCACGGAAAGACGAGCATCTCTGTGTGAGTTACTGTTGACTTAGCGACGGCCTCGGTAACTCATTCCAGGGCGCCGCTACGTTGATCGATTTTCTTTAATTTTCTGCTGCATCCTGAAAGAACAGGGGGAGGAAAAAATGAATAAATAAAAGAAAGACACCATCTGTATCCCGTCCTTTCATCTTCGCCCGGCCTGGTTAGTCCTGCTCTTTTACGTCTACTCGAGTGGGGCGGCGCATTAACGTTAAGACAACATATAAGACGGACACTTCATGCGTAATCTGTAATATGAGATACGTATTAATAGGGAAATTATGGTGCATTCAATTATTTAGAAATGCCTTCCAGAGATGTTTTGATTTGGCAGGACTCAGATAGTGTCTCCACAGCGGGGAGCTTGGTGAGTGATGAATAACCTAATCTCCTAATCTCAAAATGGCACCGTTCAGTGCTCACGCCACGGAGTCGCCAATAAAATTAAAGCGCTAGCGCCGACTGACGAGGAGAGGGGAATGCAGGAATGCCAAACGAATAAACAAACAGAATAATAGAGCAGACGGCTCCTGAGTTTGGGCGGGAGGCTGCGGCTCCTTTGAATTTGCTTAACGAAAATATGCGGCAAAAACGATAAAACCGACTAAAGTCTGGGGTGCGCCCGGTCCGACGTGGACCAGTATGTCACACGGCGCGACTGACAGCTTGTACACCAGTGGTGTGCGGTGATTCCTGATGTCATTTGAGCAGAGGCTAATGAGACGTCATGAAGGTACCTCACACACTACTCTCACCTCACGGTAGTGCAGTTCCGCAGTGATAAGGAGAAAGATAGCTGTTCGATGGCACATTTTCAACATTTCGCATTCAGATGAGGACGTGTGTGCGGGTCTGTGTCTGTTTGCAGGTTCATTCTATCCTGCTTTTCAGCTGCATTGTGAAGGATTTTTGCTCTGTTCTGCGCAGAAATACAGCCTAAGACAGTGTAGCCTCCTATCTGGGTCTACTGCGGGGTCAAAGAAGATTTATCACGGCTTCTGCATATGCAAAACAAAGGAACAGCGTGGAGGAAGAGGGCAGGGGCAGGAAGAGGAAGTGACAGGAGGGTAGAGACGCTGGAAGAGGAGGTCGGGAGAGACGGAGAAGTAATGATCTGGAGGAGGACTGAAAATGATGCTCTCTCGCCGGGCGCAGTACAATATGGAATATGAGCATATAACCTCAAAATAAATTATTCTACAACATTGGGTGGGATTCAGAAAAAAGTGAAAAGAGGAAAAAGATAGAGGATAGAGGAAGATAGAGGAAAATTCTCCTCGAGAGACCAAATTCATATCATTCTGAGGTTTACAATTAGTAAGTAGTGAATCACATAAATCGTCATATTTATTATGAAAGCGAGAAGTCTCTCTCTCTCTCTCTCTCTCTCTCTCTCTCTCTCTTTCTGCCTAAAGCTGTAATTTATTAAGTATAAACACTATATATGAAAACAATGCTTTTGTACTGTAAGTAGTATATCGTCCTGACACGACTCATCACAGCACCTTTGTAACATGTCTCCTGGTTACTCTACTCCCCTCAGGTCATTTTACATGCCCCATGTCGCTGAGCTCCATTTTGGTTTTAAATTCTGGACACAGGCTTGTTACGGTGTGGTGTGGCGCACACACAGGTGTGTTCGGTCCGACAGCCCAGGGTTCGGACCCAGCTGTGGGCGGCCGGGCGCGAGACGTGAGCTCGGCGATGGCTGTCTCCGCTCCGCTTTCGCCGAGCTTAATCAGAACCGGGCCTGACAGGACGGGACAGGTATCAGAGTCTGGGCCCACCAGCCGAGCGCCGGCTTTGATTCAGACATCTGTAGGAAACAGATGGAGCTTTTGGAAGCCCGCGGTGCGATACCTGCTCCACCACTGACGTGTAAAAAAGCAAAGCTCTGCAATTAGTGTGAACAGGGCTGCAAGTGGACTGCTGATCCTCTCACTGATTGGCGTGGCACAGACTGCCGGAATATACTTTTTGAAGTCGGCTGCTCGCGTTGCTATTATACTCTTCCAAAAAAGAAACTATACATTGTTTTTAGCATCAATTTATTATACATGAAATGTTTTTACACATGTGGAAAACATATTTAAAAGAAAGTGTGATCAATAATTCAATATTTGTATAGTTTCTTTTTTGGAAGAGTATATTTCAATATTTTTCCACATTTGTCAAAACATTTCATGTATAATAAATTGATGCTAAAAACAATGTATAGTTTCTTATTTTGGAAGAGTATGTAAAAGTCAACAATGAAAGATGAACAATCCAGTGTATGCCGAAATACATCTTCACCGGATCGTAAATTACTGATTACGTGTGATATTAGGGGATGTCACATAAACTTATTAAACATTATGACAAAAATGTTTGCAAAAAAATGCAAAAAAGCCGGCTCTTAACAAGGTCAACATTTCTTGATTTTTTTGTTTTTTTTTCCCGAGCGATAAAATGAGATCAATGCATGATCCAAGTGACTTTAACCATGGTGCGATTATCAATGTTGAACATAATGGTTTTTGCACGAAGTTCAGAGGGAATAGTATGTTTTACAATTAAAAAAAAGAGTCATCACGCAATAGTTCGGTAGACGAATATACCTAGTCAGAGAGAGGCAACAGAAAACTGGGTATAGACTCCATATACGTTCAGAGCTTAATACGACTCATTTTCACCATCCTGTGTTTTTAAGACTGAGTAAACCCGAACAGCTACCACTTATTTTTTATTTATTTCAACTATGCTTTTCCCTATCAGGAAATGTCAAACTTAGGCTTAGATTTGGTAGGATTTAGTCAGTAGGCAACATTATTTGAGCTATTTTTATTGGGTTGGTAAAAAAAAAATGTTCACAGGGGGTACGGTTTATCCCTAGAATAAAATGTTAGCAGACGCGCACAACCAGTCAAAACTTTCTTTTTTTTTTTTTACTTTATTCGTATTCTTGCTCATGCTTCTGGGAAAATACAAACTGTTTCAACTTGAGTAAATGGTCTCAAATAGCAGAAGGTGGTGGCAGAAAGTTTTGCAGGACAGTGATCTTCATTGCTTGTTAATAACTTAGGGCTGCCTGAGGTCCACCAAACTAGCTTCCACTTTAATTCCCAGACCCAGGACATTTCCCGGAGCATCACACCACCTCCACCAGCTTGTCTTCATCTCACAGTGCATCCTAAAGCTAACCTTTACCCAGTCCAAGTTCATCCAGCCAATGTACGTGATGTAAAGGAAATAGGACTCACTGGACCAGGGAACCTTCTTTCATTGGACTGAGGTCCAGTACTGATGCTCACATGCCCATTTTATGCCCTTTCAGCGGTGGACTGGGGTTTGGTGGAGGTCTGCAGCCACAAAGGGATGTGATGTATACACAGAGGAGTGTGATGGACTGTTTTGTGACATATTTCTCAAATAAGCATCATTTGAATGTTCTGTGACTTGTGCCGCAGCCTTTTAGTCAGTTTGGACCAGATGGGATAGCTTTCACTACGCTTTTACATTAATGAGCCTTGAGCACCCAAAACTCTGTCGCCGGTTCATGGTTTGTCCCTCCTTGACTGGGGGCACTCCAGATGCGATACCACTTCAGGGAAGCTCTGGCCCATTCTTTGTGCTGTGACAGTTGGGCTCCTTGGTTGTTTTTCCGTGTTACAATGCTTCACTGTGGTTTTAATGTTTCGGCTATTCGGTGCACGCCAACTGAATTGGTGTCCGAAGGCATGTAAATTTCATAATAATAATCTCCAATGATTTTTTCACTCTGCTAACTTGCATGAAAGTAGTGAAGTATTAACAAAGCGATTAAATGATAGTTTTTGTGACGGGGCTCTTACCACGACATGCACTGTGGTCTACTGATCTTGAATAGAGGAGATCAGGGTGGGGCAGGATTTTCTGCCCTCCTCTCTGGAGGAAATTCAAAGCTTACAGTTAGATAGAGGTCGAGATAGCAGCTGAGAGTGACACAGCAGTAAGTGATGCTATTATAGGCAGCAGAGAGTGATGCAGCACAGAAGCAGGTGAAGGCTTGTGTCTTTCGCTGCAGAAGTGGTACAGGAAAGCAGCTTTATTAGCCCACCCTACAGAGAGGCAGTTTCGTAGCAGATATGTGTAGGAATGCTCATGAGAATGAAGACGTGCGTCCAGTTGTCAGGCTGAACAAGCTAAAGCCACGTCCCATTTTTGTCACGAACGTTGTGACTGCATGCCAGAGAATCGTGACGCAGCATAATCTGGTTTCACACATATGACACCTAACCTGCACAGGTCTCTGGGACTGAGGTCGGATAGGTTTGCAGGCTAAGTATATTATTCTAAAATATGAGGGAAATGCATAATGCCATCATGTTGGCACGGATCAAATCCCCTTAGAAATCTTTCAACATCGTCTTAAATCCATGTCTTCAACGACTATGGAGAATTCAAGCTGTTTTGCAGGCAAAAGGGGGCCCTACCTTGTACTTAATTAGTAAACCTAGTAAAGTTGGTGATTAGAGTATTTCTCTGACGGTGTTTATGGGCTTTACTTCACCCCAATGAGAATTTTTGTGGTGAAAAGCAGACAATATAAATCTAAACTTTTAGATAAAAACCCGGCTACATCTGGTTGAAGAGCAAAAAGCTTTCTGGAATGCGTGGACGCATCTAAACAACGTTGGCATTAATTTAGACCATTTATTCTGGCCTTTTCTCGCATGTCGAGTTGTTTTTGTTGCGCTAACAACTAACCCCCAGAAACAAAAACGTGTTAAACGAACGCACAGAAGTGCTACTGCTTTGTCTCAGGATTCACTAAAATGGTCGACTTTTACCCCAGCAGCTTGCGTTTTTACTAATCGCTGCTAACTTGCTCCAAAGCCGAAGCTCCCGTCAGCCTGGGCGCTCTCCTGGTTCCACCGTGCATGGCAGCAGACGAGAGTAAACAGAGGCAGAATCCGTTGCTTGGTTCTTTGACAATGGGACCGGTCTGCAGTGAAGTCGCTCAGGCGTCGGGACCGCGTTTCGGTCCCACTGGGCCGAGCCGGGCCAGGAGGACAGAACTGCTGCTGCTTGGATGAATAAAGCATTCAGCTGTGGGCCTCTGCAGAACTGAGCATCTGGTTTGAGCCGCAGAACCAGGCTGATCAGATTTGGATCTGTGTATCCTACAGGGAGGGGCAAAATATCAAAACAGACGGTCTGATATTTCAAGGAATATTCGAGGCTTTGTCGGCAGCAGTCGGCGTCCCTGGCCGAGGGCTCGCGAATGCTCTCGCTCCTTCTCGGCTCCTGTCTTATGAATCTAAAGTGCGGTATGTAAATGCTATCTGCGAAGAGGAGGCAAGCAATGATTTCTAATGAATGGCTGTGAGACCCTAAGGCGGCACTTAAACTTTAAAATGGCTATTATTAAGATGGGGGGATGGTAAATATAAAAAATAACATCGTCAGGGCCGATGTTGACCTCTCCAGAATTTCAAACTGTGGATGCCTTCTCGATATACCCCCCTCCCCCCATTTTTTTCTCTCTCTCCCTCTCTCTATCTCTCTTTACCTCCAACACTCTCCCTATCTCTCTATCTCTTTGCATTTAAAGAAAGTGCCTGAAGTCACCGTTATGAGGACTGCTATGGTAACCACAGCTTTTTGGCTATTAACAGACGTTTCACCACCGGCTGCCTCGCACCTCTTTATGGCTTTCTCTGAATAAAAATTTAAAAGGCCATTAAATGCCATCATCCCCAGCATGGCGCTGTCGGTGTCACTTCGCTCGCTGCAGAGTCAAGTATCTTATTTTTATATTAGCAGAGAGAAAGCCAGGTAAGTGCCGCGCAGTCAGAGTGCTGGGCAGGGTAAATCGCTCCCGCTACACCGTGGCCGAATCAAGCCTCTTACTTTATCGCGGCCTGATCCCACCTCGGCGTGAAACTGCCCGCTGAAGCCTTCAACCTTCTGGGATGTGCTAGTGCTCGCCGTTCGCCAGACTGTGGCTCGAATTAGAGAAATTCGATCTGCTTTTCGGAGCTGGAAAATAGGTCAGATTCAACTGATTGGTGATAAATTCTTACATACTCTATCCAATGGGACTGCTACAGCTCCGCTCTGTCACACTGAGTTATACATACGTATATACTTTATCGAGTAGGCCTGTTACACCTCTGCACCATCGCATATGGTGATACATACTTACATATTCAAAGGAATAGGACTGTTACAGCCCTGCACTGTCACACTTGATGATACATACTTACATACTCTATCAAGAAGGACTGGTAAACCTCTGTACTCTCACTCTTGGTGACATAAACTTGCATACTCAATTGAATACACTGAAAAAACTTGGTGATACATACTTTCATAGTTTATCGAGTAGGAATGTCACACCTCTGCACCGTCAGACTTGGGGAAACATACTTTTGCACTCAATCGAGAAGCACTGCTGCAGTTCTGCGCTGTCTCATGCGCTGGGTGGAGGGTGGAGTTTTGGGTGAGGGTCTGATGTGGACTGAAATCTGGAATAGGATTAACGTTTTGGGTTGTTTGGGGAAGCAAACAAGATCTCTTTCTCTCTCTTGCTTTCCGCAAGTTCCTCTCTTACCTCGCTGTAAAATTTCTACAAAATTTCAGCAGTATTTGCTAAGGGCGCAACATCCACTGCCCCAGTTCTCAGTCCTGGTGCTGCTGGGCCATTGTACTGAGATTTTCCACCAACACCTTCAGAGCTTCAGACCAAAGAAAGCAGAGATCAGCTTCTGTTGTTGTGTTACCAGCCGCTTGAAATAACAGGCTCAGAACTTAAAAAAGCTTGGCATAAAATGCAAAACCAGTCGAGCTTGTGGTATCAGCGATCCAAGGCCGAGAACCTCAGTCCACAGCATGGTTTAACAACCCAGTCCGATCCTTTCTTCCTTTACAGTCCTTCTGGGAACCTTACCTCATGTGCATAGGGTATATCTGTGCATGCGTTTTCTCCTGGGCTCATTTATATTTTGCATCATCCTGAAATTGTCATGGCTGTCTCACAGTGTTTTGTGTGCAGTCGGCCTCAGTCTGTAGGAACCTTTGCCAGAAGCTCTCCTCCTGAGATGTCCTGTCCACTGTATGTGATGCTCTTGTGATGTCCGCCCCGCATTTATCCACGAGGCCATAAATAAAGGAAACCTTGGGTCCTAGCTGGTTTTTTACCTAACTTGCTTTACCCCATGTCTGGATACACCATTCAAGTGCTTGACATGTCACAGCTAAAATCATCTGTTGCTCAGTTTGAAAACTGATAACACAAAACATGCAGATGAGATCCTGTGTAGTTTATCTGTCTTTCATTAAACAAGTTGCGAACAGTTTGTGCTGATTTGAGCGGTCATTGTTTAGGCACTCGTTATTAAAAATATAAGTTTTTTTTTTTTTTTTTTTCCGGAAAGCGGCGATGAAATTTAGATTTTTAAGATTAACTTGCTGCTCATGTTAGCACTTTGTCATCAAGGAATGGTTTCTAGTAATAGCACTTTGATAGCTAAAACACTCCTAAAACACTAAAATAAATCATGAAGCGATGTGAAATGGCATAGCACAAAATGCATTCTGTTTTGTTGTCACTATTATCAAAAATGTATCACATTATTTTTGTAAACTGCTATTTATATACAGTTTGCTGTGACTTGGTTTCTTCTGTGAACATGACAGGTAAACAGAGTTGTGTATCTCAGCGGTGAATGTGCCATGGTACACTTTTTCCTTACATGCTGATTTATACCGCAAACAAAAACAGACTCTAAAATCGCTAATTAAAGCTCAGTAATTACCCGCTTTGCAGTCCACAGGCTAAGTAACTGATGCTATTCAATGCTATCTAGCTGGCCTTAGGAGAAACTTTGATCTGTAATGGGCAAGCTTTAATTTTTAATGAAAATCCACAATTAACGTGCACCATTATGACACATGGGTTGTGGAGCACAGATATAATTATCTTCCTCATCTTTATAAATCGCATATCCGTTCAGGCGGAAATGTTGGTTCAGGTTAAAAAAAAAACGTCAGTTGAAGGCTGTTTGAATTTTCTTTCATGTCCAGTAATTTACCAATAGCCCATGCTCCTTTCAGCGTGTACAGTAAGTCACGTAAGAATGATAATCGGTTAGATCTTCGGGGATCAGTGAGTCTATGAATACCTGTTTTGAGCCACTGTCTATTACTTTTGATATTATTAACTTTATCATCCCATCCATTATGTATTCAGCCTTTTCTTAGTCTGATTTGTGGGGGTAGCGGGTGTGTGTGTGTGTGTGCGTGTGTGTGTGTGTGTGGGGGAAGGGGGGGTGGTCCAGTGTGGCTGTTGGAGCATATCTCAGCATGCACCAATCGAGAGGGAGGGAGGCACCCTGGACATCTCACCCAATTATCACAGAGATTGCGCACAATTCGCTCAAGTACTCACAGCTATGGCCAATCATGAGTCTCCAATTAGCCTGGAGACTGGAGTGACCGGAAGAGGCTCATATGAACATGGGGGGAACATGTGATCTCCTCACTGAGAGGCCCCAGGAGGGATTCGAACCTGCAGCCTTCTTACTGTGGTGCAGCTGCGCTTCTCACTGTGCTACCCATTGCACCAAAAATATTATTATTAGTAGTAGTAGTAGTAGTAGTAGTAGTAGTAGTAGTAGTAGTAGTAGTAGTAGTAGTATTTGCAATGTTCCTTCTGGTGTTGCTTGTGTAGTTGATGGCCCACAGGGACCAGTGGCCCAGTAAAAGCTTGCTGTTGTTGCTGTTCTACATAATTATAACATGTAGGTCCTTGTTAGCTCATTAATATTGTTTTATGTGCGAGATGCTTTTCCTGTTTTTAACCGAAATCTAACACATTTCCCCAGGCCTGTGAGGCACTACTGTGCTGTGATGTTGAAGAATGCGGTGCCGTCCTGCTGTTAAATGTGCAAGGCATCCAAAAGTTAAAAAAAGATTTTAAATAGATTTAAAAAGATAAATGATTTAATGTTACATGGAAAAAAGTACAGGAACAAAAAAAAAAATAATAATAAAAATGGAGTAAAAGATATTGAAAAAGAGATTGTTCTACAGTAGAATGCTGATCGTTACCAGCTCCCCTTCTTTTGCCTATATTTTGTGAAAAATTATTTTGTTTCATATTTTCGTATAGATTTCTCCTTAATACATTTTAAACAAAGGTATACTGAATAGTTTATTTGAGCCCATACCTGCAATTTGAAATGAAAATCTGAGTGTACAGCATGTGCACTGTAAAACTGTTGAACATAATCTGAGCACCAGTGTGTAAAAGCTAAATGCCTGTTGATTATTTTTGTAAATACACTACAGGCCAGAAGTTTGGAAGCAAGGCCAATACAGGTCAAAAATTTGGAAGAAACTTAAAGTTTCTGTTCAGAATGCCTTTCATGAAAAACCAGTATGAAATCTTTGGTTCTTGGGATGTATTTACGGCACGATTAGACTTTTCTTTCATTGATATGGACCATTTTCCTCTATTTACCTTTAGGTACTGTATACAGTGATGTTACCGGACCACTGCTGAATAAATGTTAACAAAAGAAAGGAGGGGCTTAGTTTTTGGGGTTGAGAATATTTGTAAGAGTCACAACCTCAATGAAAACGTAAAAAACAAATCCCAGTTTGCATTATTCACTTTATGCCTGTTTTACAGCCCACCGGATGCCAACGGTAATATGGGCCTGATAAATTGAGTAAAAATATATCCTGATAAGTGACTCTTTATATAATAATCATGTTTATTTTGTTGCAAAGTATGCCAGTGAAACTATGATTTTTTTAATACAAATTTGATCTTGCTTCCAGACTTTTGGCCTGTAGTGTAGGTGTTCTCATTCAAAACACTGATGTTTATTGGATGTTACAATCGAGGTTTTTCAGATTTGAATACGCTGCAAAACTGAATTTAAACACTGTGACATGTTAAAAAAGTGATACAAAAAAAGTGTTTGGCATATGTTCAGAACTTGAACATTTGGTTTTACAGTGTGGCATCTTGTGTGTGTTGGGTCTTTGTTCTGGGAGTACTGCTTTATAACGCCATTTTATAGATCTGCAGGATGCAGATTTCACAGGTACTAAATGTCCTTGAGCCCATGTTTCGGGTCACAGCGGATGCTGGTTCTGAATTTGAACAATAGTGAATATGAATGAGCTGAGAATAGAACTATTCCGCCTCCCTGAATTGACTTGCATTTTTTTAGAATAATTCTGAAATGGCGATTTATTCTCACCTCTGAAGTTACAGGTAGAGTCTGCAACTACACGCTACCAAATAATACCATAAAATCCATCAAAATTTTAACCCCATTGTTTTTTAATCAAGAGAACAAAAAATGAATGTTATTTTTACAAAATCATGCGCATTAATGTGTTTGTTTTTGCGTGGAGGACTGTAGTGCCTTGGAAGCCTCCTATTACGAAGTCTGATACTGTTTTACATTAAAACTCGTACTGTATCACAAAATTTTTGATTTGCTAAAAACAATCCCGCGGTGAGAGCCATCGCTGTGACGAGGTTATATCAGGATCAGGCTATTAAATGCCCCGACGTCCAGGCTAGCACCACATCTGGAGTCTCCTCGCTCGCTGAGATTAAACGAGTTAAAAATAAGTCACTCATACCGCAATAGCCCCTGAACCCGGTGACCCCTTGTCGACCGGTAATTCGCGGCGTCCTGGAGTTTGGAACATTTTTATAATATTAAGGTGTAATTTCATTTGCTTTGTTTCATTAGAGTGATATGTGGCAAGTGGCAGGTAAGCATCGGCTGGCACACTAAGCCTCTTCCATACCTCCGCTGCCATCCCATCACTCTTTCAAATCGCCACATTACTCAGATTGAGATCATTTCATGTGTCCTGTTTTGTCGATGGACGCCGAAAAAAAAAAAACGCAATATCCCATTCATCGCTTTATTCGCCCAGTTGAATTAGCAGCATGCAGTGCTTCTTGTGGAAGGCCTGTCTGTGATAAGGCCTGTGGACTTTCAGTTTTCTTGTCCATTTTAGTCCAGTATGTGTCAGAAGGTATTTTTTCTCATATTTTTCCCCCCCGTGGATTACATGGGCCCAAAGTGGTGTGACCCTTTCATTAACCTTGGCTCTGAAACGTTTCATTTAATACAATACAAATTCCTAATCTAGAGCTGTAACACATCTCAGGCCACTGTATTACTGCCGCATATTGCTTTTCGGTTCCCTCTCGCTATTTTACTAATTAAGCCGGGAGTTCGGCCTCAAGATCCTCTATAAGCTATCATCATTTTAAATTTATTTTGATTGATTTGTGTCAGCTTTAACTATGCTTTCTGCCAGGTCGATAAATAAAGATCAATACTTTAATGTTTTCTTCAGAACCTTTATTAAAAAATAGATTGGCTATAAAGAGGGTTGAATTACTGATAGTTCTGCCTACTTCCAATGCATGTCAACTGGAATCTAATTGAACAACATTGAACCACTTGAGATTAGTTTAGGGAGAGCTTGGCGGGGGAGAAGAGAGGATGGACAAACCACTCGTATTTTTCGAAGGGGTAGGGCACTCGGGCACTGACTGAGGGCTGGTAAAATTACGGCCTGTGTTCCAGTCTCTCGTAGATTTGTAATGTGTGTGCATTCGTGAAGTTTTAACCGCTTCAATTCTGAATTTCTCCCTTCTGTTTTTGCTTCGGTGGATTTAACTTCAGAAAAGCTTTTTTTTTTCATATTGTAGGACAATGTCACATACATATTCTGTAGCTGCTGGTTGTAGTTCTTCAGTTAAGCAAAAAAAAAAAAAAAAAAAAAAAGAAAAATATTCAAACCCAGGAAGCCATGTTTATATGGCTACTGCATTACATCAAATGGAAAATATCTAGATCTTATGCATCATTTTATGCACATTTTCATGTAATTCAGCAGGACATGTTTGGGATCGCTTGAAACCTTGGGATCTCCACTAGAATTTAAACTAAGCCTGAATTTTCTCAGGCTGAGATACAGCAGCTGCATTTGAAGGACACATATTTAGGTCTGTAGGTTTTGTGGAGCTAAAATAATGATCCAGGTACATCAACATTTGTTTCTCTTAAGGCGTCTACATTCTACGGAGCGAGTGGAATGCCATTTCATCTGAAATGGAGAGTTTCTTTTTTCATAAATATTTCTGTGAATGCATGATTTTCTGGTCAAGTGAAGTCTTAAGGAGAGAAACCTTGTTTGCAGAAGTACGGTATTGTTACTGCTTGGCAATCTGCTGACAAAGTGTTGTACAAGTACATTGCTGAGTCTTCTTTACAGATCCCGCAGTCAAATGTACTGTAGTACCATACAGAACCTGTACACAAAAGGTGAGTGCGCTCGAGGGGCTATTCACACCAGACGCCATTACCATCTGGGGCCACATTTTTATTATTATTTTCAATGAGTGGGAAGTGTTTTTGATGCTGCTTTTGTATACCGAGTTCCTCTCCTTTTTTAGATATTCCCTATATAAGGCACTTGGATAAAGCTGGCCACGTTAGGCATTCTCTTCACTGAAAACAGAAGCTGAGTTTGAGTTTGTACACGATGCCATTGCAAACGAAATGGGGGAGAAATTAATTGTAACTGTTGGCACCGTATCCACCGTTCCATATTCAACTGAAAAAAAAAACTGTTTTGTTTTTCTATTGAAATTATCTCTAACTCTCCGGGAGAGAAAAAGCAACTCCCCAACACTTATGAGCAGTTCTAAAGCACGAGTGACACACCTGACTTTCCAGGGAAATGAGTTCCTAAATAATTGCGAAGAATGTTGCATGGCAACAGCAGAAAATGGCTTGTTATTGAATAGTCTTCAAAAACCAGGACAGGCACGTCTCGTTTCCATGCTGATAAAGTACGTTTGGTGCGTATGCCGCAAAAGATGACTCTAGTTAGAAATTGAGACTGTTAGCAAACAGCATACTGTACTGCAAAATGATCTACTGTCCATGTCGCCTACATCGAAATGTCGGTCTCAGTACACTATTATTATGAAGATATGAAGCTCCAAGTGAGAGACCAGCACCAAACTTTGGTCTTTCTATGTAAAATGGTCTTAGGATTGAATTTTGTCCTACGTGGCTGCTAGTGAATCCACAACCTAAATAATTACTCATTAAAAACAATTTTGAGAGATATGATCACATCTTTGAGTATTTTATACCACTGCCTCAATTCAAGAAAAATTGGGACAAAGTGTAAAGTGTAAATAAAAATAGCAAGCAGTTATTTTCAAATCCCCTTTGATCTGTATTCAGTTGAAGAAAAAGTACAAAGACAAAATACATACTGTTTCAACTCATCGATTTCATTGTGATGTTTGGGACACATTACAGTGAAGTTAGCACAGGTGAATGTTCATCACTGCGTTACATCACCTCTCCTTTTAATAACACTAAGTAGTTGTTTTGGATCTAATCTCACACATTTTTTGAGATGCATTAGTGGAATCTGGTGCGGTTGCTCAACAGTCTCCAGTTGGTCAGCTGTCTGGGGTTTTTGTCATCACATCATGCCTGTCATAATTCTTCACATGATTCAGTGGGAAACAGGTCTGGGCTGCAGGTGGGCCAGTCTTGCGCCCAAACTCAGTGAATTCAAAGCAATGATGTTACCATCTTACTGGTAAACAACTGTGTCTCTTTTGGCCGCTCGTGTAATACCCAATGCTAGTTGAATTGCCTGTTATCCCCTCACTTGCTGAGCTACAGAATGTTCCAAACCGGTGTTTTTATAACCCACTCGTTTTCTAGTCTTTTTATTCACCTGTACTAACTGTTTTGGATCGTGTTGCAGGATTCAAATTCTGAATATATTCCCAATAGATCTGGTGATTTTTTTTTTTGTTGCACTGTTTTCAGCTAAATTTAATTGAAGATAATTTGCAAATCACTAAATTCTGCTTTTATTTGCATTTTACACACTGTTCCATTTCTTGTGGAATTGAGGATGTAATGCATATTTAAGGCATCTCTAAGCCTCAGGATTTGGTTTCATACATTCTTTAAGAACAGTATTTACTGGGGAGACCATGATTGCTTTGAGCAAAATGTTGAGACTCAGCACTATGCATTACACTGTATTTGTGTAGATTAGAATTAAAGTTAAAAACTAGATTTATGTATCACACAGGTTGATAAGATACAAATAGACCGATGTGAGCAACTTAATTTTGACAAATCAAACATCAGAAAAAATTGGGAAATGAGCTGTAGATTTCATTCAAGCGTAAGTCCAAGAGCATTTTAATAAATGAGGCGCATGGACAGGATTTTTGATTGAATTGTTCCACACTGCAGGTACAGCATTCTGTAGGCACTCTTCCAGCTGCTCATGGTAGCACACATAACTACAGTTCCCGAGAAGGGCCCTTCCCTCCCTCCCCCCCATGCTGTTGACGGGACCCTGGTCAGCCTGGCCTGAATGGGGGGGTCCCACAGCTGTAGTGGGGCAGAGGGATGGGGGCAGCTGTGGTCCCCTCCCCAATCAGGGCCAGGGGGATTGGAGGGTTAACACAACAGAGTCTCCCATCCCAAATCATCCCTTAATGGCTTCAGTTTGACCCCGCCAGGCACGAGCCTCCATGATTAATTGCGAGGATTCGCTGAAGGGGCCTCAGTACTGTGGAGTCGACTCACTGCTGCCTCTAGTGGAAGGGATTGTAGATGCACGAGGAATCTATATTCACTGAGCACCATGTCAAAATTAGCTCTTTCACAATACGCTCAGTACGTTTTATATGAGTATGTACAAATGTATCCATGTTTTCATTTATTATTATTATGATGATTATTATTATTATTATTATTATTATTGCCAGCCATGGCAATAAGGGCTCGCTTTGTTTTCACCTTGTTAGTCTGTTAAAGACATTTTTCAGGGGACGTTATCGCTAATATTTTGAAAAATTTCCATTTCTACATGTGTGTGTGAATGTGCATGTGCATGTGTACATGCTGCAGCTCATTTTAAAAGGAAAGACTCTGTTCTCTAGTGTGTGCTGACTGATTTCCAGTGAGGGCAGTTGTGGACACTGCGCTCCGTAAGCAGATGACAGATGCCCCAGACTGTGGCCCAGGATGGCCCCGAAGCTGTAATCTGCAAGCTGACCAGAAATTAGACAGGTTAAGCACACTTACCTCACAAAGCACCGCTGGGACAGTCACATTTTACCACCGGATTAGACCGTCAGAGTTTTCACATGCTTTCATCCCTGATGAAATGACACCGAGGACCCATTTTACTCTGATTGAGAAAAGACTGAATTTTCAATACAGTGAAAGAGTGATTAGGGCAGTGTGAGTGGTGATGGATATCAGGCTTCTTTCAGGTACCCAAAAGGGAGGCCATTTTATGGCTTTTGCTTTAGCCTTTTACCACTGAACTGGATCCTGTTTGTGTAGATTTGTTTTCCCTGTGTCTAGATGAGAGAAGTGATCCTAATCAGATCATCCCTCCATAGTTAGAGAGAAAGATTTAGAGGGCAATAGAGAAAGAGAGAGAGAGAGACGGAAAGATAGAGAGAGAGAGAGATTTAAGGTCCCATTTATTGAACCAATACATTCAACAGTATTTAACATGCATCATAAATTAAACAAGTTTTAGCAAAATAATTTTCTCAAAACAAGCTAAACAGGAGAAAAAAAAAATGAAAACACAATACATAACCTGTACAGATGCATGCCTGAAAAAACTGCCAAAACAACCAATACATGTTTTAAATAGTAAAATTAAATAGTATTAAAATAAATAGTAAAAGAGTCCCATAAAAAAGACATAAAACCAGACCTTCTAATATTTCATTTTTTTTTAAGGGCTTCTCATGCCTAAAAATGCATTTTGTACCCCTTCATTGTCAATGGAACATATGGCATCACTGATACACCAAACTTTAAAATAAATTAACATTATTTGTGAAACTAAAATACTCATATTCTATATCAACACATTCTAAAATCTTCCCCTTGAAAACCAATAGTGGCTCAGTGACCTGCCCCTCTTGTACCCTGTGCTTGCCAGATTGCAAGCTTCGCTTACCCAAATAAAAAATTGAGGGATGAGAGATGGCCTGAGGGACAGTGACAATGAGTAGCTGTGATAGCACTATGTTTTTCAATAACGAATGGCTAAAATCTTATTTGCAGCACTTTTTGCCCTTAAAATTACAAACATAGTTTTCATTTTATTATTGTTTAATTAACATTAGATGATCAATTTTAATGGTATTACATTTCCTTTTAGTAGAATTAATTTTTTCGTTATGATTGTTGTTGGCTTGATTCTTCTTGGTATGCTTTGGCAATATGTATTTTTAAATATGTCATGCCAGTAAAGCATTTAAATTTGAATTTGAATGTGAGAGGGAGAGATAGTGAGAAACAGAGAGAGAGATAGAGAGAGAGACAGAGAGAGAGAGAGTGAGAGAGAGAGAGAGATATTTTTGTTTCTCGCCTGAAAGCTCTAAGTCTCTTGTATTCCTGCCGCCTCAGGCAGACACCATTTTAGGAATCAAACTGCACTTTCTGAGGGTGAGTAGTCAGAGCAGTGTCAGTGAGTAAAGACGTACTACAGACAGAGCATCCTCTCTCTACGCTGATACATACATCCATTTTCGCTCATTTGTAGATAGATGGGACGGTAGTCCAAAAGTACTTAAACAGAATGTCTCCAGTGCGCTGTATTTGAATAGAGTATATATGGCTTTCAGTAGAGACTGCCAGCATAAATTGGTGGGTTTTTAGTTGTACATCCATATGATGTAGGACTGCTTGCCAAAAAAGACCAGCCTCACTGTTTCCTTGAAGCAAATGGAAGAAAATTTGTGCGCAGCTCATAGTGTCCTCCGGCAACATGGTTCTGTAAACTATTGGTTCTGACAGCAGACAGCCCAGACAAACCAACAATGTCAGATTGGTCAGTAAGTGTTGAGACAAACTTGTTGGTTTAAATAAGAATAGATGTGTGCAGTGTCTGCAGAACTACAGAGCTTTGAAAAAGTATTTGCCCCTTTCACAATTTCTTTTTTTTTTTTTTTTTGCATATTTGCCACACGAATGTTTCATATCATCAAACCAATTTTAATACTAGACAAAAAGAACTAAATTGAACTCAAAATGCAGTTTCTAAGGGGAGGTTTCATTTATTTTAGGAAAAAGCTATCCAGCTCTACTTGGCCAGCTGACGACGACCAGAACGATAAAAACGTTGCAATAAATTTTGGTGCAATAATATCAGTGTACGGTACTTTTATTTCTTTTCAGCTAGAAAGTAATTGCTCCCAAGTTGCCAAATCAACCAATTAAATTTAATTGAATTTAGAAATAATTTAAATAGAACCTGTCAAGCAATGTGAAGTAGGCAAAGATCAGCAGACAATACCACAATCTGAAAAAAAATTCAAGAACAGATGAGAGGCGCAGTTGTTGACATCTATCAGTCTGGAAAGGGTTAGAAAGCCACTTATAAGGTTCTGGGACTCCAGGAACGCATGTTGAGAGCCATTATCTACAAATGGTGAAAATCTGGAATTCTGGTGAACCTTACCAGGTGTGGTTGGCCAACCAAAATTCCTCTAATTCCGGACCAATGACTCACCCAGGGGGTCACCAAAGAACTTAGAAAAACACCTGAGGAACTGCGGGCTTCACTTGCACCAGTTAAGGTTAGTTCTTACGATTCTGAAAGAAGAAAGCGACTGGGCAAACATGGTATCAATGAGAAAGTCGCAAGGTGAAAACCACTGGTGACCAGTGTGGCGGTAGTGTGATGGTCTGGAGCTGCTTTGCTGCTTTCGGTCCTGTACCATAACTGATGGAACCATAAATTCTGCTAACTACCAAAGAACCCTGAAAAGAATGTCCCAGCGTTAGTTCATGACCAAAACCTCAAACGTAGCCGGCTTATGCAGCAAAAATATAATTTGAGACACACAAGCAAGTGCACTGCTGAATGTCTAAAAAGAAACAAAATAGTTTTAGAGTGGCTTAATCAAAGACCTGAATTGAATCCAACTGAGATGATGTTGCGTGAACTTAAACATGCTGTTCATGATTGAAAACCTTCAATGTGGTTGAATCAAAACAATTCCACAAAGGAGAGTGGCTCAGAATTCTTTTAGAATGATGTGAAAGACTCATTGCCAATTTTCGCCAACATTTTATTGCGGTTGTTGCTGCCAAGGGTGGCCCAGCAATTTTGTAAGCTCTGGGTGGTGAAATAAGGTTTGAGTAAGTCTTGAACATCAGTAAATAAAACGATCATTTTAAAAGCTGCATTTTGTGTTTACTCTCTATTGTCTTTATCCTATATCAAAATTAGTCAGATGATCGGAAACATTTAGCATTAACAAAAACAGAGGAAATCTTGAGGAGCGCAAATGCTTTCCCACTTTTTGCTGTGAATCAAACTTTGATCACTTGTTTTGTACGATTCTGCCCGAGAGTCGTGTCCAGCACCAGAAGTGTAAAATCCTGACTCAGAGAATAAAAGTCCTGTCCAGTATTTTGACAGATGTGTTAATTAGCATAGGTCTTCATCCAGGAGGTATCTAACTAATTAAACCATGAAGTCCGCCAGCTGTGTTTATGTGCGGCAGAAAAACGTGGCAGTTTTACGTACTTTCTGACCTCTGTATTTAACCTCTCCCCCCCCTCAAAGGCCCCTCCCCCCAAGTTCTGGCCATGTCTACAACTGAAGCCATTCAGCCGTGACGTACAAAGACTTGAGGGGCCAACTTTAGTGCATTTTGTTGTTAATCGTGTCCCAGTTGCCTTGTCAGAAATCAATTGGAGTTCAGAGCCGGCTGGCCCACAGAGGTCAGGTCCCCTCCATCCTAAATATTTTATCCGAAGTACACTTCTGGAGCTTTTAAGGATATGTGCTGGCCCTGTTCTCCCATCTCCCCACTGCTCACACGTGATTGGCTGTGCCTCCCCACCCAGGTCACGGCTCGGTTAAAATCAATTATAATCAATTATTAAGAGTCCCCAGTATATCTCCAAACTAAAAAAAGAAGATGGGCTGCAGTCCAGAAACAACCAAGCTCCAGTTTGATTAACTCCTTAATTACTTCATTACATCATTACTTTAAGTCACACTACAGATAAGATTCTAAAATAGAAAAAAAATATAAAATATGTTTGGCTTTTTAATAGCTCGTAAATAATACCAATATACAGTATTTTATCATGGAGGTGTGAGTGGTCTTTTTCGGGGGATAATTCCGTTTTTTTTCCCGATGAGTTTGATGCGACTTACCTGTGTTCCTTTGTGCGTTATGATATCAGGAGGGAAGGGGAGTGGCCTCTTGAAATAACAGCATCTCATTGGTGTGCACAGAAATGCATTTTGACGGTAATCCTTTTTGAAGATTTGTTACCTTAACGAGTGGACTGAGCAGCACCTGAGAAAAAGGCCTTAAGTGTTTATTGTGTGCACAGTCAGTCTGCTTTGGTTCAGGAGCTGATGTGCACGGTCTGTTTTGATTTTTTGACTTGATGTAAGGAGGCTTTTGGTGTCCTTTGACACCAGTTACAAAGGAACCCTACCCCCTAAACTCTAACCTTTGACCCGAACCCAAACCCAAAGCGCCAAACAACGACGCCAAGAGCCTCTTTTTTCGTAGTGTATCCACGCTTGGTCTGGCTGCGTCATTTGATGATGAGTTGGGATGAGAATGTGTTGCCTGCTTTAGTTTGAGCGCTGAAATGCACTTGCTGAATCATTTCAACATCTGTTCCTTCTGTCGTCACAGAGAGAGTGAGCAACAAGGCTACTCTCCTCTCTCTCTCTTTATTCCTTTGGAGGAGAGAGACAGTGATGGAGAGAAGCAGGGAAAGGTGTATTTATACTATCATATCACAGTTTAGCACTCTGCCATCCAAAAACAAGAAGTTAGTTTCAAGTTTTAATGCGGTAATTGAGAGAGAAAAAACAGAAAAAACATTTCATTAAAAACTTAAACTTAACGCAGTGGTGCCTGAGGGGTTTCAGGGCCCATGCTTGTCATAGGACTGTCTCCGAGCTGTCCAGGAGTTAGCAGGTGCCCCGAACATGCAGACCACTGTGCTGCTTTAGCTCCGCCCCCTGGATGTGTGTGTGTATGTGTGTGTGTGTGTGTGTGTCACCGTGGCTCCTTTTAAAAACAATTAGAGTAGCCTTCGTTGCACCCGCGACTATTGCCTTAAGCAGTGAAATTCAGCACCAGATAATTACAATGAATTCGAGTTAGAATACAACACAATGACTGAGATCCATTGTAGGTTTACGATGCGCTGACATGCTTTTATTATTATTTCATCTATATCTTAACAATAGATTTGTTTTAAACCACCGAGCTAGGTATTTAACAGTGCTGTGTCATTTTATAACTGCAGTCAGTATCACTGTATGGGGCCTTGCTTGCTGTCCTTTAGTTTAAAGGTGGTGCGGATCAATGTGCTGGTCTTAAGCATGATCAGAGCTGGCAAACATGACTGACAGCAGGGCATTGCTCTCTCTATCTCCCTCTCTCTCTCTCTCTCTCACACGCTCCCTCTATCTCTCTCTTTTCCTCTCTCTCACTCCCTCTCTCTCAAATTCAAATACAAATAAGTATTCTTTTTTGCATGACAAGAAATCTTGTATTGCAGAAGCCATGGTAAACACACATGGTAAACATCAAACTCTCTATCTCTCTCTCTCTCTCTCTCTCTTTCTCCATTTACAGCGAAGGCGGTCGATCTTCTGACAGACAGGCCAAAACATGTAGCACCTGATGAGCATGACGTTCCCCTCCAACGAGCAATCAGGTAAATCTAAAGGTTTTCAAAATCAATACTCTCTCCATCACAGAGGCTTACCCAGAGTGCACCCTGGTCTCCAGTGGCCTGCAGTTACGTGCCAATCAGGGTAAAGCTTGCTCTGGTGGCCTCACAGACGTCCCCTCGACGCAGATGTCAATAAACGTTAATAGGTGAAAGAATAAAGAGAGGTACCGGCCATACATTAAATCAATATAATAAACTGTACTTTAATAATAATTCCTTCAAAAGGGTATTTAACATATAGGCACGTTTCACTTCAGTTTTATACATTTCAGTATATTTAATATACTCCATATGCACAAATGTACTACCAAAGATTGTAAGATAACAATGGGTAACATGGCGTTAACTTAGCTTTATTTAATTCATTAAAGGAGAATTCCCGTATGAAATTGAATTGAGGTGTTTTGAAACATGATAATGAGTACTAACTTTTGTCGAATATCCCACCGCCGTACGTACGCAACATTTCAAAATAAAGGGCTTTTTAGCCGAAGCTACCAACAGGCTTACAATGGTAGTGAATGAGGCATAGTGTTGCCATGCAAAGAAATCGCTATTTTTTTTCATCATTAACAAAATTGATTGACAAGCACGAACAAATAGGAAGGATTGGGGAACATATCGCAATCTATCCGTTCATGCTCATGAGTTTGTGAGTTAATGTGACTTTCAAGATGGAGGCGACTGGAAGCTACCCCAAGGTACTGTTTGCATGAATAGTCTTTTTTTAATAAAAACCTGTCAAAGTTCTCAGTGCCTCGTTTTAAAAGTCAGGGCCCTCGGAATTCTGCCGATGAAGTGTGGAGCTACTTTGAGCTTTGTTAATGATAATTTAATCATAACCAAAATGTTTTTTCTGGAAGCTGGGGGCAGGACTCTGATATGCGATTTCGCTTCCCCTGCGACCCTTTCGGTCATGATACATGCTGTGTGTTGAAATTGTCATGAAGTGATTTTCAATCAAAAAAAAATGATGAAAAAAATAGCGATTTCTTTGCATGGCAACGCTATGCCGGATTCGCTACCATTGTAAGCCTGTTGGGAGCTTCTGCTAAAAAGCCATTTGTTTTGAATATTGCTTGCGTACGTCGGTGGGGTATTCGACAAAAGTTACTACTCGTTATCATGTTTCAATACACCCCAAGTCAATTTCACACCGGAATTCTCCGTTAAGTTTGCAACATATTAATATCTGACCAAACATGGAAAAAGGAGTATTGTTTAATTTATTTTCTTTTTTTTTGTTTGTTTTTTGAGATTATAATTATAAAATGAGCTTGACATTGAGCTCACAACATGATTTAGTTATGACCAAAATCACTCAGGTGAAATAAAGGTATTTCGTGGGGATCGCCGCAATATCATTTCTATGACAAATCTTCATGTAGCCTGCCCAAATTTTCTGACTGTTCAGAGACTGGGTAGCCTATAGAAAGCATGATCAGTGATGTATTCATTCCCCATTTTATGAAAATAAAAAATTGAGCAGTAAATTGTGTCTACCAGTAATACAATGTCTTCTTACCTTTTATAGCATATTTTAAGCATGTCCTACAATAAAAAGTTTTCAGAAATAATTCAGACCAGAATGGTTAACGGTAGCGACTGAGAACCAGACAGAAGCCTTGAGGAGCCTGGTCTTTCCATAAGACGTTGTCATCAGAAAAATAAACAATATCTCATTCCCATTAACGTGAAGTTTATTTAATATAAAATAACAAGTATTCTTGACTCTCTTGCGTTTGACCACGAGCACCGTATTGAACCTTTACATTACGTGATTTTCATCGCTTTCATCGTTTTCTCATTCTTGCTTGATACTAGATTGGAGCTTCTCAACACTTTTGCAGACTCGATTGTCACATTTATTGCTTCATAATGCACCAAAGTGTTCAATGGATGACCGGTCAGGACTGGAGGCAGGCCAATTTTGCACCCAAACTCTTTTACTACCGATCCATGATGTTGTAATATGCGCACAATGTGGTTTGGCATTCTCAGGATGAAATAAGCATACCCTTACCAGAAAAAGATGTCTTGATTGCTGTCTTCATGGAAGTGCGAGTTACCCATGTCACAAGAGCTCATGCAGCCCAATACTATCATGGATATTGGCTTTTGAACTGTGTGCTGATAAAAATCTGGATGTGCCTTTTTCTTCTTAGCCTAGAGGACATGGCATCCTTGATTTCAAAAAAAAAAAAATCAGATTTTGCCTGGATGACCACAGGATAGTTTTTCACTTTGTGTCAGGCCGTCATAAATGAGCTTATGCCCGTGAAAGGCGGCAGCATTTCTCAATATTGTTTTTTTAAATGGTTTTATTCTTTACATATTTAAGTTTTAACTTGAATTTTTGGATGCAGTATCAAATTGTGCACACTGAGAATGGTTATTCAGAAGTGTTGCTGTGCTCATGCGTTGATTTCCTCAACAGAATCCTGTTTGTTTTTAATGCAGTGCCACCTGAGTTGCCAAAGATCACAGCCATTCAATACTGGTTTTTGGCCTTATCCCTCCCTACAGATATTTCTCAGCATTCTCTGAATAATTTTATGTTATTTCATACTATAGATGATTAAACCCCCAGTTTCTTTGGAATTTCATTCTTAAACCCTCCAACAGTTTTCCCATGCAGTCTGTCACAGAGTGGTGACGCCCTCATCATCTTCTGAATGACTCAGCCTCTCTGAGATGCTCATTTCATACCCATTCGTGTCACTGACCTTTTGCCAATTAATTTAATAGGCTGTGAGATGTTCCACCGGGTGCATTTTTTTCAGCATTATAAAACTTTTCCAATCTTTTGTTCCCCCGGTTCCAACTTTTTTGAAACATGTTGCTGGCATCAAATTCAAAATGAGCATATACACTGCAAAAAATGAAAGATGAAAATACTGGGTAAGAAGAATTTACTTATTTCAAGAATTAAAGCACTTATTTCTATCACTATTTTATTAGTAAGACAAAAATGTATCCTTGATTTGAAGTAATTTTGACTAGTGTGCTTATGTAATAAGTCAATTTTCATTTGTCAAGCAAATGGTAACTTTAAGTTTCCATTTGCTTGAAAGTTATTTTTTTATTATTATTATTATTTTCAGTGACTATTTGCTTGACAAGTGATATTTTTCTTATTCCATCGGCAAGCTAGCCAAAATTACCTCAAATCAAGGACACATTTTTTGTCTTACTAAGAAAAATGTTGATAGAAATAAGTGTTTTAAGTCTTAAAATAATTAAATTCATCTTACCTAGTATTTTGTCTTTCATTTTTTTGTCAGTGTATTTTTCCAAAAAAATAAATTTCTCATTTTCAATATCTTGTCTTTGAATCAGTTCAATTAAATATAGGGTTTAAATGATTTGCATATCATTGCATTCTGTTTTTATTTACATTTTACACAGCGTCCCAACTTTCTGGAAATGGGTTTGTATCTTCTCTACATTTGATACATAATATTGGTCGTATATATAAAAAAAAAAAAATACTGAAGCCATGCGACTGTATTTTTTGCTAATAAAAAATCACCGACAATATATTTCAGAAGATCAAAATACTCCAATAAGAGTATTTCCCTAGAATACTCATGTTTGGTCATATATGCAAAACCACTTACTGCCTATTCAATAAAAATATTCGATTACAAAGTAATTATACCCAAAGCATTAGAATTGTGAGGTCTCGTCAGAGTGACATCATTTGCTTACACGACCTTTCTCACTTTGAGCCCCGCCCACATCCCTGATTATTTAAATCTCCTTGATTGACACATTTATAAAAAATTCTAACCAATCAAATTGGATGGCACAAATTATCCCACACAGTTCAAAACACTTGAGGTCCAGCCTTTTGGCAGCCAGGAAAATGTCTCTTCACACATTCTCTTCATTCATTCATCATGTCCGTCCAGTTCCATCTTTTACATGGTTTTTTGTCTTCAGTAGTTTATCATCATTTCTGCCTCTTTCTGCCCCTCCTTCTAGAGAACATACTCTTGGAATAATCTGCACATTTTAACCCTTAGATCGCTGAAATAAATTCAATCTAAAATATATAAACGTAATTATCTTATCCTTTTGAAAACCTACCATGTGGTGACTTGTTATAAAGAGCTCCCTTGCGGGAGGGCTATAAGGGTTAAAATTGTTTGTAAAATTGTTGCACAGGTTAATAACACACACATATATCACGTTGGGCTGTTGATGTTCCATTGATTATTAAAGCAACAATAGCCTGACTTGTTATGGTGTTGAAACCCCATATTATAAAAACAAAAACTCTCAAATGTTAATTTGCCTGAAGTGAAGTAAAAGAATTGTAACAGCAGAGAATATAAGAGACCTGTAATGAAGAGGTATGGTGTGATTTAGTCAAACAGGACGTCTGTGCAGGGGATTATTCAGTCCACAGTTATGATAGAAGAACGGCGAATTAATCTGAAATCTCTCTGATTAAATGAATCCCCAGAGGTTGGTTAATTAACCTAATAAAAATACTAATAGAACCATTTCCAAAGGTGAATTTAATTTACTTGTCAGCATTGTATATCAATAGGAATAGGGACCACAGGCACTTAGCTGTCTCAGTCAGTGTCCTCGCCGAGACGTAATAAATAACAGTCTTTTACATCTTCATTAGATTATGCTTTCCGTCACTCGCCGCACTTTGAATTATAATACTGTAAATGGAGAGACGAGCTGAAATTGCCTGACCGGAGATTAGCGCAATGTTTGCGAAAAGGGTCCATTTGCTTCTCTGAGCACGTATCCTCGCTGTCCTGACCCGCTAATAGAGGAAATATCGTTTTAATAAATTAGGCTTGATTAAGAAGATTGAGCCCCTTTTTTTATATTTTAATAGAGGTTTAAACAAATGCAGCTCATATGGAATAATCATAAAAACTTACTGACAGGAACTTTTCCCGATCGTTTACAGCAGTGTTCTACAAGAGCCATTAAGCCTTCCTCATTATTGCCCTCCCGACGGCTGTGTAATGACCCGCAATCATTTGTAAGTGAATAACTATTAAAAGCGTTGCCAGCCCAGAGAATGCTTTTAAAGTCAAATTAAAACACATGGGCAGCAGTCCCTCCTCTGATTATTCTGGACATATAGACGGTCATAGTTTTTCCCCTCTTTTAACTGCTAAAGATTTTTCATTATCAGAGGACTTTAACCGCGCGCGTGCATAAGGATGGCTGTTTCTGTTTTCTGACTGTGTGACTAAAATGGGAGGGTAACATTTCATTTATTAGTTCATTTATTAGTTCAAGTTCATTGATTAATTTTTCTCCACCACTGAATTTACTGTGTCTACACTGCGTCGTGATTGGTGGATACACTGATGATTCCCATTGGTGGACACTGTCCTGTAGACTTTAAAGAGTCTGTAATTTGATTTTGGAATTCCTGACCAGTGGTTATTGAGATTGTACCCTTCCTCTTAAACATTAAAAAGTGAATGGTGTGATGTAGAATATTTAATCCTGGCTATTTTAAGTGACATCCAATAAAAGCATTAAAGCTGCAAGGTCTTACTGTATATTATTACAGTACTGAATATAACCTACAGTACTGTATAAAATCTTTCTAACTTGACTATTTTTCCACAACTTTTTATCTCTTTTATCTTTCTGTAAAGCACATGAGTATCTGAAATGAGGTATATCAATGAAGTTTATTACTATTATTATTATTATTATTATTATTATAAATCCCTCTGGATATTCTTTTTGTTACTCTCAGTGATGAATATTCTACCTTCATTTTAACACAAGTATGAAAACAAATACATGCTGCCAGCATACACTACCAGTCAAAAGTTTCAGCGCACCCCAATATTTTCTGTAATTGTTACAATTTTTATATTTTGTTCTTGAGTAATAGTGTCATATTGGTTGTATAAGAGAAAGGTAGGAAAACTGAAGTCCAATGTATAAACCATGTTTATAACAAAACAAATAAAGAAAAACCAGGATCAGTCACTTTGTCAATATTTAAGCAGATCAGTAACGATGGTCTAATCCAGTGTTTCTCAAACCCCTCCTGGAGGCCCACCTGTCCTGCATGTTCTAGATCTCTCTCTGCTCCAGCGCTAGTGATTCACATGATCTGCTCATTATCAAGTAGCTTCAGGGGGTTGATAGCAAGCTGATGAATTCAATCACCTGTGCTGGATTCCTTCTGGATTTTTCTTGTAAATGTATTATTTGTAATAGACAAGTATTGGGTTGCAGTGATTTCTTTGTTGTAAACATGTAACATAAAGACTTGACAAGAGTCTTTCCCGTCTCCAGCGTTATTCTTAATTTGGAACTATCATTTGGAAATGGTGATTCCAAAGCCCCCGAGAGAGATGGGCATCGCAAAAACATAAATAAATGAAGAAACGCTGATAAAATGAATTGATAAATTACATGAAAGACAAAAATAAAGTTGGGTGATGCTGGTGACGAGGACATTGGTTGACAGACAAAACAGGCGGTGGGTGGACAGAAAGCACAGATGAAAGGAGAGAAAAACGGGGAAATGGTCCGGTTGTAAGATTTTTATTGTTTTTCGTTCAAAAATGATGTACAAGTAGTAATTAATATACAATACCAATAATAACAAAACAAATACCTAACTACTGCTTGATAATAGATGCTGTTTACATTGGTACATCTTGACTATGATGTCCAGTTTTTATAAATTTAATTTTATATCTGGCTGAATGAATTTCCAGCATTGTGGGCAAGAGTGATGTACTATCATTTGTGTGTTTCCCGGGAACCCGCGATAGGATGAGTAGAGTTCTGTTAGGTCAGCAGTCAACCAATCAGTTTCCAGTATTTATACAGGTTCTGAGAGTCCTGTGAGAGACAGGGAGGGATGACTCTTCTCACAGAAATGTATTTCTAACCCAGACAGGTGAACATGTGACACAGAAACTGCTCTCACTTTACTTTCACAAACTGCTCTACTTGTCATTTATTTCTCTCTTCTCATTGTATTGCATTACTTTTTTTCAGGTCTTTACAAATTAGAACATTTTGATGGACAAATAAGATTATTTTCGTGACGTCAGAAGTCTGCTGGCGAAATTTTATGCCTTGAACAAACCAGGTAAAAATACTGCGTCAAGTTCCTGCCTGCTGTCTACTATTCAAGAAAAAGTTTGCCCAAGTTTTCATACAAATTTACTTTTCTTTTTTTACTTTGTATAAAACCCTAGAAATCTTAACTTTTTTGCTTAAGTTCTCCCTTTAACAGGTACAAAGTTAGGAAAAGTATTTCTCATACTGGGGGACAACGACACATACATCTTCTGAATCTCCTGGCTGCAGCGATTTACAGAAGCGACGTCACACTAATCAGAAGCAGCTTTAATCAGGAATGAGAAGGAGAATCACCCTCATTACAAACGGGAAAAAACAGCCCCGTATTTCACCAAATTTATTCAAGGAGCCATATAATGTAAGTCTCATTTTTACAAAAAATAAAAAATAAAAATAATAAAATAAAGGATGTTTTATCCGGTAAGTAAAAGTGGGAGATACCGTTAATTTCTAATTAGTCAAAATTAGTCTTCTAGCCAGTAGGGCAGCACAATCTAAGAAATCTTTTCTGGATGTACAGAGGGAGAGCATTGAGCTGGAGATCCTTAACAGTGTAATTTCATAGTTTTGTACCTTTTTTTTTTTTGGATATTACACAAAATAGAAAGTAGAAATGAATAAAAATACTTCAGAAAATAAATTGTGACTCCCCAGCTGTGTGCTGCTAATGTAAATTAGCAATGGACAAGCCTCCTCCAGGTAATTAATAAATGCAATTTCTAAGGAATGTTAACTAACAATTTAATGCTTTGTGGGCAGCAGCCAAACTGATTAAATAATAATTAGAGCATATTCCTTGGGAAAGGGGATTTGAAGCAGCAGTGGAATATAGAGTAAGCATTGCTGGCTCTCGCTGGTACTGATATGACACACACGCATGCTGTTTCCGTCTTGACACCAGCTCGCCGTAACAGGACGCAGGGCCAGTGGGTTTAGAGACTGTACTGCACTGGAGCTCAGATGTGGCCACTGAGTCACCGCGGTCTGGCAAACAGCCACGACCACACAAACGAAGGGGGAGAGCGCTGACCGCGGCCCGACGGCCTTCAAGCACAGCGCCAGCCTGTAAAAACAACTACTTTCAACCCCTGTCAGCCAGACTTTGGGACAAATATGCCACCATGCAGACAAATAAAAGTAGGCTTTTTAATATTGTTTTTTCTGTTAGCTCTCTCTCTCTCTCTCAGCACGTATACGCTTTCGCTGACTGAGTCGAAGCTAGGCTTCACCCTCTATAAATAATGAATTTTACCACTATTGGATTTTGCTCTATCCGAAACAGTTGTATAGCATTCTCTCAGGATTTATCATGATCGATTTTTACGTGAGTGTTTTTGCATTTTTTCTTTTTTTATTGGCGGCAGTTTAGCCTCACATGAGAAGGTCATGTTACCAATTAGGCTTACCTGGCTAATGCCTGAATGAAAATGGAGTGCTGAGAATCCTGGTTTTGTTGAGATCACAGAGGTGAATTAAGAGGCAGTTCAGATTGTGAGGTCGGGCTCTTTTTCGTACAGAATGGATGTTTCAAAAAAACTCACACGAATTGGCGCATGCATGTTACCGCCTGTGAACATCACAGTCTTTTTTACTTTGTGGCACTAAGGAATGATACTTCAGTACTACAGCCCCAAAGTCCACCGAATTAAATCACTCTCACCGCGTCACAGCTGGACGAATAAACCGACTTTACTTGCTCATAGCAGTCCATTGAAAACGAAGACGGTGCTAATTCTCTGCTGTGCTTGGATGGAAATCTACTTTGCTTAATTGTGCAGGTCTCTTCGGATGACTGTGGCCCTAAATGACTGTGTTGCAGGGGTCCCCAAATCTGGCCCTCAAATCAAAATCTAGACCTACTTTTCTCTACCTCCAGGAAATAAGGTGAACAATTATTGCTCCTGACTAACCAACCTGTTGTCACAACTGACTTCCAGATAAACGGAGGTTATGAAAACGGCAGCGCTCTGTCTTTGAGGAATCTGATTTTGGGCACAGGTTTATTGAGTTTTTACGCCTGTGGCCAGCCCTACTGATTACTAAGCGCTACAGCCAACACCATAGGCACCACCATGACTCAAGCTAGACAAAGCCTTCAGCATTTTAAAGGACATAAAAATCATTTGCATTTGGACCGTCCACTAATGTCATGTTGTCTAATAGAGTTTTGGTTGGCCTTTCGAGCTGTTAGTGTTTGAAATCTGTTTCTGTTCAGTTCATGCCGACTTTTCTGCATTTGCTGTATATTTTTAGTGTAGTGTTATTTCATTTAATGTGTTTATTTACCTTCCCCATCTCTGCTTCACATGAGTCTTTGTTCTCATTCACACTTTCTCACTCACCTTCCCTGTTCTGTTCTTCAATTACTTCCTATTAATTTCCTTGTTTGAAGCCACATCCCCAAACATGCTTCCCAGTTTTAGTGATTTCACTCCCCTGTTTGCTGTTTACACCTTTATATAGCCTGGCTTTTCCCTGTTGCCTTTGCGAGTTTGTTGCCTTCCTGAGTCCGCCTTGAATTTCCAATGTGGTTTCCTTTGTCCATAGTTTACGAGCTCACCTTGTCCTTTGTGTACTGTGACTTTGGTTACTGACTTTGGCTGGCTTTTTGACCCTTTGTTTTGATAATCTTACTGCTTGCCTTTTGACCCCAGAACTGTGCATTGGTCACGTGTTGGATGATGCCTCTTGCTCTGTAAGTGTACTGATTGTTATTAAACTGGATTATTTGACCTTAAGTTTCCTATCAATAAAACTCAAATGAAATTATAAACAAAGCCATCTTCTCAAAGCACAGTTCCTGTCTTCTATTTTTTCCTTGTGTTTTTTGTTGTAAAAAGTCTCAAAAACTGACAATAGCCTAAATTTGCTGCATTCCTGCTCTAAAGACATCAAGCCACTTCGTTCAATTCCTCATTGTTTAAGACATAGGCAAAATTTAAAATCCAAGGCATGCATGACATATTCTTCTACATAGCTTCTACCTATTAATCTGTGTATTTGTTTTTCAGCGATTTTAATCCACCCTCACATTTTTGGGGACACATACATGCAGTATTTTTGAGGGTCATCTCTATCTTGGACACAGAAATCTCCACGCTTTCGGAGTTAAACAGAGACTGTCAAATAACAATTGTTCACATTTTAATCCAACATAAATTCACATTGTAAACACAATATTGAAGATGTGTTCAAGATTGTGGCACACCTGCTGCATTTTGGAATTCAAGCTCCCAGCACTTGAATGTAAGCAAAGGTCTTCTTTCACACCCCGGGCACTGCAGCAAAGTTCTCTGGGAAATCTGGTCCTCAAGTTCCACAACAATATGTTGCCATCACTGCCCTGTCTCTCAGCTAATGGAGGTTTGAGTGTGATACTTTTTACAATGGTCAGCATGAGTCCAAATATGAGTGGAGTGAGAGAAGAGGGGAAGGGAAGATTTGGTGTGGCAGCTGTAAGATCTTTCCCAGAATACACCACTGCAGACTCAGTGGCTTTTACACGTCCCCCAGGAGCAGGACTGAGCTGGAGGACCACGTGGCTGATCTAAGCCCTCCGAGAGGCGCAGTCACCCCGGAGCCGGGCGGCGCCTGTTGGTTTTAATTCAGTCATAATGGAAATGTGCTGCATGTTTTATCTCCTGTGCTCTGGACGAGGCAGCGCCGTATTTATTTCCCGCCGTGAGCTGCGCTGCGGTACGCCTGCCCTCCAGGGAGAGCAGCACAAGGGGCCGTTTCATCTGGGAGGCTGCGCCGACTCGTCTCCCGACATCGCCTCGCTACACCGTTATTTTCGAGGGCCTTTCCTCGCTCCCTCTCACGACCCTCCAAAAACAAATAAACTAAAAAAAAAGTAACTGCAAAAACTTTCAAAATGCAAATTTTCCTCAGTAACTAGAGTGAGTGACTCGAAGGGAGTGTCCTTCGAGATGGTGACACCTAACCCCTCACCCGATTGGCTGGTTTGGGAAACTCATTTCTTTCAGCCTGATCCCTGTGACTCCGACCGCCAATCCAAACGTGTCATCCAAGCTACTTCGTCTTTTTATGTCTGATGCTTCGTGACGGCGATACTGTCTAACTTCAGACTAGAGGGCTGTCAACATTCAGAACAATAACTATAACGATAGTTAAATATAAGGCTGTTTGCTTAAGGTTATTCTAACTCAGGTGTGTGGTGGGGTTGTAATTTCTACTATTTCCACTCTAATGATAATATCATGGCCCGTGATATTGTTCACTTTCCTGCCGGCTGACCGACAAAAACACCAACAACCAATCAGAATTCATCCAATATCAAATGTGCAAATCTAACCAAATCAAATCCGCGTCATGAAAGAATTCTTAATTCTATCATCGACCGATATTGTAATTGGTGTGGATTTTCATATTGCTATCTTTATATTTATTGTTGCGGACAGGTCTTCACAGAGACTGATGCGAACTTTCATTCGTGATGAGTCTGATTTGGCTAATATTCTTCTTCTCTGGTCTTGGTCCTGCTGGGTTGTTCTGAAGGAGGCCTGTGTAAGATATTTAATGGAAACAGAAGGAGGTTGATGTTTTTATGATATTCATGCAATGAATGCTAGCTGAAAGCTTATTTTTTCTTGATGAAGACTATTTTAATTTTGATCATCATTCTTAGTAGTGGCAGCAACAACAACAATAGTTGTAGTATTGGGGAATTATCCAGTATTTAGGTGTAGTATTAGTGACAGTGGCACCAGCATAACAGAGAAGAACTGAAGGAGAGAAAGTGTCCTTTGTGAATTAGCATTTGAAAAAGCAAAGGGAAAAAATGTTAGCAAACAGTGTTTTAAACAGTGATGCAGCAGACCTATGGTTTCGCTGAACCTACACTTAGGTTTGTATGTAAATGTGTATTCAGCACGAAAACACAAACCCTCATTTCCCTTCTCTCCAGAGCACCACTGCCTCGTTTCTCCCTGATTTGCCACTGGTACGGAGAGAAACCCCATTGTGGTTCATTTTAAAAGGAATGACAGTATTTGGATTGTCCTGCACTCAGGTATGTGGGAGTGCAAACATGGCATTTGTCTGTCTGTGCGTCTGTTTGTGGCTAAATCTGTCTGTCTGCACACTTCCTCCTCCTGTTCCTCGATCCTCGCTGCAGAGAACTCTGACCCCAAGCTTACACTGCCGAAGTCATGCTGTGAATTCTATCTAACCAGGAAAACAACTGGAAATTGTTATGCAAATGAATACAGGGTTGGATGCTTGCTGTTATATTTGTCCGTATGCTTTCCTGCGCGTGTCTGAGGGTGTGTGCGTATGCGTGTGTGTGTGGGCGTGTGTGTGCGTGTTCCCACTTACCCGTTTGTGCCTTCATCTGAGGGTGTTGTCGCAGCTCTGTATGGGTTTTCGTTTTTGTGCATCTTCCAATAAAAGTTCAGGGAATCCAGGATGTTTTTAGGGAATCTTTGCTGCACTTTGTAATTTTTTTCTTCATGGCTGAGCATGCAAATAAAAACTTGTGCTTCCCTGAGATGATTTATCACAGTGGCCCATAACGTTGGGCGTTCCCACAACACACATCCATTTAGCACAGAGAATAACTGCGAGTGATAACGAAACTCCCCTCCACCTCTACTCGGTGATTCAGCTCAAACATTAGGGTTTTTTTTTTTTTTTTTTGCTATCATAGGGACATTGTAGACTCCCACAGCTACACACTTCCGGTTTGTGGGCGGTTCGGGACGATCCAGTAACAGCCTAAGACATCAAGTGATTAAATAATAGTGACAGCAGTAAAGATGCGGAGGCGCAACGATGGTAACATGCAAGTCAGTTACAGTTTAATTGTCATTGCGGTTCATTGTCAGTATAGCTGCTGTTTAGCTGAGCAGAAAACAGAGCGTCACTGAGATATAAATGTCTTTCAGCAAGATAAACTCATCTTGAAATGATGGTAGTTTACAAGAGGCACTAGAAGTAGTACAAGCGGTGTTATTAGTTGTACTAATTGAAGTAATGGTAGCAGTAGTGGGCAGTTCCTGCAGTTATTTTTGATTTTTCAGTAAGAGCTGCGGTACGCTCAATGAAAAAAGTGGTAGTTTTAGAGTTTTAGAAACAGCATTATTATTATTATTATTATTCTTATTATTATTATTATTATCTATATATTTTTACTGAGTTGGCGATTTGCGTAATTTCACACGTCCTCCGAAACCACCGTGAATAACGAGGCTGTTTTCCGCATACACCGGATTTACTGGGTGGCAAAGACGATGCACCAGGTTTTGAACTTTTATGAAGTGAAAATGCATTTTGAAGCTGTTTTTGCAAGTCAAACCGCCTAATTCAATCAGCTGTTATCGTGCCCGCGCATCGGCTAGTTATTATTATTATTATTATTAGTTGTAGTAGTAGTAGTAGTAGTAGTAGTAGTGGTTTTAGTAGCTACAGTTATGGTGGTAGGTGCAGTGTTGCAGAAGATGTCATAGTAACTGTAGTGGTAGCAGTAGGAGTAGTACAGTTGTTTGTGGCTTTATAGGTTGCTGTAGTCACAGCAGTAGCTGTAGTATGAGTAGCAGTGGAGTAGTAGCTGTAATAGTTTGTTCAGTAGTAGATTGCCTTTAAGGTTTGAAAGATCCTCTGTTCTCCCAGTGCTATACAACATTTCTCCTTCAATCAAAGTGGCTGTTACTGTATAATATACCCACTTCCAGCAACCCAAGTTTACAGAGAATCCTATTTGATGCAGAAGTGTGTGTTTACAGCTCTTAACCACTTAATGTAAAGTTTAACTGAAGTGACCACCTTTACCTTAAAAGTGAGATCTTCACTGCAGATGATAACTGCGCCTATAGAATACATTTTCAGCTTAAATGTTGGTACAGAAACTGATTTACGTAAGATATTTGCAGCACTGACAACAAATGTAAGTTTATCTGAAGGTAAAACTAGCCAATGCTGAAAAAACTTTGGGCACAGGGCGATCTAGCCCATCCATCTTGTCTTGTGAAAAACTCATTACCTCTTTTTTTTAGCGAGGCATATTGCCTGTGAATATGAGACAAAACTGTACTAATTAAGTTTTGGTAAGAAAGGGCGTTTTAATTGGTAGGCAATAGACGTACAGTAGGCCTCTCTCCTCAGGTCGAGAGTAATTTACTCCCTCCATTTTGGGATTCTCATCCAGACTGTACTGCAGGCTTGACTTAATCCCTCGTTAATTACAATATAATTTCCTGCAGCTGAGAGCCTGGGATGATGACGGGCCTTTGTCTCTTCTGAATGTTTTTTTTAGCACAGCTCAGAAAGAGAGAGGGAGCAAATAAATATGAATAAAGAAACTGGTTGAATATATCATATACCTTCCAACAGGGGGCCCTGGCTCTTGTCCAGTAAGTCTCGGTGTAGGTACAGGATTTCATTTCAGCTGAACAGTTGATACTGCTAAAGGGTTGATTAGTAGAACCCGATGGCATTTGTTGTTTTTTTTTAAAACCCAGTTTTGATGAGCAAGCGCTTACTTCCGCATGACGAATGCTGTTGAAGGTGTAACTACTACACTGTCAACTGTTGTCAGGGTTACTGCAGTAAGCGTCTAACCCAAACCGTAATCCTCACTATCAAGTGTCGACACCATTAATTTGTCGAAACATTTTAGAATCTAGTGAAAATCTTCAACAAAACGGAGATCCCTTGGAGCCACGATCACCCCGTTGTTGCGCCAAGGATTTCGTCATGCAGAGGCTGATGTGATTTTATCTAACTGGTTTGGAAAAAAATTATACAGGCAACTAGATGTGTAAATGCTGGGTTTGAATAAAAACAACTCAATCACTGGCGCTTTCTGAATTAGGCTGAGAACCCAAGCTTTAGAGAGATTATTTAATAAAAGTCCTGGCTTACCATTGTAAAGAAATAGGTGTATGATAACATTTCATATTTGCAGTTTTGCTCAGTGGAAAAGTCAATCCTCTCAGGTTATGTAAAACCCACAAAAGCATGAATTCTCCCCAAAAACCTCATACTCTTCTTGCCCTCTGTGAGCACACCGACTTGTTCATGTTTAGTGTCGGATGTGACAGGGCCCCACTCAATATAATTACTCAAACTGCAGACCCAGTGAACATTAGTAATGAGCCATCATAATTTGTTGAATTGGATGTACCAGGGCTGAGTTCCAATCTTTATGGAGAGAGGGCCAACCGCAGTGATACTGCAAATCATGGTTTCTAGGGGTTGATAAGTTGTATCAGGTATGTACATTACAGGACTAAAGTTTGGAAGCAAGATCAAATTTGTACAAAAAAAGATCATAGTTTCATTGGCATACTTTGCAACAAAATAAACATGATTATTACCTGGCCCATCCCCTAGGGGGCCAGGTTAAGCAATGATCATGTGTGTGTGTGTGTGTGTGTGTCTGTCAGTCTGTCTGTCAGCCCGTGGCTGGGGCCAGGTCTGCTATCTCTGATTGCCTTGTTATATAAAGAGTCACTTATCAGAATATATTTTTACTCAAATTATCGGGCCCCTATTACTAGGACCATGGTCCCAGTGCCTGCTGGATTGCCATTGGCATCCGGTGGGCTGTAAACCATGACATAAAGTGAATAAAACTGTGATTTGTGTTTTTTTACTTTTTCACTGAAGTTGTGACTCTTGCAAATCTTCTCAACCCCAAAAACTAAGCCCTTCCTTTTGTGAATATTTATTCAGCAATGGTCTGGTAACATCAATGTACACAGTACCTAAAGGTAAATAAAGGACAATGGTGAATATCAATGAAAGAAAAGTCTAATCATGCAGTAAATACTGTACATCCCAAAATCCATAGATTTCATACTGGTTTTTAAGAAAGTAATTGTGTGGAGAAACTTGAAATTGCTTCCAAATTTCTGACCTGCATTGGTCTTGCTTCCAAATGTCTGGCCTGTAGTGTAACTGATTGATTAACTTACACCCGCACCGGCCCTTTCTGAAGAAGGGCAAAAGCCCCAGGCACGAGCAGTAGCTAAGCTGTCTTTACACTCTACAACCAAGGCTTGTCACTGGGGCAGTACCCTCAAAGGTACAGCTGTTGTACCTTAGAAGTGGGTTTTAATTTGTTTTGGAACATAAAAGTACCTTTTAGACCCTAAAAAGGTTCACACAGGAACCTTCAGGTCCTATAATTAGCCCTAAAGGGTACATAATACCTTGGGGAACAGAAATGGACTCCTGCTGTACCCCTATTTCTGAGAGTGTAGGGCTCGAAGGATGAGTCGCCGTCTCTGGACAGAGGTCAGCAGTGGACCAACAGGCTTTGCACCCACTACCCTGAAGCCCTGCCGTAGACATTAGTCTCGCCACTGTATTGCAGTTACTTAGAGGAAAAAAAAACCTCATTACCAGCCTCATTGAATATGCTTCTCGCATCAGCTGCTGCAGCCAGTCGTAGCGAGTAATAGCGAAGGGGGAAAAAAAAAAGGGTTATCGGGTAGCGCACGTAGCGTCTCCAGCATTACAGGGCAGGAGGCAGGGACTAGCCAGGAGGTTTATGGCGCTGTAATTGGTAGTTAGTGTGATATTTGTAAGACAAATAGAGCAATCCTCGAGTCGCTCCCCTGGTTCTCTCCTCTCTGGTCTTTATGGCCACCAAAGGGCCTCATTAGAGTCGCGCTAGGCCTCTGCGGCTGGGAGACGGCCCAGGCGAGGCCCCGGCAGCCGGGGACAGGAAGTACTGCTCGCTGTAAAAGTGACACGGCTGATGGATGACGCAGCGTCGGATGACTGTGGAATATACAAAGAGTGCAGGGTGATTTGGGAGTGTGAGCAAAGTAGGTCCTCATTGCATATCTTAGGCAGGGCAGAGTCTTATGTTTTATTTATAGCTGCATTATAATACCAGTCTCTCAGCTCAATGTCCTGCCTTTGGTTTACTGGAAACTTTCAACACATTCTCTGGCTTATATCAAATTATTATTATTATTATTATTGTTATTATTACTATGTAGCTATGTTGTTCCACTGTTATGGTAATGGTGAATATAACTGATATTGTCATTATGCCATACGCACTCTAATAATGCATCCTGCTTGAATGATTGTAATGGCTGCCATTAAAATCTACTTTACAACACACCGCACCAATAATTCACCCCCCCACCCCTTCATTTGGGAGATCTTATCAAGTCTGCGGAAGGGAACGACTCCATCTGACCACTGGAGTCCGCAGGGTAGCCCCCGCTCTCTCTCCATCTCTGTCTTTCTTCCTCTTAATCAGTCTATCCCCCTCTCTCTCTCTCTATCGCTCTACCCGTCCCTCTCTCGCTCCCCCACACTCCCTCTCTCTCTCTATCATTTCCTGCCATGCCCTCTCCCTCTCTCCCCTCCTCTCTGTGCCCTCATCCCTTCCTCCCTCTCTCTTTTCGATACCGGGCATCAGAATTCACACTCCTCCTCTCTCGGCCCGTTTGGTCACTTTAGTGAACGTCACTCTCACCTTACAACCAGAAGCCAGGGTGTGTGAGCGGAGTTCAGCTGAATGGGGTGTGTTTAGCTTCCCCGTACGGTGAGAGGTTCAGTGCGCTGCGTTTGGGAAGGAACACTGACTGTACTGGGGTCAGGGCATTATCCTGCAGTACAGTCATACATTTCATGTGTTTCGTTATCCTTAAGAAAAAAAAAAAAACACTCTTAGTTCATTTTTTACCAAGTGTTTTACTTTAAGGTCTACACGTCGACCTGAGGCTAGTTTTAGTAATAAGAAACCTTTGTTTTTTTCTATTTTAAGAGGAAATATTTCTTTATTGCCTGTTTTAAGTTGTTATTTGCCTCAAAAATGAAATTTTCTTTAACTCTGGGCAAATTCTCAAAAGAGAATTTCTTATTTCACCCCATTGGCAACATTCTTGTCTTACTAAGCAAAGAAATGATGGAAATTAGATTTTTAGTCTAAACAGAATAAGAAAATACCTCTTGACATTCGCAAGTTCTTTTATTTTTATTTTTGGACCGTGATATCATCAATAATAAAGGGCAGAATGGCTTAATGCATCTGTATATATATATATATATATTTTATATGTAAATATTTAAAAACTGAGAAAACATTTTTTTTTTTTTTGTCAGATTGGCAGCCATTTTCCCCGCATACATTCTGACACAGATTTTAGAAATAAACTCTCCCCAAAACACAGATGGAGGAGTGGAAAGGATTACGGCGGAAAATCACTTGGCGAGCCGAGCTGGGTACAAACGCACTGTAAACTCTCAAAGAGGGTGACGAACAGCAGGCAGTGAGGCAGACCGGAAGATTCTCCAACTCTGACCATTTTTACTCTTTAGGAAAATAAACACACCCTCTCATTCTCCATGGCAATTAGCGCCAATACAAATACAGTGGGCTGGGATGGAGGGTTTTTTTTTTTTAAATCGGAAGCAGTAAGTAGAGTAAAAAGGCAAACAAATAATGGGTATTTTGACAGTGACGGCACACTCGTGCCCCTTCCCGGGCGAGCAGAAAAAAGGGAAATCATTCACACGTCTTTCTCCTCACTGACAAAAATATTCATTAAAAGCGTTTCACCGCGCGGGCCTTTTTAATATCGCTCCGGTGTTGGGCGCGCTGAAGGAGCTTCCGGGAGACGGGCGAGCATTGTGTAATTATCCGCCGGCTTCCCGCTGTTTTCTGCATATTCTGCGCGGAGAAAGAGAGATTCGCACGTCTCCGACCGCCCCCAACAACCGCCATACCGCCATCTCTACTCTGCCGACTGTCCCCCCATTCCAGGCAGAAGAATGGTTGTCTTACCGTTATTACAGACGCACATGAACCGCACATAAAGACTTAGTGTTACAACTAACCCCACTCACCACCTCAGCACCAGCACCAAAACAGAATCCCATCAGTGTTTTACCTCACACCCTCCACAGTTACGTCTGTTCATTAAGTGATGTTTTTCGCGCATTTTCGCTGTCTAATTTTTATACCGTTCAGCGAATGAATGGTAAATGCTAAAAGGTCATTAAAAACAAAATATGCGGGGAAAAAATGGATGCTATGTTGTGACGAAAGTGAAGTTTTGAAAATCAGGACACACGGTGAGGCCTTCAGTGCTCATCTGTCATTATCTGTTTTCCATGCTTTCAGCCTAGAAAATATACAGTATTTTACCATCAACATGTGATTAAATATTCCTCATGTGATTAAATATTATTTTCTTAGAAATTTATTTGCTGTATAAGCAGCTGAATACAAGCCATTCGCAAGGATAAGTGCATTTGTCATTACATCACATCTGCAAATCACTGAGTCTCAACAATACACAAATGATTCTATCTATCTATCTATCTATCGATCTATCTATCTATCTATCTATCTATCCAGCATAATATGATTTTTTTCAACAATCATTGTATTTTTTGTGCCTTTAGTTTTCTTTTTTCACAGTCTCAGACCCTCCTAAAATTCATATTCATCATACATTGTGGCTCCTTTCAGGCGAGCGTCTGGGGAGCAGGGCTCCTAATGCAGCGAGAGTGATGGGCCTGTTCATTATGAGCCCGTCTGTGTGGCAGGCCAGTAATTAGAGTGCCACTGGCACCACTGGGCTCAGTCAGGGCGCCATTCCGGCTCACCCAGACACGGGGACTTTATTAAAAGTCACGACAGATCACAACTGCGAAATGACCCGCCAAGGTCAGGACCAAGGGCGACCGGTGTAATTAGTATGCTCTTCAGCTGGGGAGGGGGCGGGGAAGCAACGTCCTGGCACAATCAAATTAGACCCTCCAATGGCGGCTGAGCTCGGCGACCTTAGTGACTAGCTGGCTTCCTTGTGACAGGAACGTTGGAGGAACCTTTTTCTCTTGTCCGAAGGGACGTTTCCTTCCAACGTCTCACTCTCAACATTCCTCTGAGATTCCTTCCTTCTCGTTTCGGTGGATGAGCTCCATACAGAAGATGTTTATTGACCTAGTATTTAGGACAGCAAGATTGTCTGCAGTTTGGGGAAGAAAGGGTGCTGACGCCGATTGTAGCAGGTAGTCCAACGGTAACCAGCACTGCTTCCCTGGAGATGCATCTACGCCCGCAAGGTCTGCCCTGCGGAGGACAAACTTCCATAAAGAGACTGCAAATTTGGTCAAAGAACAGTAGGGGAAGACTGCAGGAGAGAGAGTGCGCTCCGTTTCCCTCTGAGGGGGCGGTTAGGCCGTGGAAAATGCGCCAGGGCGCTCGTTTGGTCATCCACTCCTGCCTCTCTCTCCATTTGAACCCACACAGGTTTGAACACTTTTGGAAATGTTAGATTGCAGCGCTGAGAGCACTATAAAGCCTGGACGGACTCCAAAGTAAGCCCTGAAGTGGATTCAGTGATGCTCACCAGATATGTGGCCTTTGCTTCTCTCTGACCTGGTGACTGGATAAAAATAATGTTTTTGTGGGGAAGAACATTGACATGATTGAAAAAGACATTTTTTTTTAATCCATTGATGTTGTTTATATGTTCCTACCAGATTCTTGTTGAAGCATATAGTGAAACATAGTACTTTTGTTAAAATACAAATAATATTTATTGCGTATTATAAAGAATACAGACACTTTACAGTTGTCTCTTTTTGATTTAGGGCTTACTCCTCAGACATTCATGACTCTGTAGCAGCAGGCTGCAAATGGCTCTAAATAATACCAGGACCACATGGTTTTATGAAATAATCTTTTTGAAAAAGAGAAACACTGTAGGTTTTACAGTTTAATTATGTTTGATTGATCCAGCTTTTTCAGACAATATTACATATGGTGCATTTACTTACAGCCATAACAATCACAACTTTAACCACTTGAGTATTCTTTATTCAGTGCTTAGATCATCCCTGCTTATTACAAAAGTAATGTTGACGTGACTGAAAGTGACAATGTTCAAGCGTTTGTCTTTTTTTTTCTTCTTAATTTCTGAAATTGCACTGATGTGTGTTGAGTTCGCTCAGTCAATATCCGTGAAAATAGTACAATATTATGATGCATGCACAAAAGCTAAAACGTCCACACGTTTTTGGACCTCAAGGTTCAAAAACCAAAAGCCATCTTTAAATTCAGGTTTGCTACGTACAACCCCAATTCCGAAATAGTTGGCACGAAGTGTAAATTGGGAATAAAATCAAAATGCAATGACTTTCAGATCACATGAGCCAATATGTTATTTTCAATAGAACAGAGATAACATTTCAAATGTTGAAACTGAGACATTTTACATTTTTATTCACAAAACAAGCTTATTTCAAATTTTCTGGCTGCAACAGGTCTCAAAAAAGTTGGGAAACAGGCAAAAAAGGTCTGAAAAAGCAATTTATATATAAGAGAATCAGCTGAAAGAACATTTAGCTGGTAATTAAATTAACTGGCATCAGGTGTGTAACATCATTGGCTATAAATGGGATGTCTTTGAGAGGCTGAGTATCTCAGAAGTAAAGATGGCAACCTGTGAAGGCTTGCGTAAAAAAATTGTGGAATACTTTAAAAACAATGTTCCCAATCGTCAAATTGCAAAGGCTTTGAAGGTCTCATCATCGACAGCACATAACATCGTCAAAAGATTCCGAGAAAATATCTGTGCGTAAGGGACAAGGTTGAAGACCTTTACTGGATGCTTGTGATCTTCGGGCCCTCAGACGCCACTGCATCACTCACTGGCATGATTCTGTCATTGACATTACTAAATGGGCCCAGGATGACTTCAAGAAACCGCTGTCTGTAAAAACAGTCCGCCGTGCCATCCACAGCTGCCACCCTAAAACTATATCATGCAAAAAGGAAGCCATAGTTGAGCATAATCCAGAAGCACCGCCATGTTCTGTGGGCCAAGGCTCATTTAAAATGAATTGTAGCAAAGTGGCAAAGTGTCCCGTGGTCAGACAAGTCCAAAATTGACATTCTTGTTGGAAATCATGGGCGTTATGTCCTCCGGGCTAAGGAGGAGAAAGACCATCCCTCCTGTTATCAGCGTTCAGCTCAAAATCCACCATCTCTGATGGTATGGGATGCATTAGTGCATATGGTGTGGGACACTTGCATGTTTTAAAAAGCACCATGAATGCTTTAGAGCTACATATGCTCCCCTCCAGATGACATCTATTCCAGGGAAGGCCTTGTGTATTTCAGCAGGACATTGCAAAACCACACACTGCAGCTATTACAACAGCATGGCTTCGTAGTAGAAGAGTCCGTGTGCTGAACTGGCCTGCCTGCAGTCCTGATCTTTCACTGACTGAGGAAATTTGGTGCATAATTAAAGGAAAAGTCCGTCAAAGGAGACCCAAAACTCTCCAGCAGCTGGAAACCTGTATTAAACAAGATTGGGATCAAATTCCAATGGCTAAACTTGTCTCCTCAATTCCCAGACGCCTGCACTCTGTGTTAAAAAGAAGAGGGTATGCTACACCATGGAAAACAGGCCCCTGTCCCAACTCTTTTGAGACCTGCAGCAGCCATCAAATTTGAAATGAGCTCATTCTGTGGATAACATTGTAATACATCTCAGTTTCAATATTTGCTGTATTATATCTGGTTTATTGTGAATAAAATACTGGCTGATGTGATTTGAAAGTTTGCGTTTTAATTTTATTCACAATTTACACCTTGTCCCAACTATTTTGGAATTGGGGTTGTACAAGTAGATTGATGTTGCCATGTCAGAGGACATTGCTGGTTGTCTTATTTCTCCAAAATGCTTCCAATGATTTGTTTTCACCAAATAGTAGAAATAAATATTACAATCTTTTTAAAAATGATAGTACTGTGACAAGCCAAACAGATCAGAAAATGAAATTTACTAGTTATTAATTTGTAACCACCCTTATAAAAATTTACTATAGTTTACTACAGTAAAATTGATGTAAACTATAGCAAACTACACTTCACTACAGTATATGTAGTTTATTGCAAATACACTATAGTAGTTGAATACTTTAGTAACTTAGAAAACTATGGTACTTTTACTTTAATTTCCTCTATGTTTAGTTGCTTCAGGTACTTTGAGCTTTTTCTCTTCAAAGCTCAAGATAAGAACCTTTATACACTGTCCTACTGCAATCCATTAGGAAATGGCCTGACCAAAACAACAAATACTTAAAAGGTTTATCTTTATGCACAAATTAATAGTTTTAAATAGTTTAAATGTTGTGCACAATCATGGGACCTCCCCTTAAAAGGTTTTACATTGCATTTTGTTTGAGTTGACCATGTCAGTAGGGGAATGTGTGGGTGGTCCTTATGGTCTGCAATCAGACTCCACCTCTCTCCCCCAGTCCCCAACTGTAATCCTCATTGTCTCACGAATGGAGGGGTCCTCTGTCGTCCCCCCACCCCCGATAACACACAGTAGAGTGGAGTACAAGCTGCCACACGGAGATGGATGATCTCTCAGCGACCATGGTTACGGTCTCATTCAGCACGGTCTACGTGCCCTGTGAGGAGGACGACACAGTAAACCGCCACTGCACCAAAAACCGTGCAAACGAACCCGGTGCCCCTCACGTGCTCACTGGGAGAAATTTCCCTCCACAGCCAGCCCCCCTCCCCCAGTTTAAAATGCCCCCACCTCAGTGTCCCAGACATGCATTCCCCACCTCTCCTCGCACCGAGCTGCATTTGTCTGATTTAACAAGATAAGATTCGAGAGCCGATGCCGGCTGCCGTTAATGCACCGTGGGGCTCACAATTCCACCCTCACTGGGCTTCTGTGGAAGCATAAATCAGGTACTCCGCAAAAAAAGAAAAGAAAATTAGATATGCAGCACACCGATTTTACAGTCTCGGCCTCAGAAATTGAAATAGCCGAGATTAATGTATCATATCTTATACCCTGTCCAACTGAATCAACTCCAATATACTGAGCAGATTTGCGGAACGGGACTTTATCTGCGAAGTGCGGGCAAGCCGGGACTGACCCCGGGATTTGATTCAGTTTGTGACGTCCTCATGGTGCCGAGTCGCGCGAACGCTTTTAAACCGCGCAAATCCAAATCTGCGCAGCTCTAATCTAGACCATTACAGATATGCTACGCGCTATTTCCGATGCACTTATCAGCGCTTTGTGATAAACGCGAAAGTCTAAAAATTAAGGGTTCATGCATTATGATGCACTCACCCACAAAGGGAAAAAAGTTAGCTTGGAGTTAGCTGCTCACTATACACTGTACGTTACAATATAATCACCCGGTACCTTTACTTTTTTAATCCTTTAGTTTCTTATCTCAACAATAAATGTGATGTCTTCCACTTGCCACTTGCCCATAATTTATTTATCTCTGTGACTCACTTCCAGATTAATGCGAGTCAGGGGAAGTCCCAGTTTGAAACTCAGCCCTGCATTTCTCTTTCTCTCACAATATGCATTGCTTTGAGTTTTCAAGGGGTTCCGCCCAATAAAAGGTCCAGGCCTGCCTGGTACTGAGTGAGTTTGCTTTTGGTGACCCGGGAGCCAGTGACTTTTGGGTTACCTATTGAGACGCAGTGAAATGAGAAAAGCAACAGTGCTTTGCTGTACACTGGACCACCATTGAGAGTGTGGCACTGCTGGTTCTTTATGTAACATCACGGCAACCATGAGTCGCCTCATTCAGCTGGCCGCTTGTCGTGTCAGCAATGCTGCTGCCATTTTACCCATCCTCTTCAGCGGCTACTGCACCAGCTCCCAACTGCTGCGTTTTGCCATCTCTGATGAACAGCGACATAGGTCTACAATATCTTGAGGCTCCATGCAAAATGTACCATTACAGATTTGTCAATAGACATTAAAATCATTATACAATAATCTGATAGTTTGTCTCTGCATACTTTCCAAGTGATTATATTTTTCAGTGTTATAATTAATATACTGTGCTTACATTTCCGAGCTATCACTCCTTAGAATTTAAATTTTAAATAAATATATGGTCTCATAAGAGTAACTTATGTGGTTTAGGTTCCAAAGCAATACTGCAGTATATTTCGTGTAAAAGTCATTACCAACTGCTCAACATCATCATGTCAAAAACAGTAGTAATATAATTCTTACTCTTCTGTTATTATTTCTATTATTGTTATTATTATTGAGCAGCAGCTTAGAAGCTGTACCAATGACATTATGTGTTGAATAGATGAATAAAACAAAGCAAATTTCAAAATTGAATTCACATTTTAAAATACAGAATGCACTGTATGTTTCTTATCTGTTTGACATACGTATATATTAAATTATTCATCAGCCCCAGTAAAAGAACCCTATTTGACTTCTATTAGTAAAAAATCCTGGTTCTGAAAGAATACAGGTCTCTTCCCTCGGACACATTACCTCGTGGCTGTGAGGACGAAACCCCCTCTCGTCCGCCACCCCCCCCCCCCCCCCCCCCCCCCCCACTAAAGAAAAACCCATCCCGTCTGCATTAAGAAAACAGCAGGAAACAGTTGATTCTCATTTTCTGTTGCGAGGCATTACCATGATGTCTTAACACTTGTAAATGAACACTCCTCCTCCTCTAATCTGTCACTTTAATGCACTATAGATTTTATTTCATCCGCCGAAGCTTCGCATTCTCAATAATAATAATCAACTGCCGCTGTTGTTCTCGCGCAGAAATTAAATCTAGCCGCTGAGTGCACGACTAATAAAAGATGTTGCTGGAGGAAATAAAAAAATAAATATGATGAATCGCCGGGGCTGGGATTTGTATTCAGATGTGCGAGACAATTACACGAGGAGTTTGGATTTATCAGGCCTCTCATGTCCTCAACAGCTTAATAATGGGTGTGCTCCAGGCCTCCGCGACTCGCCGCGCAGATGTGGGTGGCGGCCTCGGCTTTGCATTCAGATGGCGACCGATACGACGCTCCTCGCCACTGAGGCGTCGTTTAAACACTCAGCCGCACAGGCAGGGATTCCATTCATTAAACATTAGCATGCAGATATATGTACTGTCTCTCAGCCTACTTAAAAGTGCCGCAGAACTGCGGGGATGCTAAAGAACTACTTATCGCAATACGGCGGGGGAGGGGACGCCGCGACTTTTCGCGAGGCATTACCTTCCAGTATTTATGTTCGCTAGGGCACGCTACTTACATTCCGCTTCTTGTTAAAGCAGCAAATTATTGGAGTGTGCCGCATCAATCTACGCCAGGTTCAGCTTCGTTGCCGCGCTTGCGCGTGCAGTGTCATTGACATCTGTAATCATTTTGGGTTGTATTGCTTCAAAAATAATTCACACAAGCAGACTCATAAATACTTGGACTTTGGCAAAGTTTTTGTTATTTTCTCCATCTACCTCAGCAATTTGGTGATAAAACTGAATTATGGGATGTGAGCTGAAAATGCGGACTTCTAGCTTTCATGTCAGGGCATTTACATTCAAAAATGGGTGCGCAAAATTCTTTCCCTGTTGAAGAAAAACCTCTTAAATTGACCAGTTCCCTTCCAGAAGGTAAGCCTATCCATGTCACTATCATCAATTAAGAGGACATTTCACCAGAGTGTATACAGAGAGTTTACCACGTAAATTAGTAAGTCTCAAAATCTTGACATTAGCCAAAAATTTCAAAAACTGCCAGTCCAGTTCTGGAACGACATCATATGGACTGATGAAACAAAGATAAGATTGTATCAGATTGATGGGAGGGGAAGGGTGTGGAGAGGGGAAGGACTTGCTTGTGATTGGTAGCACCTGTGAAGTGTGGGCATGTATTAAAGCCAATGGAGCTGATTGTGTCGTAATTATTCATGATGTGACTCCTGATGAAAGCAGCAGGAAGAATTCTGAATGATAATGAGATATTTTATCTGCTCAGATTCCGTCGCATGCTTCTAAACTTGCTGGAAAAGACTTCATAATGCAGATTAACAATGATTAACAACATACAGTGAAAGCCATCCGGGAAATTTTAAGGCCACAAAGTGGAATGATCTTCTGCAGTCAAGTCAGTAAACTTGGCCTGAATTCATTAGGCTTTAATTTCACCCACTGAAGGCAAAACTGACACCCCAAGAATGAACAGGATCTGAGCAAAGCTGCAGTGAAGGCCTAACAGACCGTCTGGTGATGAGTGCGGGTTCCACAATTCAGGCAGTCATTGACTGCAAACAATTTGCAAGCAGGTAAAATTTACTAACTAATCCATGATCGTGTTAATGTGTTCAAACACTTATGCTCAATGTACCAAAATATACTCATGAAAGCCGTAAATTAAGGCTGAAAGTCAGCTCTTCATGGACATTTTGATTTATTCATTTCAAATCCACTGTGGTGCCGTACAGAGCCAAAATGATGCAAATTGTGCCACTGTTAAAATACATACACCTGACTGTAAATGAGTGATGATTTGAATGCACGTTCAGATGTGGAGTCAGAATACACTTTATTGACCAAAAAGTCTGTACCAACCCAGACCACCACGTGGAGGGAAACGAGCAAGGCTTGTTTCTCAGCTATTATTTTGCGTGTCGATTGTACAAAGAGGAACACAAAGGCTGAGCTGTGATTGGATGTTTCTGCCGGGCAGATCCAGAGCTGAAGCCACCGGGTTTCCCATCAGCTCGGTGCTCCTCGCGCCGTCGGCCGGCTTGTTTTAGCGAGTCGTTATTCCCGATCAGAGGGAAGGAATCGAGCGGCCTCAGCATGTCTCTCAGAAGTGCGAAAATGGAAATGAGCGAAACAATATGAGAGAGAGTAGCGGAGAGGGCTCTGCTTTGTGTGCCAGCCGTTCACACTGAGACTCAATTCCCTAAGACTAAACACAGCAATATATCACTCAACACTGTTTCTGCAAATACACTATTCAGTACGGGCGGGAGAAATAAACCTTATGTGCTCTGCAATGTTATCCTCTCCACTTTATCCTTCATCCCCTACGGGCGTACGAGTGTGTGTTTCTGCGTGCGTGTGTGTGTGTGTGTGTGTGTCTTTGTGTCTATATGCATCTTCATGTGTGTTTGTAAATGCAAAGGTATGTGTTTATACCTGTTTGTCTTTGAATGCATGCACATGTGTACATATGTGCATGTGTATGTGTCTTGTGCGTGTGTGTGTGTGTTTGTGTATCTATGTGCATCTTCATGTGTGTTTGCAAATGCAAAGGTATGTGTTTATACCTGTTTGCCTTTGAATGCATGCACATGTGTAAGTATGTGCGTGAGTGTGTATGTGTGTGTGTGTGTGCACAGATGTGTATGAGAGATGTGTGTCTTTCAGCACATGCATGCTCACCCTCGGTTTGCTAATATCATTTCCATCAGCTTCACGATGGCGGTGTGCATTCCTTTACCAGAGTTATTTTCTATGGAAATCGTAAGCTGGCACACTGTGACCTTTTTGAAACTGAAACATACTTGATGGGGATTGTGTGTTATGACACGTGTGGGCTGTTCTCGGCAGCCCCTGACGCGAGCATGTCACAACATTCAATTAACCGGATTAGAGCATTTATTTTTATGCATAAATAAAGCTTTCCTTAAAAAATGCCGCCAGACAAACACTGCTCACCATCAGGAAATGGCAACATTTTTTTTTATTTGTTTGCGTATGTGTGTGCGTGTGAGAGTGGATGTTTTTGGAGCGTGCATGCGTTTGTATGTGTGTGTATGTATGCCTGTACATGTATGCGTGTGTGCATATGTGTTTGTGTCTGTGCGTGTAAGTGTGTGTGTGTGTGTGTGTGTGTGTGTAGTATGTCTCTGCTGGAATGCACGTGGACAATTTGAAGCGTGTGAATACATATTCATTAATGTGTCTGTGCATTTCTATGCAAGTAAGTAAGTGAATATGGCGAGAGTTTGCGTCTCTGCGTGAGCTGGTTTTCAGGAAAAGCATACTGTACTTTGAATGTTTGCTGGTGCTTGGTGAGCATGTAAAGGAAGGTAATATGACGAGATAAAAAGATAAAGGAGAGAGAGAGAGAGAGAGAGAGAGAGAGAGAGAGCATGAGGGGGAAGCCATCTCCCGAACATGGCTGCAGTAATCAGTGTGCGCAGTTGGATGAATCTTATGGACAAATCTGTCCCAGCGCTGCCCACACTTGACCAGAAGGCCTCACTCATGCGCATATGTGTCATCACAGACTCTTACTCCCTCTGCCTTTTGTGACCTTCTATGTGACTTATCATAGCATTCAAAAATTCAAAATTAAAAATCAAAAATTTTAATTTCACTATTCAGTTTTGATATTTTGTAAACATTAAATGAGAGCGGGTACCACTTGTATAGCACTGAAGAGAGCTCTTAGTACCATAGTTTGATAACCACGTTTGATAACGTGTTTCTGTTTCCCCTTGAGGATGCCTGCCTTTTCCCCGCCTCCTCCCTAGTGTATTTATTCTGGGAAGAGGGTAGAAATGTCAGACCGGACTTCGCTTCAGACACGCACACGTTACCTGAGCCTGAGTGACATTGAGAATCTCTGTTCCCGAGCACCCCAAGCATTTGTGTTGTTTTTCAAGCTCTGTGCTCTCCTTGTCTTAGTCCGTAATTTTCGTCAGTTTGTTTCATTTATTTCAAGCCATTCGTTGAGTGTGTATTTCAGTTTTTCCCTGCCCTTGGCAGAGTACCTAAGTTCTCCTGGTTCAGTGCATGTGCCTGAACCTGTTTCCTTTTGGCCTGTGTGCAGCATTTTCCTGTGTCTGGCTTCCCAAATAAACCTCCTGATCCCGCTCCTGGTGTCCACCTGACCCATTCCCTAACATTGTTACCATAGCCTGATACATTAAATGCATCTATATGGGTTAGCTAGCTAGCTTTATCTATCACTATTTGTCTAGCTTTTACTGAGAGGTTCAACGACATCAGGATACCTATATTTAGGGCAAGTTCACGGTTAGTGAAATATACAGAATATTTCTATATGTGTTGCCACTCTTCATTATTTACAAAACTTCTGTCACATCTGTCATTTTGCAAAATCCTTGCCCTAATGTTCCAGTATAATCGAATAGACATTTTCTATTGTCTACTTACATTATTTCACTGAATTCCTCTGGCCGTGGTTTGAGGCAACATTAGCTTAATAATAAAATAGTGTCCATTAAAAACAAAAGATGTTAGTTGTGGAAAGAGTAATGTTAGGGTGGTGGTATACGCGTAAAATGTTGCGAAGGATTAGTGTAATAGGTTTTAAAGAACAGGCGTTTTTGGCATTATCCCGGAACATAGTGTTTGTATTCAGCATTTTATGTATCATGATCGTCCACCTTGCTGTATCATTGCAGCTTACTGTGGTTTATTTCACTGTCACTGGTCGTTTGTTGATGCCAACCGACTCCATTTCTAAGCCAAAATCCTTAGCTAGTGACCAGTTACTAAAGGGGAGTGAAGAGAGGTGGGCTAATCACTCGGGAGCGCGTAGAAACATCACTTACTTAAAGTCTCATTTAAAAATCAAAAACTACAGGCACTCATAGAGCACAAACCTTCGCCAAGGCAGCACAATCCAAATGTGCATGAGTGGGAGCAAAGTTGAGTTATCGCGTGTGATAGGATTTCAAGATGGCCACCATGGCGGCCATATTGTTTCACTGATCGCGGTCAAAATCAATAGGGTCCATTCTTGATGGAATAGCAATCTATCCACAAAATTCCAGACAAATTCTTCTATTACTTTTTGAGTTATCGCATGCGATAGGATTTCAACATGGCTGCCGTGGCGGCCATATTGTTTCAGTGATCGCGATGAAAATCAATGGGGTCCATCCTTGATGTAATAGCAATCCTGCCAAAAAATTGCAGACAAATCTATGCATTGCTTTTAGAGTTATGTTGTTCACAAACAGACAAACAGACAGACAAGCAAACAGACAGGGGCGAAAACATAACCTCCGCCTTAACTTCGTTGACGGAGGTAATAATTAGTTACAGTCAGTTCACACATCTGGAATAGAAAGAGATCATCAATGCATGAAATAAATTTGCACAAAGCGCCTTTAAATCCCAGTGAAATCCTGAAGTCTGAATTGAGGAAGATGGTCCATAAGTGCAAACCCAAGGATATCAATAATCTTGATCTCTGGACGGAGAAAGGGTCAATAATTCCCCAAATGTGCCCTCCAAACTAATCAAAGTGATCTAGAAAGACTCATTGTTTTCATTTTGGTAAAAAAACATTGGTATGCGAATAAATGTATTGAAATAAAAGGGCGCAGTTTGGCCATATGTTTGCATATGTCATTAACTCACAAATGCATCTCTTAATCTTAATTTTCATCTAGGGTGCCAATAATTCCGCAATTGACTACATTACTCCAAACAGTTACTTAAAGCAAGCCAATCATTTCTAATTTAGAAAAAAAAAAATCTCATTACTAGACTGAAACACTTTAAGAGAGACGCTCTTTGCGGTGCAATTAAAGTTGAAAGACAGCTGGCCTTCCTATATTACTGATGCGCAGTATTATTTTGGGATGACTTGAGTTTGTTCTACCACAGAGGGCACTTACTCCTGCGAGACCAGCGAAGGCTCAGGTAGACTCAAATGTGTATTCGCTGCTCTAGAGTCACAGAGAGAGTGATTAGAGGAAACTACCTCATCATTGTGTACACAGATACATTCTTAGAAGCAACATTTTTTATGGCTAGATACAATGAAAATTGCCCAGCTAAGAGCATATTTATTTTATTTTCATTACACCACCGTCCATGCAGGAGAGATTCTCTTGAGCTGGCGGAGAAGATAGTTGGTCATTATAAATCCCCCATTGCGGAGAGTTGAAAATGCATTCCCTGGTGCGAAAGCACAATCTGGTTCAATCTGGTTGTCAAATGATCCTTCTGTGTAATTGGCTGAATGTTCAGTCCCTCTTCTCCACTCAGGATTCACGGCGAGTGTGAGCTGACACAAAATGGCTGCCGTGCATCATACAGGTAAGATCTACATAGAGGCAGCACTTGGTTTTCCCCCATCCCTTTATGATAATGTAGCCTGAAATAAGAGCCATGAAAAGCCCCATAAAAAGAACAAGTTAGATGTTATAATGAAATGTATAGATAGCTATCTTGCTGGTCACTGCCAGATTATTAGCGCATAAGTGTAGTTTCACTCTCTAACCACGGAAAGTAATACATATAAACATGCAACAATGGCAGTTCGATTTTGTTTTTCCCCAAGTGATGAGTCTGCCTCAAGATAACATTGAAACGAAAATATTTTTTGGGGCAAATATCTGCTGAGGGTCGCTTTTACACAATGCTTCATGAGCGATGATTCATCCACCGGGTTGGTATGTAGAATTTTAGAAAGTGCATTGTTGGAGAACACTTTGGGCATGTGATCTGTCTCTTACGTCAAAGTTCCTTTGTTCTCTGACCCATTTGTGTCTCACGCTCGAACACCGCACAGGTGTTCGTAGGGTGACTGTGCCCTCCCTCAGAGCCAGCCGCGATCTGGACTCACAGAATACACCAAATAAAAATGTATGTCTCATGCATCACAGCATGCAGAGTTTTATGATATTTGAAAGCTTACTTACGGTACTGTCCACAAACTAACAAAGTCTATACAAGTGGAATTTTAGTCTTTTTGTTAAATGTATAATTTTACTTTTGTAATGCTTTTTTTTTTCTTAATAACACAATTGGATTCTGCAAGAGGTGAAAAAGTTTGACTCCTTTTGAGAATTATCAATTAGCCAAATTCATTTGCGAAGCAATTAATAACTCACGGCAGGGTAATGTTTTGCACGAGTGGAAAGTAAAATTGAATTTCAAGTCTTATTTCTTGACCATAAGACTCAGTGGGGTAGATATGTTTGAGACGTGTGAGTTTCACACCAGAGAGTAATGCTATCCGTGTACATAACAATCATGAGCTGGCCGTCATTACTGTAATGAGTGCAGCAACTGTTCTCAGGAACGCCGCGAAATATCTGTGTGAACAACACAATGGCTTCCTTCTCAGTTTGAGTTAGCGATGAGGCGGTTCTCCATGTAGACTTGTTGTTAGAAACTTTAAATAACTGCAATTTGCACAAAACAAAATCTCAGCACCTCATCCTTTCTCCCAGCAAAGGAAGATCTCCTATTAGACTGTCCAGCTTAGACATAAAGCATATGACCAGTGTCTTCAAAATACAATTATATCAATTTATTTTAATAATAGTAAATAAAATAGCTCTCACCTTCTTAAATAAGCAGGCGGAAGCAATTATACTTCAATGCCATACCCTCAAATTGTCATTTTTTGAGAAAGGTTTAGGTGATATATTAGCCTATTTAAAGTTGAGGATCTGGCAGGTTTGATGTCAGGTGATACACATTTAGGAGTCCAGAAGGGAAGTGATTAAAGTCAGCTCGGAGATAATTATGTCCGGCTTCGCAGTCGTCCCATATACTCCTCTTAGTTGAAAGATATGTCTGAAGCAAGAACGTGAGGAAGAAAGATTTAAAAAGCTTTTCTGAAGAACTTTGTCACATTATAGAGCCTCTCTCTGTGACTTCCCAATTCAGAAAAGCAGAGAGCACTGTGCCTAGTTGGACATACTGGAATGCTTTTTCAGTGGAGCAGTGTGTTTGCATTGAAAAAAAGTGTATTCCTCCGCATGAACAATGCATGTACAACTAGTATTTGGACCTTCCTTTGTCCGATGGGTTCTGTGGGAATTCTGGTCGAAGTGAGAAAGTTTAGATGACATTTTGTGCTTCTGTATTTGTATCAGAACTCAGTCGCGGTATTTTTATGTGCTAAATAGTTCAATTGCAAAGGTAACTGTGGTAGAAATGAACTGTAATGTGTTGTCCATGCTTATACCGTGCATTTGAAGTGTATGGTGATACATTTTTTGATAGCGAGCTTATTAATGGTCTTTTTGATTTGATTACTGAAAATATTTTGCAGACAGCTTGAGTACTGTAATATCCCACTGAGCTCATCTGAGCTGTTATTATTATGGGTTGTGCCCTTTTGTGTACTGTTTTATTGATGGCATACAGTAATAAGAGCAGATTGTAATTAAAACCATTGCAATCCCGCCATATTTGCTGCATTAAATTACAGCAATTGGTCTTTTGAACTGCGGCAATATTTTACCTAATTTTGTAATGCACTTATGTTTTTTAGTTTTTTTTAAAAACGCTGTTTAAATGCATTTGCAAAATTAACAGAGTAATTTTCTATTTTCTCTTTCATCTCTGACATTTTCTTTGAGCTCCGGTGGTCTGCTTACTTAGATTTCCATACTTTTAAAGATTATAAGTTCTGAAGTGGGACTTTGAGTGCACGAGACCATGAGAGATCGCAAATATTAGATAAAATACCATTGAATACAATGAAGCTGAGCATTTCATCGACAGGGCAGATAATCATTTACTTTTTCACAAATTGTAAAAGCAAACTTGATTCAAGTGAAAGTGCGCAATACAAATAACTTTTCTTGCTAAACACAGGACAAAAAAAAGTGTCTCACACCTCAGCTGGGCTGTGAAGGATTTTTTTTTTTTTTTTTAACAGCTGGGCTGATAATGGTGAGCAGGTTGCATACTGATTGGCCGGAAGTTCATCAGGGCTGTCTCCATTTAGTCTCCACCCCATGTGACTGAGAGTCTGCACACTGCTCGAGTGATCGGTACTGTCCTGTTTTTCTGCCCGCCTGCATTTAAAACAGGGCATAATTACTTGTGTCAAGTGAGAGTACAATACAACTGTTAAGAACTAAAATCTATTCTGGCCTCATCTGTTCCTCTAAAGAAAATAAAAATAAAATAAGTTAAAATAAAAACCATTTCTTTTAGCTTCCTACTGTTCTATACTGGATACTCTCTTTTTCAGTCATTTGTCTCTTAAAATTATTAATTTTTTTATGTAAGAATTTTTTTATGCCTTCTAAGGTAAGAATTTTTTATGACATAATGCTCATTAAATAATTGCTGTTCTGTTTTAAGTACAGCCCAAAACTGGATAAAAGTTCGAGTGGTTCTCAAAATCAAAACTGAGAGCAATGTTTTGTAAATTGTCTTTGACCTGTCTGAAGTTGAAAATAATACAACCGCATATTATTTCAGGTTCCTCCACATAAACTTTATTGATTTAAAAAAAAAAAGTTGGGACAGTGAGGTGTTTAATTTTTAATGTTGTCTTTTCTTTCACAACACTCTTTTTCTTTTCACAAAACTTTTGGGATGGAATGATTAAGTTTTTCAGATGTAATTTTATTTAATTCTTCCTGCAAACATGTCTTAAGGTTTGCGGCAGTGCAGGGTGTCCTTTGCTTTATTTTGCACCTTGCCGGCAGGTATCCAGGCACCCGATTCTCTCGCAGCCATGCCTTTATAATACGTGCAGAATTAGGTTTTGCTTCGTTGTGTTTAAATATACATAGGTGTCCCTGGAAAAGATGTCATCTTGAAAGCAGCATGCACTGTTCCAAAATCTCTGTGTATTTTACAGCATTAATGGTGCTTTCATGGAAGTGCAAGTTCCTTTTATGGAAGTGCATTGACATAGCGGCGCCGTAAGGTGACCATGGACGATTCTAGGGGCCCAGCATTCACAGGGGCCCCAAAGAGGATACTGTTATTATTATAATCATTTGTAAATAAAATATATGGACGCTTCAATTTCATATTTTAATTTTTGTGATAACTTGTGATCAATTTAAAATGAATTTGTTGTTTGTTTCTCAATTTTCAACTTTTTAAGAATAATCTGAGCACATGGGACCCCCGCTTACTATTCATCATTTTGTACGGTCCAAGTTACGCTAGTGCCTGAACTGGCTGTGAAATTTTTTTCTACAGGTCGGTTGGTACCATTACATACATCAGCCAATCAAAGCTCGGCTGTACTCATGCATCAATGAGACAGGCATCACATTCAACATCATCTCTGTCAGCTGAGTTATGCATGTGGCAAATTTGTAAATGCTCGTCTTACAATAACAATGCAAGTGCTCTTCCATACGCGAAATTACAAGTACACTAGCTGGTCTGCTGCAAAAGTCCAATAGTCTACTTATTAGGCCTTGGCTTCGGTGACTAATACTGTAGATCGGAGAGCAAATTTTGTGATATCAGACTGTATGTTTTTAATTACACTATTTAGATTTTGCACATTTCTAAGGGTAATGGAAACGCACCTTGAGAGTAAGGTGATGTCTGACATTATTAGCCCCAAAAACACAGTCTGCTCCGTGACCGTAGACTGTTCGTGACACAGACTCCAATTTGAGGCATTGCTCTGATAAGCATATATATGGTTGTCGCTGGAGTACATTGGGGAGGCGTTACCAGTTAGTTTCTTAATCAGTATTTTGAACATTTGCAGCAATTTCTTAATAATTACCGGTTTATATTTTGGTCTTGATTATTCAGGAAATAAATTGTGTGATTATTAATTAAGAGATCTTAAACAGGAACAGCTTGAAAGCAATTATGTGTTTAAGGGTTAGAGGCTCACAGCACACCATTGAAAATCCCGTAACGCAGTGTTACCGCTAGAGGGGCAGTGGGCTTTAGAAGGTTAAATTTACCTCATAACCTCACTAGTCCTTAATTTCCCAATCCCAACTATATATTTAATTGATTCATTACATATTTATTTTCTTTTTTTATTTTTGGGATGCATTCCAGGCCTCAATAGCAGAAACTGATGTAGTCAAAGTATAATAAGTCATTGCCATCTGTTTTCATTTGTGTCTTTCCAAACCATTCCAACTTTTTTCGAGTTGGAGTTGTACGTCAGGTTCTGTGATCTCATCCCTATTATAGCTCAAATTGTGTCAGTTCATAACAAGTGGATAATAGCCGTCATCACAAAATATAAGATTCTACAAAACATTAGAGTCTGTGAAAAAGCATTCATTAAAAATGCAAATAAAAGTTTTATTTGCTTACGATTTCTCTGCAAAAATAGAGATTTAGGCTGATTAAATTTAAGCAAAACCAGGTAACTTATTTCATGCCTTGTCAACAGGAACACATCTCTTTGTATATCTGTTCTCACATTGTTCCTCTTAGTCTCAAAAAGCTGTTAGTGCATGTGCAATAATGGCAAATCTATTTCACATTACCAGTACAAATGACCAAATGTCATTTTACCATTCAATTTAGCTGCATCTCAAAATACACAATTTGAGATTTCTTGTTCTCATGTTAATCAAATATCGATTCATTTCCATTTTAGATTTGGTTGTTGAACATTGGGGCGCATTAACGATTGTAATCGTGTACACATGTAGATCATCTTGTCACCTTGTTGAATGGTCATGCACAGGTGATCTGTGCCTGACCGAACAGCATTATGAGGAGCTGATTGTACATGGAATCCTACTGCAAACAATAATCACGCCGAGGCCTTGTCAGCTTTTAAGAGCTCCCTTGTTTTATTACCTCCATTTCATGTGTCAAGATCTTCATGAATATACTACTTAATCAAGCCTGTCCTGAAATTATTTGCTGTGTTCTACAGCAGTAAAAGAGGTATCAATTAATATAGGCAAAGAGGAATCATCATTTATAATTACAAGTGAATGCGGTAGTAATAAACAGCTACACAGAGTGTAATAGGCCGCTTAAAAAAAGGAAAAAAAAAAAACTTCTGTTGATCTGTCCCTCGGCAAATTAATTGAGTGCTTATCACTGACAGGGTTACATAAAACGACTAAATGAATAATCACCATGAGTTGGAGTGAAGCCGGTCTCTAACAAGCTCAATTTGAACCTCCTGACATCCACAGACTGTAAAAGATTGAAGAATGATGAAGAGGGAAAGAAGCAGTGCAGAGGGAGGGTGGCGCTCTTTCTGTGTTGCAGGGCTGGGCCGAGCACATTCTACTGCTGACTACGGCCTGAGCCGCTGCCTCTGCAGCCCCAGTATCTCCCTTATTACCTTCTTCATATTACATGTACAGCAGCCCCAGTATCTCCCTTATTACCTTCTTCATATTACATGTACAGCAGCCCCAGTATCTCCCTTATTACCTTCTTCATATTACATGTACAGCAGCCCCAGTATCTCCCTTATTACCTTCTTCATATTACATGTACAGCAGCCCCACTATCTCCCTTATTACCTTCTTCATATTACATGTACAGCAGCCCCAGTATCTCCCTTATTACCTTCTTCATATTACATGTACAGCAGCCCCAGTATCTCCCTTATTACCTTCTTCATATTACATGTACAGCAGCCCCTGTGTATCCCTTATTACCTTCTTCATATTACATGTACAGCAGCCCCAGTATCTCCCTTATTACCTTCTTCATATTACATGTACAGCAGCCCCAGTATCTCCCTTATTACCTTCTTCATATTACATGTACAGCAGCCCCAGTGTATCCCTAATTACCTTCTTCATATTGCATGTCGGGCAGCCCTGGTATATCTCTCATATTACCTTCTTCATATTACATGTACAGCAGCCCCGTTATATATCCCATATTGCCTTCTTGTTATTACATGTAAAGCAGCCCAGTATATCTCCCATATTACCTTCTTCACATTGCTTGGACAGCAGCCCTGGTATATCTCTCATATTACCTTTTTCACATTACATGTGCAGCAGCCCCGTTATATCTCCCATATTACCTTCTTCATATTACATGTACAGCAGCCCCGTTATATCTCCCATATTACGTTCTTCATATTACATGTGCAGCAGCCCCGTTATATCTCCCATATTACTTTCTTCATATCACATGCACAGCAACTCGTTATATATCCCATATTACCTTCTTCATATTACATGTAAAGCAGCCCAGTATATCTTCCATATTACCTTCTTTATATTACATGAACAGCAGTACAGTTACAGTTGCAATAAAAATTATTCAACCTCCTTTTAAATTAGGTTTACTGGCAAAATTTAAAAACTTTCAGTTGTTTGCAATGAACAAATCAAACAAGAATATTTAAATGGCTCAACACAAATATTAAAGGTGGCTTCTCCAAATTCAACACAAAATGCCACTTTTAATGACTACTGCAGGCTCAAAATTATTCAACCCCTTCATGACAAACATCTTTGATACTTAGTAGAGCACCCTTTGAGGCACTATGACCTGCTGGAAATGTGATGCATGGGCAGATGTCAACTATTTGCAGCATTTTCAAGGAATCTTTGCCCAGTCCTCATGGACAATGGCCTCCAGTTCACTAATATTCTAGGGTTTGCGTGCTGCAACTGTCCTCTTCAAATCCTACCAGACATTTTTGATGGGGTTCAAGTGAGGCGACTGGGCACTCTAGAATATTCCCAGACTTCTGAAACCAAGTCTTGGTGGATGTTGACGTATGCTTAGGATCATTGTCCTTTTGGAGGGTCCAGTGATGCCCATGCGTCAGCTTCCGTACAGATGGCATGACATTTTCTCCTTGGATATCCTGGTACTTGACTGAATCCATCTTGCCCTCCACACTTTGCAGGTTTCCAGTGCCAGAGGAAGCAAGGCAGCCGCAGAGCATCAAAAAGCCCCCACAATTCTTCACTGTATGCAGGGTGTAGCATATGTTTCTTTATTCCTCATGTAGATATACCTCTGATTCATAAGCCTAAAATATTCCAGTTTCATCATTCACAGAACAATATCCCCAAACTTCTGTGGCTTATTTATATGGTTTTGGGCATACTGGAGCTTGTGCTTTTGATTCAGTTGTGGTGTATGTCTTGGAGACCTTCAACGTTTAGTAACGGAAACCTCATTGACTCCTGCCTCCAAGTCTTTCTGCGGGTCTCCTGCAGTCACTCAAGGGTTTTTGACCACCCGTGCCTACGCTATCTTACGCTATCCTACGCTAAAATTCAGTGCCTACGCTATCTTTTTGTATCGTTTTCCTTGTTTGTGCCAGGCAAGGATCTCCTAGATGAGATTTTTGGACAATTCTTTTGACAGCCATATTTCTAATATGCAATCAAATCATTGTCTACAAACCCCTGGCCAGTGCAAGTATTTCATGCGTTCAATCTCAAGCAAACCTGATGCAACTAATTAAGCTCTTGATTAGGTGCATTAGGTGTGCTTGAGACAACACCTGATTTGCAAATATGCTTTTATGATGGACTCTGTTTGGGGGGTTGAAGAGTTTTGAGACTGCAGCAGTCATTAAAAATGGCATTTTGAATGAAAATGACAAATTTGGAGAAATCACTTGTAATTTAGTTGAGTTGAGCTATTTAAAATGTTCTAGTTTAATCTGTTTAACAGCTGAAAGTTTGTAAATTTTGCTATTAAACCCAATTTGCAATGGGGATTGACTAATTTTGATTCAACTGTTTATCTCCCAAATTACACTCTTCAAATAACCTAACATGCATGAGTGCATAAGTAGGGAGTGAGTGCTTGAGTGAAAGATGCGTGATCTTTGCAGTAGAATGGTGGACTGTCCCCATTGTCCCCAATAGTGGACCCTGACCGGGAACAACCAGGGGTACGTTTTCCGATATCACTGATGCTAACTTACATAGTTGGGCCCATTGACTTTGAATGGACGAATTATGAAAGTTGCTAACTTAGTTAGCAACTACGCTTATGTGAAACTCGCCCCTGGCTAGATAGTAAATGGATGGATATTTAGTTTTTTTTTTATTAATGCTATACATCTCTCTCTCCTCAATTAAATGTTATTATGACTGGAATGTTATGCGTTAATTCCTTCTTTGGAAAAAGTGAAAATCCTGTGACCATAACCTCATTGCTGCAACAGAGATCAGTTAAAATACTACAATATTTAGTTTGTGGTCAATCAAGAATTGGTTTATTTGTTTGCTGTCTGAGTGCTAATGTCACTATGAAGCCCCAGAACTGAAGTGTGGCATGATCTGTGATTCTGATCGCTGTCTGAGTAACACTCAACTCTTGGCTTAGTCCAGACCCATTCAGGCTGACCTCAAGATGTCAGGAAGACCAGGACTTCAGCCTTTCTCATCAGTGAAGACTGCAGGTGTTATGTATCAAGACTGGGAGACAAAAACAAAGTTATTTACTTTAACATTAGTTAAATCCACTAGAACATCGGCATCATGTTCAACCGAAGACCCCAGTGCTAAAAGTACTTAAGACACAAAATGTCCATTTTGAGAAAACTGACTTAGGTAACTGTAATATATGTTTTCCCACCCTTACCTCACAATGTGTGAAATCTATCTATCTATCTATATCTATCTATAATGTAATTGGTTTTTTTTTCTCTCTTTTTTCTGTGAGTGATTAAAAAAAGGTCATTTTCTTTCAACAGCCGTTGTCTTTGTTGAGGAAATATTTAATTGAGAATAGGGCTTTGTACTTTTGTCTGAATCTCACAATTCCCGTCAATTCAATTACTCAAGTTATTTTTAAATGAACAATTGCTATACATAATTGTGTAATAGGGCATAATCTTGTTTTCTTGAGTTTATTTGAAAAACATTGGTGTTTAATTACCAGTGGCATGTCTCGTATTAATATCACTTACATTCCACAGATGTCTCAGGTAGAAATATTAGGGGATGTTTCAGTTATTCGAGAAACATTACCACGTAATTATAGGAAAATTGACTCGGGGAAGGCCAATTCTGAAACAGGCTTTTTTCTACATATATAAATTCTTAATATGCAACCCTCATATTAAAAATAAATCAAATAAACACAGGCAATAAAACACTCCCATTTTAATCTTACTTTGCCTCTGGAATTCAGTCATTTTAATTCAATAACTCACTACAGAATGGAAGAAAAAACACAGAATGTGAGATTACTTGAAGATGAACATTGTTGTTATGCTCCTTTTATTGTTGTTGTGATGGAAGAAATTTATCTCAAATTGTTCCCTGCACAAAAAAGCAACTTATTTTGGACAGTGTCTGACTAATAAAAATCATATTACAACATACTGTGCAGCCTTTATCGCGAGGACACTATTGCTATTCTTGTAAAACTTTATTAAGCTCGTATGCAGGTTTGCACTAATCCTCTGAATGAATATTGCCCTTGCCTACGCGGCCTTCACTGTCGCTGTACCCTCACGGAGTTGCGAGCTACAGTTCAGCTGTGCCCAGTATGCAGACAAATCGCAGCGGCACTTTCAGAGACTCCTGTTTACTTTGCAGCCACTTAATGAAGCCCTTCACTCGGCCTTCGTTGGACCACACTGTGCAGGCCAGGCCAGGCCAACCTTCATCTCCAGATGGAAAAATTTCCATTGCACCGAGTGACCACTTGTGCGAATGAAAATTGGCCACAAATTACCAAGTGCTGAAATATCATTGCCACTGCGACTCTGAAAATTTTCTCTGAGTTGCCCCTGACCCCTGCGCTCTCTCTCTCTCTCTCTCTCTCTCTCTCTCTCTCTCAGCCTGTTCTCCTTGTAACTGCAGTTGACAACTGTCCCCACTGATCACATGACAGCATTTACAGGAATTGCTTTTTTCATACATACTCATACATGTATGCGCTGCTGTCTGTGCCAGCGGCGTATTTTATTTTATGTTATTTTTTAAAACAAGTTTAAAACCTTGCAGCGAACAATGGGGAGTTTAAACTCCGACTGAAAAAGTGTTCTGAATTCTGGCTTAGAGGATTCGTGTCTAGTCCCGGTAACTGTCTGCAAAAAAATAGCAAGCTGCTTTTTGTATGTTTTGGACAATAGTCAAGCTATAAGAGCAGATTAAATGGGGGAAGGAAACTGCAATGGCTCCTTTTTAATTAAACCAAGTCTTTGAAAAGTAAAGAGAACGTAGATGCATTTTCTGAACACCTGGCCAATCTTCAGTGGACGCCACAGTGGGGATAGCAATTAGCGTAGATGTGTAAAGCCCTGCTGGAGCTTTAGTTAGCACTGGAGGTCCAAGATTTCTGCTTAGCTAGCTAAAAAAAGCAAGCTCCAGTAAATGTGCTAAAAATAATGCACTTTCTGTTTTTTTTTCCCCCTTTTCTCTTTTTTTTGGGGGGAGGGGGGGGGGGGTGCCCAAGGAAGTTTTCATTCAACGAATTTTATTCTTCATTTAATCTCCGCAAACATCTGTCCTTCAATATCACTTGTAAATCAACGGGAACATAGTTTCCGCACAGACCCGAATGAGTTTCTGAGGACATGAACAAGCCCTGCCGCTTTATTTTACGTTTTGTATCTGTTTGTCGTATATAAAAATGATTATTGGTTCCTGGCAAGCAGTTCTACACATTTTCACTCTCTTTCTTCTCACCTCTCAAGTTATGCTGGAACATCCTTAGGTTATTTGGGTGATGTGACTTATAGGTAGAGAGGCATGAAAGGGGAATGGCTCAGCCTTATATGCACGTCTCCAAAAATCATAATCCATCTCTGATTCTTCATATTCATTTTTGGTTATCTATTCCGGTAGAGTAGCATCTTCGAGCAGCTGATCAATCTATAGACAAACAAGAAGTACAGCTGAGAGGGCGTTTGTGATAAAGCACTGTGGTAAAAAACCCTGTTAGATCCCTTTCCACTCTACCGCAGGTCACTCAAAGCAGCCGCCTGCGGCTTGGCCACAGCGGCCACAGATCAGACAGCGCAGACATGAGCGCTAGTTTAGCATATCAAGTTCTCAAACTAAGGGTGCCAAACTGCACCGCTTCAGCATAGCATGAGGCTGAAGTTGTGGGCTCATATAGCCCAATCCAGAACATCAGAGCCAAAGGAATGACTAAGGATGAATAACTGCTGCGCTCTCAGAAAGTAAATGACATCATTGAACCTTTTGGAGTCAAATGGCTTGTAAATGGGATGGTACCTTTTGAGGAGTTCCTTTGCCCTTGAAAATGTTGACCTATGTGAGCCTTTTCCACCCCCAAAAGGGTACACATAGTAACCTCAAGGTCCAATAATTAGCCCTTGGAGTATCATTAATGTATATAGTACTTCGAAGGGATAAATTGAACTCCTGTTGAACCCTTATTTCTGGGAGTTTGAGAGCACTGACAAATCAGCCACACTTCCAAATCCCTATAGTTTACTTTTTAAAAAATAGCGGAGCAGAGGTACAAGCACACTGCAACCCCTGCCAAAAGTGTTGGTGACGTGAGGCCTGTGCAGTGGGTGATTGACAGCGAGGGTTGACAAGATTAATTATCTTACCAAACGTTAAAATCCTTTATTTTGATTGGCTGACAGACGTTTAATTCTTTTCTATGTACCCCGTGAGACTCACGGGGTATATGATCATATACCCCCTGAGAGTATGATTTTGAATTCCTTGAATTCGATTCAACCGCTTGTTTGCCGATGTAACGGAACGTAAATCTGAATTGTTTACCGCGTTTCGTCTGCTTTTGACAGCTGTCAAAATGGCATCGAAACGTTTCGCTAGTCACACAGACGACGACATTCTTGAGAAACGCGTAAAAGTGATCCCCCAAAATAAAAAAAAAGTCAAATACCTTATCTTCGTCTATGTTGCGTGAATACCTAACAGAAAAAGGAGAAGATGTGGACTTTGAATGCTTCGACAGCGTTCGCTTGGCTGAGACGCTGAGTCACTTTTACATGGATTTAAGAACAATATATAGGTTGCCACCGTAAGATAAAAACAGTAAGATAAAAACGTTGTACAGCTCTTTCAAGGGGGTATATGGTGTGATGAACATAGATTCAGAGGCAGGGTACATCACGCCATATACCCCTTGAAAGAGCTGTACAACTTATAGTATCATCCTGGAATGGAGAAAGGTTGGTGCGTCCTGTCCCACCCATCACCCTCTCCTCCTCACAGCCAATCCTGTCTCACCCGTCGCCCTCTCCTCCTCACAGCCAATCCTGTCTCACCCGTCGCCCTCTCCTCCTCACAGCCAATCCTGTCTCACCCCTCGCCCTCTCCTCCTCACAGCCAATCCTGTCTCACCCGTCGCCCTCTCCTCCTCACAGCCAATCCTGTCTCACCCGTCGACCTCTCCTCCTCACAGCCAATCCTGTCTCACCCGTCGCCCTCTCCTCCTCACAGCCAATCCTGTCTCACCCGCCGACCTCTCCTCCTCATAGCCAATCCTGTCTCACCCGCCGCCCTCTCCTCCTCACAGCCAATCCTGTCTCACCCGTCGCCCTCTCCTCCTCACAGCCAATCCTGTCTCACCCGTCGCCCTCTCCTCCTCACAGCCAATCCTGTCTCACCCGTCGCCCTCTCCTCCTCACAGCCAATCCTGTCTCACCCGTCGCCCTCTCCTCCTCACAGCCAATCCTGTCTCACCCGTCGCCCTCTCCTCCTCACAGCCAATCCTGTCTCACCCGTCGACCTCTCCTCCTCATAGCCAATCCTGTCTCACCCATCGCCCTGTGCTCCTCAAAGCCAATCCAGTCTCACCCGTCGCCCTCTCCTCCTCACAGCCAATCCTGTCTCTCCCGTCGCCCTCTCCTCCTCACAGCCAATCCCGTCTCACCCATCTCCTCCTCACAGCCAATCCTGTTTCACCCATCTCCTCCTCACAACCAATGCGCCCACTGTGCGGGGCAGTATCTGTTTACCCCTGCGTCTTCACTCTGTGCAAACTTTAGCAGTGACACCAAACCGCACACCGTTATTTTTTATCGCATGTTTTTTAATGCCTGGCCCTGGTCTCTCACTTCTCCGATTCCAGCTCGCTGATCCTTGGGAGATTTCCGCGGGATGGCCGGAGAGGAGGCGCGAGCCGGCAGTAAAGCACCTTGCATATGGAGATTTGGGGGCGTCCATCGGATGCGGAGCAAGGAAACAGATCCCGCAGGTGCTGATTTGTGTGACAGGGGAACCCTCCATCCCCCGAACCCCAGCGGCCCAGAGCGTATAAGCGCGGCCCGAGATGACAGCATCATGGCATATAGGAAATTAATTTACTGATCTTCATACACGCGCCGCACACTCCCTGCATATGATTAGAGGCCCGGTGCCGAGTATATCATGTTTCCGCGAGCCGTTTTCACGCAGCTCGCTAGTGTCGCTGTATCGTAAAACTGGAAAGCAGCCTCAAAAGAATGTCTTCCGAAAAAATATGGGGCCTTTTTATCATTTTCCCCCTTTTTATTATTATTTTTTTTCCTGTGTATTTCAAAAAAAAAAAATTCAACATAAAATAAATGCGTATATGCAGTACTACATGAACACTGTCTGCTTTATTAGGTACACTAGTCCTTTTCCCTCCCGAACGGACTTCCTCCAAGAATGTGCTACTGACATTTATCACTGGAATTTGGTCCATGCTGATTGGATGGAATCACACAGTTTGCATATATTTGTCCACCAGTCATTCACACTAGGAGCCTCACCCAGCCCAATCCAAATGAATTACACTGGATTGAGATCTGAGTCAGTGTATACGCTGGAGTAAGCTAAGGTCACTGTCATGTTAGCAGCATCAACTTGAGATGAATGTGCTCTATGACATGACGCTTTGTGCAGCTGGAAGTATCCATCTGACCGAGGTTAGACTGAGTCTGTAAAGGGCTGTGTTTGGTCACGAGCGAAGCATGCATAGGCTGCCACACTCAGGTAACAAAAGGCCTGTGGCGGGTCCTGCAGAGGATCCTGTAGTAAATGTGAGTGTTAAGCAAAGAAACGCAGGAAACTAAGAGTGGCAAGGAACTGTAGGTAAGTTAAAGCAGGTGGATAAGGCTACGTAAATGTGGGAAAATTAGTGTGTGAGTATGTTAGCCTTTTGAGAGCCACACAGAATTAGCTTTGCGCTGCTAGGGGTGGATACAATCTGTGGGGGTTAGCATATTTTGTGGCTCAGGTGCCTCCTGCTAGCTTTTTGGGCGCTCATCAGTTACATTCTAAGCAAGCGCAGGTTTGGGTGTCCTTTACCCCTGATCTGAGCTTGAAAGGCTTGAAGGAGTGAGTGTGAAGACATGGCGGCTGACAGATGATGTTTTGGAGGAGAACTGCAAACTGTCTGCGCTCTCCAAAGACGATGGCATTATGAGCATGCAGGCCCATAGTTCGCTGAATGGACATTCCAGATTTTGGTGGGATTGGAGACGCTAAAAGGAAGTATAGTAGATCTACAGATTCGTGCAGTTTGCTCCAAAATCTGACTGCACTATTTGCATAACGCAACAGAAATCAAGATTTACCTAACCAGACTAGATTTTTTTTTTTCATCTTAAGTTGTCAATTTTTGTTGATAATGAGTGAACTTCTGCCTCACTTTCCTGTTGTGTGAGTAGAAGACGAGGACCTGCCACTATTTTTGCTGTTCGACCTCATTTACTTCCAAATTCAAGAAGTGACATTCACTGCACGGATGCATGACCAAAGTACTGAAGATCCAAGTTTATACTGATTGTATCTTGTAAAATATCTTTGTCAAATCACACTATGAGTGTTGTGTGCCATTCAAGGGATTGTATTATACAGTACAAACATTAACAAAACAGTGTCATTGTAAAGTTCATTTTTGCTTAAGTTGGGGTCAGAAATGGGAGGTAAATGTAACACAGATTTTAGGTATTTTTTCATGCATATTATGGTCGGCAAGTGACATTGCTGGCCAGGTAAAGCAGACAAGGCAGTGACTCTGAGAACAGTTAAGACCTTGCTAAAGACAGTGCTACAGTGCTAGATAGTATTGAGTTTGAGATAGAGTTTCGTCGTGGGACAAACTTATTTGGGGTGAATGACCTGTTCACACCACTTGGTTATGTAATGCTTTTTGTTTATCGCGTCATTCTCTGTAAACTGTTCAAACTGTTGTGAGAAAATCTGGGGACTACAGATTTCTCTGATGCTGGAACCACTACGTCTGGCGCCAATTATCGCACAAAAAAATTGCTTTGATCAAGATCGCCCACTGTAAGACAAAGCAAAACAACTTTACGACGTTTGCATCCATTGTTAATTGAATTGCAGCTACAGGATTTGCTGTACTATAGGACCACCATAACTGTTCACAAAAATATGTGAACATGCACACAGAACACGTTGTATTATATTATATCTATTAAACATTGTATTGCTACGACGACTCAATATAAAATTTGTTTTTATATCTTGTGTCATAGGTAACAGTCAGGTTTTCATATAGCATGCAATAGCACTGGCTTCCTCCCCTGTTCAAGCATAACAGATGGCTATTCCATTTGGGAATAGATGCATTCAGCTATATCCTTGCATGTATGCATTTGCACGTTTGTAAGTGTGACCGCATTATGTCTGTTTGTGCATTGGTTCTTTTAAAGTGAGAGGATGAACTCCACCCATTGGCTAATAATTTGTTGGCTGATACATGCCCATCACCTGAGTGTAATTCTGGGTATGCAACACGCAGATGCCTGAAGCAGTCAAGGTCACATCACTGTTACCGGCGCGCAGAGGTGACTATTGATTTCAGGGCTGGCTGATGGAATCTTCTGTCATGTTCTCATGTGGCCCTGAGGCCCAAATCAGTGAATGTCAAACGTCTTTAAGCCACATTTCCTCCTGAGATAATGTAAATACTGTCAACTTTTACTTTGAAGAATATCTGCATGTGGGAGTGCCTGTTCTTTAACTCCAATCAATCATCCTCGCCAAAGGATTTGTTACTTTTCAGTGGTGCAAACACATACTTATATAGGTTTTAATTGTTATAATTGTTATTTAATTGTTTAATTGTTATTGCTGTGCTAACAGCCGCATCTGAGTTCGTCGCACCTCTGAAGTTAAACATTTTTTGGTTTCAGTTGATAAGACAGTGCTATTGTAATATCCTTTTGATTTAATTCTGTAATTAACTTGCTAGTAATTGGTGGTCATATGCAGTAATCTCCAGTCCAACTGCCATTGTTTTGTTTTGTTGGAATCTATGGCCTCCAAATGTCGGGATGCTTTTTAGCCATTAATTAATTTGAACAAATGCTATGAGTTTTTGGGTTAGCATCATGGTAGGTGTACGGAGTTGATTCATCGTGTCTTTGTCTGTGTTTCTGTGGTCCGGCCATAATGGGCAGCTGAATTCGGCACTGGGGCTGCCAGGTCTCCCTGGGTCTCCATTAACTATGCAGTGGTACAGGGAGGGTGCAGATTAACTGCACAGTCATCATTAAGCTCTTTAAATCCACCCCACACTGAAAACAAGCCATTTAGAAGCACAGATTCAACAGTCCCAAGCCCTCCTCTGGTAATGAATTTACTGCCCTAAGTCTAAAGCATATATGACTGAGTAACTTAGTCCAGGTGAGTTAATCAATCATATGAAGGATAAATATTGACTAGCTGTCCCTCAATCCATATGGAACATTATTTATTTTTAATGAATATATTCATTTCTGTTTAGACTGTCTTGCGCCCATTTTTTTCCCTCAGTCTTCCATTGAAATACTTGTTTGACTTATTTCTCAGGCATGTGTAGATGAGACACCTCAATCACTGCCTTTCTCCAGTGAAATGTGTACTAGTTGACCCTGATCAGTAGATCATAGAAATACGAACTTGAATCAGAAGGCTAGCTTTTGGACTTTAGAATTGATTTGTTTTAAACTTGACTTAATGTGTTGCATTATTGTCTTCTCACACTGTCTTTAGAAAGAGGATCAGTGTTATCTTGACAATGAATGTGTGCTGCAGAGATGTAATGCATTTATTTCCATCTAAAAATGGCTCGAAAGTGTGTTGGTCAATAAAACTCAAAGGTGCTAGCTGAGGCTCTGCAGTGATTGGATGGCTTGCTCTGGGCGGACAATATTGATTAGGATGGGCTTAACCCTGTGAAATCTTCAGACCCATTTATGGGTCCATCAAATGAAGCCGCTGCGTTAAAACCTGTTGAACTTCCGACTGATTCTAAACTGTAGTAGAGATCCCAAAGTTTCCAACGATCCCAAATATCCATCCGTCCATCCATCCACCCAGTTTATTCCGCTTATCTGCGACCCAGATCCCAAATATGTCCTGCTGCACCTTGTAGGTACAGAATATGCATGTCACATTATCCTAAAATATGGACAAAATGGTTTTTTTTTTCTTATTTTGAACCTTTCTGAGGGACAACTTGAGTGTAAAGACAGTTAAAGGGGCTAAATAAATCTGTGCTTCCTGGTTTTCCGAAACATCTGTGGACTACAAGAGGCCATCAGAGAGATGAACACATGTCCTTTCGCCCCAACTCTCATGTGGTTCTGTGTGGCTGGGGGGGGGCGTATTTAAGGTGCGTTTATCCTTGGTTTCTACCTGGAGAGACACTACATTGCATGTGACTTAGGGATGTTGTATGAGAATGGAAAAGTGCGCTTCCCATTGTCGTGTAAAGACTGAGAGAGGCTTTGCTGTGCTTTTCTACTAATTTGTTGTTTTGCCATTTGAAGTGTTTTTCTTTATCGCAGTGGTTAAAGAAGTTAATGGATTAAATGTGAAAATGGAGATAGGAATTCTCCCATTTGCTGCTTCCCACTGTTTCCCCCATTGCCGAGCCCAGGACTGTTAATTTGGGCGGGAGTGCAGATAAATTAGTGTCATGTGGTCATACGTGATATTTGTTTTTGTTACATAGCCGCAGGTACCTATAAAACCGCCTGAATTTATTCGATTTCCGCAGAGCCCCCTTCTTAATTTGCCAATTCTGTCTTTTCTCTACATAGACTCGAAGCTTGTTAATTATTTGTTCCCTCTAAAAGTAAATGTTTTTTGAGTCTTGTGTGCGAGTAACAGCCTTCACAAATAGGCTGGAGCAGGTTTCTTGATTTCCTATTGCTGACAATTTCCCACTCCTGGTTAACTCCCTGTGAAAGCAATTTGCCCCATACACAGACAAGGTAATGACCAGATGGTGCCATTGTAAATGATGATTCGCTCATAATAAAGAGTTGATAAACACAAAATTACTGCCTCCACTGCATAGGCAGACCGCACTGCCCGGGTTAGCAGAGTGCCCCAAAACATCAGCACTGCGGCTAAGAGCGCCAGGAGATTTCGCAAAAGCAGTTCCCTAGCTCAGAATAGCGCAGAGCTCTGTCATTTTCGTTTAAAAAATTAAAGCGGATGGTTAACTTGGGAGCGTTCTTTCCTGCACATGTGCTCTATTTCAGCAGACTGAGTTCGGATTCAGTTTTGTACATTTTTGCTTACCATTCTTGCCAGTGATATCGGGTTCTTTCTGAAAGACACGACCGTGACAGTGCTGTCCTATCCAATGAAGGATAAGCCATTTCAATACTTTCCTCAATAACAGGCTGTTTATTCTCCCAAACTCGGAAGGTTCAGTGACCTAATTTACTCATTTACATCATATTAGGTTACTACTGTGGGGCAATATTAGGATTATGGGTGGTAATGGATATTCAGATGACAACCTCATTTCTGGAAAGGTTGGGACAGAACAAAAAATGCTAATAAAACAGGAAGCAGTCATTTCTAAATCATCTTAAATCTGTATTAAATTGACAACAGTATGAGAAGATAATTAATGTTGAACCATAAGAACTGCATTGTTTTTTGGGGGAAAATTTTATATGCTCAACCTGAATTTGATACCCGCAGCATATTCCAGAAAGGTTTGGACGGTGGAAACATAAGACTATAAAGGGATGGAATGACACAAGACATGGAGTATAGGTGTTAAACAGGTGATGAATCCCTTCATATGAACTGCTTGGAGCACAAAAGAGTTAAGTGCATTTTTGGCTGAAAAAATGAGCTTTTTTTGTCAAATTATTGATGCAAAATTATGCTGACCTGAAACGTGACTTTTAAAAACACTTATACCTGCCAAGAAACTAGTAAGTTTGATCATTTTTGTCACACATTTTTTCTGTTTCTCTGAAAAAATAAAAAAATGCACTCAATGTTTTGGTGCTTCAGGGAGCCAATGTGTCCTGTGGTTGGATGTAAAAGGACCATCAACAATTCATTCATTCATTTATTAGCACCTTCCATCCTTCTCAACTTCAATTTTTGGAAAATAGGTTTAAGAACTGCAAACATTGTTAGATTTAAGCAAAAAAAAAAATAAACAGCAGGTACGAGCAGGCCTGTGCTCGATTTGAAAGGTTGGAGGTGTAGAACAGCCATGCTGTTAAAGGGAGCGCGTTTTTGAGGGCGCCCGACTACAGTCCTGGAGCGCGTAGCTAAAAAAAAGCAGCCGACTCTGGGGCTCTGACTCTTTCATGTTTCGCTGCCCGGATCCGACCGGCTGTTTTGGCCCGGCACAGCACATTCCCGATCCCGCCGCTCCGCAATTTCCCTGCGGATGCGCGTCCGAGTCTGGGGGAAGCGGCTCTGCTTCGTTAGATGCCGTTCCCTGGGAGAAAATCAGCAAACGCGCAGCTCTGCTTCTGTTGGGCACACACAGAGGAATAAACAGTTTTTCCTATTTTGAAAAGTAAAAATACTGCATATTGAGTATTTTATTTGAGATACAAGCTCAATCTTGCATTATTTATTAGGTCTAAGTAGCGTACGTGTTGACTCCGGCCGGTTTTGGAGTGATCTTTTCTCATGAAAGGAACTTAGTTGATGCCCAAAAGCAGAGCAGAATTCCGTGTGTACAGCAGAATGACTCCTTTTGATCTGTGTTCATCTTATTTGAGAAAATATAAATACACTCTTCTACACCCAGGGTATTCTGGGCTTCCAGCGTTTAATATTGAATTTGGATTTGTGGTGGTGGGGGAGGGGGGTCCATTGGGGAGAATGTGGAGTTTGAGCGCTTTGACTGAGTTAGTCATTTTAAACATGTTTCTCTGTGGCTTTATCAATAACACAATCATCAAGCGATGTTGGACGTATTGACAATATGCGCTGGTGACTGCAGGCACTGAATTACTGTTTTTGCTTAACACCTCAAAATTCCTCTAAAAAATACAATAGTTTGCAGAACTAGGGAAAAGCAGAGCGAAAATTTATTTAGCGGAGAGAAGCGGCAGCGTGCTCCGGGACAGTATGGGAGTGTTTGACCAGTCGTGCTCATAACCTCCTGCTCTGCGCTGTCACTCTCCGTGACGGGGGATCGTCGTGTAGACACTGCTATTCTCTATGCCCTCCATTCAGCTCTTGTTTTGTTACATTCAGCCCTTGTTTGGTTTTGAGAAAGGGGTTATAGACCTCCCTAAAAATAGTGGCAAAAGTCACTGACGCCTGCTCGGCCGAACATGGCCAAAATGAAACGCCCCCTATTGGTCAATGTATGGGTCTGATACAGCTCAAAATCAAACTTGGTCTAGACCTTATGATTATATATACACATATGAAATATGAAAAGGATCGGTGATAAACTGAGGACGCTAGAGCGCAGACAAGTTAAAGGTTTACGCTCACACGCATGCATGACAGACCACCACTAAAGACCCTGAGCACAGCATAAGCCCCTTGGGCCTTTCGGTCAAGCGGGCTAAAAACCCAACAGCAGAGGTAGTCCTAACTTCGAATCTCCACAAGCAGAGCAGAATTTGGCGGCTCTGGTCGTGGCTCAGATAACCTTGCCACTGAGTTCCACCCCGACCCCCCTCATGTGACATTGTGGGGTTGGGGTGGGGGGGGAGGCACTGCTGGTAGAGCTCACAAATGTGGGTGCAGTGTCCGCTAATGTCCTCACGATCCCACTATGAGTTACACTGGACTGTCTGTAGGTGTTTGTGCGTATATACCATGTTTTCCTATTGGGGACCAAATGTCCCCACAAGACATGGAATTCCATATTTCCAGACATTTTCAGGTCCCCACAAAAAGGTTAGGGTTAGGGAAAGGGGTTCGGGAATGAATGGAAGTCTATGGAACGTCCCCACAAAACATGAAAATGAACGTGTTTGTGTGTGTGTGTGTGTGTGTGTGTGTTTGTGAGTAAATATGCTCTGTTTGAGCTGATATGAATGAGACGTCGCATGGAGACCTCTGCTGCTCTTTAAGGTGAGGAATGGTGCTCTCTGATCACTGGTCAGTATTGAGTCTGAATTGAAATTTCCCTGCCAACTCTCTCTCTCTCTCTCTCTCTCTGCCCTCTGCCAGTGGTTTTAGAAATTGGCAGGCCGAATTTAATGCGATTGAAAGCGCTGTCCAGTGAGCCCTTTGATGCGTTAGGTAGACATGTCGATTTGGAGCTGGCGATGGTGCCCGGTGACGATAATTAGCACATGCTAGTCATTAGCAAGCGCAGATTAGCCATGAGCTCCCTGGGCAGCCTGCCATCAGGGTGACGAGCGTCGGCCTGGTTTCAATTTCGCTCGACGAGACCTTGGATCGCAGCGGTGGCGGTCGGAGAAGCACGCCATGCACTCTCATGGCTTCCATTACCGAATTTCAAAAACCTTCGATTTATGGAAATTACTCTTAAACGTGGCCAATCTTTTTTCTTTTTTTTTCTAAGGGAGAGTTACAAGTTCACTGACAGTGGGAGACCCCACTGAGAGGTTTTAATGAAAGATCATAGCGGCCCTCCAAGACTGACAGAGAGCCACGGACCCCGAAAAAGCCTAAAATAATCTGTTTTACTTTTAATGGCAGCCATTTTATATTCATTAAGATCAAAATGCTGTTTTTTCGCCGGCAAATTGCAAAGCTATTCCGCTCACAGCTTGAGAAGCTGGGACCCCACGGCTTCCTCGCTGCCTCGCAAGAGAGCGGGCGCCAAATATCTTTAATTTGCTTTGATGGTGCGATGGAGGCCGTCACGGGAGGGGGAGGGGGGGACAGGCAAAGATCGAGCTCGTCTTGGTCAGACGTCGACGGCGGAGCCGCTATTCTCGATGCGGGGGTCAGCTTCCTTAACAGAGGCCTCTCTGCAATCACACTCCTATCACCTTAAACTCCTCCCTCTCTCTCTCTCTCTCTCTCTCTAACCTCCTGTCCCTCTTTTCCCTCTTCTTATACACTCTCGCTTTTATCTTCTGCAAGCCGGGGGCTGCGGTTCCGCAGGTGTGAGCAGGCTGGGGCGATAATTATGAGAATGTGCAAATGCAGTGTAATCAGAGGGCTATTGTCACAGCAGTCCTGTTCTATATATACATCCAGCCAGAGCCGGGCCTCTCATGCACAGTCTTACTTTTCATGTTGTCTTCCTCTGTTTTCACAGTTTAAAATATTCTTTGGCTCCCTTACTTTATTCTCACAAAAATCATGTTTCCTGACATAAGTATCTACTATATGTAATGTATGCATATTTTTAAAAAAATTATTATGCATTATTATTATTTTCTAAATTGAATAATGAACATCAGCTGGAAGTTTAATTGGAAATATCTATCTGTTGAATACAAAAAAAAAAAAAAAGCGAATTATAGTGCATGTTGGACCTGATATCTCCAGTTTGTTTGAATAGCTTTGAGTAACTTATAGCTAAAGTCCAATTTTTAAACATAGCGAATCCACAAACACACACACTCACGTAAATGCATGCATGCACGCACACACACACACACACAGACACACACACACACTCACATTTGTGTGTACCAGCTGCTTAATTCAAGCATGGTATACCGCCTCAGGACTGCGAAACATCCCTCTAACGTGGCACTGTGTGTTTCGTACCTCTCAGTTAAAGTTCAAAAATTTGTTCAAAGAAATGCACTGAGGGTGTATGAGTCACCACATCTGGCCTGTGATCAGAGAAGCAATCCCAGCTTATCCTGGCTGGTCCTGCACTCTGCGGATTAGAGCTAGCACTGTTAGTCATCAGTGGCCCTCGGCCATTCTGCTCTGGCTTGCGTTAGCCTTGTGCGCACATTAGCTGAGCTCAGAGCTAGCCTTTTGTGCTTACATTAGCTGTGTGCATTTATTAGCCTTGTGTGCACATTTGCCTAGCACAGACCTAGCCTCTTGTGCTTGCATTTGGTTTCTGCCTGCTTTAGCTGTCTGCACACATTTGCCTTGCAATGTGAGTTGACCTCCTCTGCTCATCTTAGCTTTGTGCATGCGTTCCTTTTGTGCGCACGTTCCTTTTGTGAACCCCTTGTGCGCTTGCTGGCCTTGTGCGCACGTTTCTCTTGTGGAAGCACTAGCTCTGTGCAAGTGTTCACCTTGAGCTCACATTAGTTTGTACTCGCGTTCCAACTATACGGGCGTCAGCCTTATACGCATGATCCTCTTGTGTGTATGTTAGGGTTGTACATGCGTTTACCTCTTGTGTACTTTAGCCTTGTGGGCGCATTCCCGTGAAACTTCCTAAAGCAAAGCAAGTGCCTTCCAGCTGCAACACTGCAGCCCGTCTCTTCTGCCTGGGTTCTGAATGCATGTGCAAGGTTATGCCTCCTCTCTCAGTGTGCAGTAAGCTGGCTGTGCCTCCTCTCTCAGTGTGAAGTAAGCTGGCTGTGCCTCCTCTCTCAGTGTGCAGTAAGATGGCTGTGCCTCCTCTCTCAGTGTGCAGTAAGCTGGCTGTGCCTCCTCTCTCAGTGTGAAGTAAGCTGGCTGTGCCTCCTCTCTCAGTGTGCAGTAAGATGGCTGGGCCTCCTCTCTCAGTGTGCAGTAAGCTGGCTGTGCCTCCTCTCTGAGTGTGTAGTAAGCTGGCTGTGCCTCCTCTCTCAGGGTGAAGTAAGCTGGCTGTGCCTCCTCTCTCAGTGTGCAGTAAGCTGGCTGTGCCTCTTCTCTCAGTGTGCAGTAAGCTGGCTGTGCCTCCTCTCTGAGTGTGTAGTAAGCTGGCTGTGCCTCCTCTCTCGATGTGCAGTAAGCTGGCTGTGCCTCTTCTCTCAGTGTGCAGTAAGCTGGCTGTGCCTCCTCTCTCAGTGTGCAGTAAGCTGGCTGTGCCTCCTCTCTCAGTGTGCAGTAAGATGGCTGTGCCTCCTCTCTCAGTGTGCAGTAAGCTGGCTGTGCCTCCTCTCTCGGTGTGCAGTAAGCTGGCTGTGCCTCCTCTCTCAGTGTGCAGTAAGATGGCTGTGCCTCCTCTCTCAGTGTGCAGTAAGCTGGCTGTGCCTCCTCTCTCAGTGTGCAGTAAGCTGGCTGTGCCTCCTCTCTCAGTGTGCAGTAAGCTGGCTGTGCCTCCTCTCTCAGTGTGCAGTAAGCTGGCTGTGCCTCCTCTCTCAGTGTGCAGTAAGATGGCTGTGCCTCCTCTCTCAGTGTGCAGTAAGCTGGCTGTGCCTCTTCTCTCAGTGTGCAGTAAGATGGCTGTGCCTCCTCTCTCAGTGTGCAGTAAGATGGCTGTGCCTCCTCTCTGAGTGTGTAGTAAGCTGGATGTGCCTCCTCTCTCAGTGTGCAGTAAGCTGGCTGTGCCTCTTCTCTCAGTGTGCAGTAAGCTGGCTGTGCCTCCTTTCTCAGTGTGCAGTAAGATGGCTGTGCCTCCTCTCTCAGTGTGCAGTAAGATGGCTGTGCCTCCTCTCTCAGTGTGTAGTAAGCTGGATGTGCCTCCTCTCTCAGTGTGCAGTAAGCTGGCTGTGCCTCCTCTCTCAGTGTGCAGTAAGCTGGCTGTGCCTCCTCTCTCAGTGTGCAGTAAGATGGCTGTGCCTCCTCTCTCAGTGTGCAGTAAGATGGCTGTGCCTCCTCTCTCAGTGTGCAGTAAGATGGCTGTGCCTCCTCTCTCCGTGTGCAGTAAGATGGCTGTGCCTCCTCTCTCAGTGTCCAGTAAGATGGCTGTGCCTCCTCTCTCAGTGTGCAGTAAGATGGCTGTGCCTCCTCTCTCAGTGTGTAGTAAGATGGCTGTGCCTCCTCTCTGAGTGTGTAGTAAGCTGGCTGTACCTCCTCTCTCAGTGTGCAGTAAGCTGGCTGTGCCTCTTCTCTCAGGGTGCAGTAAGATGGCTGTGCCTCCTCTCTCAGTGTGCAGTAAGATGGCTGTGCCTCCTCTCTCAGTGTGTAGTAAGATGGCTGTGCCTCCTCTCTCAGTGTGCAGTAAGATGGCTGTGCCTCCTCTCTCAGTGTGCAGTAAGATGGCTGTGCCTCCTCTCTCAGTGTGCAGTAAGATGGCTGTGCCTCCTCTCTCAGTGTGTAGTAAGATGGCTGTGCCTCCTCTCTGAGTGTGTAGTAAGCTGGCTGTACCTCCTCTCTCAATGTGCAGTAAGCTGGCTGTGCCTCCTCTCTCAGTGTGCAGTAAGCTGGCTGTGCCTCCTCTCTCAGTGTGCAGTAAGATGGCTGTGCCTCCTCTCTCAGGGTGAAGTAAGCTGGCTGTGCCTCCTCTCTCAGTGTGCAGTAAGCTGGCTGTGCCTCCTCTCTCGGTGTGCAGTAAGCAGGCTGTGCCTCCTCTCTCGGTGTGCAGTAAGCTGGCGGTGCCTCCTCTCTCGGTGTGCAGTAAGCTGGCAGTGCCTCCTCTCTCAGTGTGCAGTAAGCTGGCTGTGCCTCCTCTCTCAGTGTGCAGTAAGATGGCTGTCCCTGCTCTCTCAGTGTGCAGTAAGCTGGCTGTGCCTCCTCTCTCGGTGTGCAATAAGCTGGCTGTGCCTCCTCTCTGAGTGTGTAGTAAGCTGGCTGTGCCTCCTCTCTCAGTGTGCAGTAAGCTGGCGGTGCCTCCTCTCTCAGTGTGCAGTAAGATGGCTGTGCCTCCTCTCTCAGTGTGCAGTAAGATGGCTGTGCCTCCTCTCTCAGTGTGCAGTAAGATGGCTGTGCCTCCTCTCTCAATGTGCAGTAAGATAGCTGTGCCTCCTCTCTCAGTGTGCAGTAAGATGGCTGTGCCTCCTCTCTCAGTGTGCAGTAAGCTGGCTGTGCCTCCTCTCTCAGTGTGCAGTAAGATGGCTGTCCCTGCTCTCTCAGTGTGCAGTAAGCTGGCTGTGCCTCCTCTCTCGGTGTGCAATAAGCTGGCTGTGCCTCCTCTCTGAGTGTGTAGTAAGCTGGCTGTGCCTCCTCTCTCAGTGTGCAGTAAGCTGGCGGTGCCTCCTCTCTCAGTGTGCAGTAAGCTGGCTGTGCCTCCTCTCTCAGTGTGCAGTAAGATGGCTGTGCCTCCTCTCTCAGTGTGCAGTAAGCTGGCTGTGCCTCCTCTCTGAGTGTGCAGTAAGCTGGCTGTGCCTCCTCTCTCAGTGTGCAGTAAGCTGGCGGTGCCTCCTCTCTCAGTGTGCAGTAAGATGGCTGTGCCTCCTCTCTCAATGTGCAGTAAGATAGCTGTGCCTCCTCTCTCAGTGTGCAGTAAGATGGCTGTGCCTCCTCTCTCAGTGTGCAGTAAGCTGGCTGTGCCTCCTCTCTCAGCGTGCAGTAAGCTGGCTGTGCCTCCTCTCTCAGCGTGCAGTAAGCTGGCGGTGCCTCCTCTCTCAGCGTGCAGTAAGCTGGCGGTGCCTCCTCTCTCAGTGTGCAGTAAGCTGGCTGTGCCTCCTCTCTCAGTGTGCAGTAAGATGGCTGTGCCTCCTCTCTCAGTGTGCAGTAAGATGGCGGTGCCTCCTCTCTCAGTGTGCAGTAAGCTGGCGGTGCCTCCTCTCTCAGTGTGCAGTAAGCTGGCTGTGCCTCCTCTCTGAGTGTGCAGTAAGCTGGCTGTGCCTCCTCTCTCAGTGTGCAGTAAGCTGGCGGTGCCTCCTCTCTCAGTGTGCAGTAAGCTGGCTGTGCCTCCTCTCTGAGTGTGTAGTAAGCTGGCTGTGCCTCCTCTCTCAGTGTGCAGTAAGCTGGCTGTGCCTCCTCTCTGAGTGTGCAGTAAGCTGGCTGTGCCTCCTCTCTCAGTGTGCAGTAAGCTGGCGGTGCCTCCTCTCTCAGTGTGCAGTAAGCTGGCTGTGCCTCCTCTCTGAGTGTGCAGTAAGCTGGCTGTGCCTCCTCTCTCAGTGTGCAGTAAGATGGCTGTGCCTCCTCTCTCAATGTGCAGTAAGCTGGCGGTGCCTCCTCTCTCAGTGTGCAGTAAGCTGGCTGTGCCTCCTCTCTGAGTGTGCAGTAAGCTGGCTGTGCCTCCTCTCTCAGTGTGCAGTAAGATGGCTGTGCCTCCTCTCTCAGTGTGCAGTAAGCTGGCTGTGCCTCCTCTCTCAGTGTGCAGTAAGATGGCTGTGCCTCCTCTCTCAGTGTGCAGTAAGATGGCTGTGCCTCCTCTCTCAGTGTGCAGTAAGCTGGCTGTGCCTCCTCTCTCAGTGTGCAGTAAGATGGCTGTGCCTCCTCTCTCGGTGTGCAGTAAGCTGGCTGTGCCTCCTCTCTCAGTGTGCAGTAAGATGGCTGTGCCTCCTCTCTCGGTGTGCAGTAAGATGGCTGTGCCTCTTCTCTCAGTGTGCAGTAAGATGGCTGTGCCTCCTCTCTCGGTGTGCAGTAAGCTGGCTGTGCCTCCTCTCTCAGGGTGAAGTAAGCTTGCTGTGCCTCCCCTCTCAGCTGGGAGGCTGTGCTTCTGTTCCCTGGCCAGCAGGAGGCGCACTCGTTACATGCCCGAGCAGAGAAGCGTCCCCCACAGCCCTTATCCCGACCCTGACTCCACCTGCCGCGGAGAGAAGGGTCTCAGAGCCGCGCACACCCCACGTTCACGCCTTCCAGGTGAAACGCAATATGGTAGGGAGTGTTTACTGCTCCGGAGCAGCCGTGCGCTGGGCGCCGTGAGCCAAGCCTCCTCTGCAGCGGCCGGGGAAACTGTGCTCCTGGCAGTGCTGAGGGAATTCGATAACCTTCTTTTTCTCCGCTGGTCTTTGGGGTGAGCCGAGACCGTCTCGCCCAGCCCCAGCCGCCTTTAATGGCTCTCTGAGAACACTCTAAATGCCGACGCAAATGTGAGGCCGGGCAGGCGGCCAGCTCTGGCTCAGGAGGGGGGGTCTTTCTCAGTGGGAGGGTTGTGAAGGAATGCTTGAGGACAAAGACAATTGGGGAAGGAGGGATAATAAGAAAAAAGTAGGAGAAGGGAAGAGGGGATGACAAGGAGTGAGAGAGGAGACAGAGAGGATGAGAGGGAGGTCAAGGGAGAGAGAGAGAGAGAGAGAGAGAGAGAGAGAGAGAGAGGGTAACAGTAGTCGCTGCAGCGCGCTGTGACGTTCTGGAAGCGATCACATTCTGGCCTGCCTAAATTTAGGAGGATAATGGGGTAATGGAATACAGATGTAATCAATTTGAGGTCCTGCATTTCTGATTCCAAAAGCTCAATAACATCGTTTGTGTAAATATCTCCGGTAACCTGAGGAAAAGATGGCAGTCATCACAAACGTTCGGATGAAACGAAGCATGCGTCTCGCATTAGGTCTTTATTTTTTCAGTGCCTGCTCACTTTTATTCGACCAGGGGACTAGAGAGATGTGACAGAGCGCACAGACAGAAAATATCACAGTCTTGTGTTCTCTCTCCTTGCAATATCGTTACAGAAACTTGGCAGGTATAATTAACATTTTGATAGATTCGCTGGGCTGATGCATGCCAAGGAAATCCTTTTTATGTTATGGATGAAAAGTTCTATACATAATTATGTAGAAAAAAAAAGAAAATTTGTTTATGGAGTAAATGGGTTATTTTATTTTGATATGGAAATTCACATCACTTCATAAATCAATTATTCATTAAAAACATAGCAGTTTTAACCTCTCCATAATAAACATACCTTAGTTTACTCACTTCATCAGAGCTTTGAGACAAGTTATCAATAAATAAATATGAATACTCAAACAAAAAAAATTTGTTTGTGAGAAAACATAAACCAACCAAAGGTTTCAGATCAGAATTCAAGATGTTGTCCGTCTTTCTCCCTCGTGGCTTATCTGTTCTGTAAGCTGCACAGAAGGATCCACCAGTGCAGGCATTAAGGGATTTTGAGGTGTTTTGACGGCACTGTAATGTGGGGACAGGACTGTAACCACAGTGTGAGGTCATCGCTGGTTATGCAGTGTATGTCATTCCCAGTCGCTGGGACAACAGGATGAAAGATAGGGCCCGATACATATAAAACAGGGGCTCATGCATAAACATGGGGGCCAGGGGCCTGGTGACTCTGGTCTCATTGGCCCCGCTCTCAAATGGGCTTCCTGACACCTGCTTATTATTCATGAGATACAGGGTGCTAGGCAATAAGCCACACCTCTAATTACTGTACGACATGGGTGGCCGCTAAGTGACGGATCACGATGGCCATGATGGACAATACATCATGATTAAGATCGAGCGCCGATGGAAGTCGAGCCACGGGAGACATGTAATTCCCGGTCGCCGGTTCGGATTTTCCCTCCCCGACTCCGCCACTTTGAGTACCCAATAGCTGTGGCCATTATCCTGAGGCCATGATCCTGTAGATCACCCAACGCCGTCATTTAACAAACCGCAAAAGAGTCTTCCTTTGCCGATAAAGCTGGGTTTGGCAGGGGAAACCTTCGCGATTTGTTTTATAAATTAAATCTGGTTTCCTCAAAAAAAGAAAGAAAAACTTCAAAAATTCATTCAACATTTTCCAACTATCTGGTCATCAGATCCATGGGTTACTGCTGGACTGGAGATACTGAGTTCCAGACTATTTATTTATGCTGTTCAAATCTTTCATTTCATTTTAAATGTGATATTAAGGCCACGAACAAGCTTAAAGGCTTTCAGAGTCCTCTCCTGACATTTGCAAATAATCAGGAACAGTCATATTTTATCTCTAGCATTTTGTTTTCAAATAAACCAACAGCAATATAAGGGGAAAGCAGGAATTTAACTCTCTCGTGTAAAAAAAAAAAAAAAAACATTTTCATATTCTGTCCACTGAACATTTACATTAATGTTGATGTTCAGAATCCAATTCCCTATCTGAAGATTTCTTTAATTTAGACCAATGAATACAGATTATTTGCCCTAAAATTTACATTTAAACATCTCTGAATCTTCATCAGGGTTTAAATAAATTAAATTAAATTAAAGTACAACTGTATTTATAAGAAATTCTCAGTTATTTTGCTGACTCTCTGTGTTTGGAGTGATTTTACCTGCTATGTTAGCTACGTAACCCGAGTTCAAAATGGCGACAGCACAGAGCCTCCAGATTAATGCGGGAAAACGCAATCAGTGGCAACGGGATTCATTTTGACTGGAAACGTGGCGGTTGGACAGGACAGTCTACAGATCCTTGTTGCGGTGGCCTAACAGTGGGGCGCCGATGGGAAGGGTCTTCTCTTCGGAAATGCTTTGACTAGAAAGCAGCATGTGAGCTAGGGGCTCTCGAGTACATTGATGAATATCCCAGTGGGACCTCTGGGTCATGTAAAAATGCAATCGCTTCAATTACCACCACCTCGCGTTAACAGCTACATACTCTACTGTCATCTGATTACTGCAGTAATCTTAATATATATGTATATATATATATATATATATATGTGTATTCATACTGACCACACTTATCAAAATGTTGCGTTTAAAGCTTGGGTTCAAGCCCCTTGTAGGGTTGATTTAGAGACCTTTCAAATACTCTGCGATTAAGTGGCATACATTTCACCAGACTTAACTCTGTAAAGGGAGTGTTTTTACCTGATTGTTTACCTCACGGTCCACCACAGGTTTGCGCAGGTGAGGAGAAAGTGGTCACTGGCCCTTTAATTCATCAAAAGCTGGGGGATGGGGGGGTGGAGCCCTATCTGCAAGCTGCATTCCAAAGGGAGATGTTTTCAATTCGCTCATTATAGAGGGGTCACTCAGGGTCAAGTTCAATGGCATGAAAAAAAAAGAGAAGTCGCTGGCGGTGAGGACCACCACCCACACAGAAAGCACAGGCGGAACCAAGGCGAACCCTGACACATAATTTTTGGGGGGCAAATACGGGAAAATTAGCCCTATATGTACTGTTTACATTTAAAGAAAAAAAAAAAACATTAACATTTCAGATGGGGTTAGGTGGCGGAGACCGTAACAAAGTAAACGCACCGCTGAGGCCGCCTGGCCATAATGATGTTATTAGTATGCATGTAGCTGAGGCCAGATGCAGCCTATATCGCAGTCCGAGCCCTTCTTTCTCTCGACGTCCTGCCACCCCCCCCTCCCCCCCCCCTTCGCGCCTCAATAATGGCTTTAGACTCTATTCAAAGCAGAGACACTAAGAACCCACCGCTACCAAACGGACAGGACTGGGAGATAATGCGCATCGGCGAAATGGAACATGACCGCCGTGTCCGCCGTCGACGCTGCGCTTTGTCTGAGCTGAGAATGGATGGTATCGGCCAGAGGACGACAAAGCGCTGACACAATGAGCCGCGCATATTAACAGCCAGCGTTAGACCCGCTACAGCCGGCCGGCGCGAGACGGAGGGGTCCTCGGTCCGAGGAAAACCAGAAGAAAAATAAATCGTAATAAGCTAGTTGAGTAGCACTGCTCACGCTCTCCACCAGTGTCGATGTTGAGGAGCCCTCTGTCCTCCAGCCAGAAAGGACAGACAGTGTGCAGTCATAAGCAGATGGTGTTAGTGACAGAGGTGCGTAAACACCAGAAAAAACCATCATGGCAAAACAGAGAGAGGAGGAGAGGAGGGGAGAGAGAGAATGAGAGAGACTCCTCGCTCGCCTGAGCGGCCATCTTGCGTCCACCCTTGTCATGTCGATTGAGACCTGAAGCATATTCCAAGATTGTATGCTCAGGGTCAAATTGTCGTAATTACTTCTTCACCATCAGGTCATCTCTGCCGGGCCTTTCCGAGCAATTCCCTCTGCGAAGTTCATCAGGGCTCACGCATCATCCAGAACTGGGAATTGAGGAGGCGAGCTTTTAAATGACATATTTCACGAGTGAGAAATGCCTCATCCATTTTGTTTTTAAGCAGACTGGGGCTGGGGGGTGGGGGGTAGGGAACAGTTATTTACATTTGAAACTGTGCCATTTCTTAAGCTGCAGTAACTGGAAAACATTTGTCCATTTTTCATTTTTGCTAGTGGAACGTCTTTTATGACTGCAAGATTCATGCTTCTTCAGTTTTTTAGGAGAGAGAGGGCAGAGTGAATTTTGTCACCTCCCTTTGAATGCTATTTTGAAACAACAAATTCCTGAAGTGCGTCTCAAAAACCACCGTAAACTTCCTTAGCTGTACACAGGAGCTTCGCTTTAACTTGGAAAAAAGGCTTTCATTTATTGCAGAAGTTGCATTTAAAAAAAATTACCAACCAACATGGTGCAATACTTAAGATTCACATGTTTAAGGGTGAGGCCAACTTAGACCTGCATTTAACGAAGGGACTAGTCGGGACGAGAGGTGGACACGAGTGGGTTCATTGTCACCGTCAGCACTGTGTGTGTGTTTATACTCTCCCTCCTCAGGGTTTTGTCTGCCCCAAGCATACCCTCCTGCACATCCACACACACTCTTTTATCACACTCACACACACACACACACACACACACACACACACTACATATACACACAAACACAAATGCACATTCACACGCATACATGCACATACAAACCTTCAATCGCACGCACACACGCACACACACACACACATACACACACTACATATACACACAAACACAAATGCACATGCACACGCACACATGCACATACACACGCGCACGCACACACGCACACACACATGCAAACGCATGCGTGTGCACACACACACATATGCATCTATACAAACACACACGGACATACATAAACATATGCACAAACACACACATACACACACACACACACACACACCACAAACACATACACGCACGCACACACATCAAAACAAAAACACATACACACACACATACAGTATATACACCAAAACACAAATGCACATACACAGGCACACTTGCACACACACACACACACTCACATTCACACGCACACAGACACGCACACATATATTGGTATACACACGCACATACACTCAAGTGGCCTAAGTATGGCCATACAGGCAACTTTAGTTTCATGGAAAACCCTGAGTGGACTGCGTAGTGAAATCTTTAGGCTTTGAGGAAGGCTTCTGCTTGACGCGAGTCTTCAATATTTTATCTATGTAGTTGTAGTCACGTGGTTGACTAAACTTCATTCTTCAGAAAACTGAAGAAAAGCTGCTAAATTTGTCTGAATTTGTTTCTTTGATTCCTCAAGGTGAAAGATTCCTCAGTCAGCATCCTTGTATTAGAATTCATCTGTGGATTGTGTACAGGGACATTTTCGACTCCCAATGAACGTGCCAGTGCTACACGGTCAGCTTGCCCTGGCTTTGATACTTTAGCGGTTTTATGGTTTAAGATCTGCATTAAAGCAGTATTTATGTCCTACAGGCAGCCAGCTCTGAGGAGCCACCACGAGGACGGAGAGATGGGTTTCAACACCATCTCTTGCTCTCCTGCACCAACCACATCGTCTCTGCCAGGTGAGTCAGTGGCTCAGCATTCTGGGACGGGGTGTATTCCAGCTGCAAACCACAAAACCAATCAGAACTCAAGCTGAAATTCTGCTTATTTCTGTAAATCTTGGTTATACTCAACCTTTTTTTTAAGTCCTTTTACTGTTTCTAGTGAGCATATTGTGTCAAAATGAGGCAAAAAATGACTTCACTTAATAAAACATTTCAATTGAGCTGTTCGATGTATCGCACTATTTTATTTGGAGTGTTCCGTATGATTGTTTTGGTCAGCTATCCAATGTAAAATGATGATCTTTTAGGTGAACTATACTGCCGAACTTTGACAATAGGAGGCAGGTTACATAGACATGTACGTCACTCACTTCATTTTGTCAAGGTTAGGCAGTACAGTCACGAACAGGTTTCACAATGCCGATTACGGTGTGGCATCTTCAGTGATGTTTACCCCCTGAAAATGTGATTTGAAAAGTAACATTCACTGGGTCCTGATAAAGCAGACTGTCATTCGGCCAGTCATTTTGAGGCAGGCAAGTAGTCTTTACATGGCAGCATTGAACACATTAACTTAGAAAAAGATCTCAGAATCATGTAGTTTGCCCATGACTAAGAGGAGGCCCCATGTCAAACTGTAAATTTGTCTAATTTCTCACGTTTTGATAATTTCATTGTTCTTAACTTTTTAATACAACAAAACAACTATGTTATGACTAGCATTGCTGTAACCAGTACACTGAAGCAGCAGACCTGACCTAGGAGTCAGTTAAACTCTCTCTCTCTCTTGTCTGAGGTAGTGAGTTTTCTATTAACAATGACTTTTCAGATCCAGTAAACTAAGGTCAGTACAGCCTGACAATTATGGAGTGGCGGGATTTTCTCTGATGAAAGTACCCTACAAATGAAGATCTGCAGATAAAATGATGGCATGGATTCAATGACAGTAGAAAAATAGAAGTGTGTATGTGAGGCTGAGGACAGAGGATACTCCTTTGATCATAAACACAAGACCAAAACAGGGCAAATAAAACCTGCTCGTCATGAGTGTAACCTGCGATGATCATATAATGCATCGTGAGAAATAAGCAATATCCTTCCGATGCATACACATTTTCAAAATTTTAAATAAGCATGCGTTCCTATGCGTACTTCCTCTGTGCAAACATTTGTTTAAGTGTGCGTGTGTGTGAGAGAGAGAGAGTGTGAGAGAGACAGAGAGAAATAGAGAGCATGGGAGGCAGAGCATGTGCTAGTGTCTGCGTGTGAAACAGAGTGAGAGAGAGATGGATAGAGAGGAGAGGGAGAGAGAGAGAGGAAGAGAGGAAGAGAGAGGAGAGCGTGGGAGGTGAGTGTGTAAGAGGGGAAAGGCCCGGGACTGCAGCAGAGCACTGGCCCTCTCCCGGCAGGATGTGCTCAGGCTAATTTGTTTGTCTGGCCCCAGCCCTGAGCATTTGGCCCTGGGTCCTCTCTTCCCAGCCAGAGCCCAGCAGTACACCTCTCCAACAACAGGAACTAAGAGCCCAGCTGCACAGCAATACTGCATCGGCTGGAACTAAGAGCCCAGCTGCAAAACACTACTCCAACGGTCGGAACTGAGAGCCCACCTGCACTGCACTACTCCAACGGCGGGAACTAAAAGCCCAGCTGCACAGCACTACTCCAACGGCTGGAACTAAGAGGCCAGCTACACAACACGACTCCATAGGCTGGAACTAAGATCCCAGCAGCACAACACTACTCCAACGGCCGGAACTAAGAGCCCACCTGCACTGCACTACTCCAACGGCTGGAACTAAAAGCCCAGCTGCACAGCACTACTCCAATGGCTGGAACTAAGAGGCCAGCTGCACAACACGACTCCATTGGCTGGAACAAAGATCCCAGCAGCACAACACTACTCCATTGGCTGGAACTAAGAGCCCAGCTGCACAACACGACTCCATCGGCTGGAACTAAGATCCCAGCTGCACAAAACTACTCCATTGGCTGGAACTAAGAGGCCAGCTGCACAACACAACTCCATCGGCTGGAACTAAGAGCCTAGCTGCACAACACTACTCCAACTACTGGAACTAAGAGCCCAGCAGCACAACACTACTCCAACTACTGGAACTAAGAGCCCAGCAGCGCAACACTACTCAATCGGCCGGAACTAAGAGCCCAGCTGCACAACACTACTCCAACGGCTGGAACTAAGAGCCCAGCTGCACAACACTACACTGTAAACACCGTGCAACTAGGCCAAGGAGGGTCCTTTCTGAGGCGCAAGGTCTCAGCGTGTTTGCCTTAACAGCCAGGGAAAAGACAGTCCTTGTGATCTCCATTATAATAATGGGGTCTGGCTACAGTGTCAGCGGTAGACCCCTGCCCCAGGCCACACGTGATGACGTCTTTCACGTTCTGCTTTTAAATTGCCTGAGACGTGCCTAGCGGTTGCTGCAGCCCTAATATCTCAGCAGTTACAATACATCTGACTCCATACCGAATTTAGAATACAAAATTCTAGTTGCAATCATTTGTGGTTTTCATGCGTTTGCATAAATATGATCTGATTCTAATTAGTCAATTTATTACTTAATTTGGTGGTCTGTTGTGCATTGGACTCATAACTGGTCATACTTTACTCTGCCAGACCAAAACCGTCTGTACAACCCAATTCGGCGGAAAAACTCAGAGGTTGGCGGCCCTATTAAGCACAGTAATTTGTCATAGAAATTAGCTATGACTAGGGATTACCGGGGCCCAAAGCGAGCAACTACAAGGCATAACGTTATTCTCATCGTTCAGAGGCCTTGCATCTTTTAAGATTTCCGCCCAAAGATATACACGGAATCTGCTCAAATCCAATTTTGATAACACCATACACAGCATGGAAAATCCACCTTATAACCTAGATGCCAAGCGTGTTGATCAGGCACGCAGTTACGGACTACGTTACTCAATTAGGAGCCAGGATTCTGAAGTCAAATGTATATGTTCGTTTAAAGTCAGAAACATACAACAGATACAAATATCAATTTATTTCACCTGGCAGGCACAAGCTTAAATCACAAGAACCAATTGCATTTGTTACACAAAAGATAAAAAGAAGTCAATTCATACCTGGCGCAGCTCAAAACTACACATATGCACAAAGTATATGAGGGAAGGATGAATACAAGCTTCCTCGACTTCTCTGTTCATCCCTCTTTTATGCCCAAACTCCAAACTGTGTCCTGTGGCGGGGTCATAGGTCGTTTGGGTAATTCAAACCAGGAAGGCTCCCCCTCTCTGGAGGGGCTTTGGGAGGAGACATGACCACAAGGAAAACTTAAGTATATTCCTTTCCAACGTTACTAAATGAACACGACCTGCTTGCTTTAGAGTTGGTCATGAAACGTCCGAGACAATACAGAATTACAAGAATAATCTGCATTAATGCTATAACTCCGCCCTTATCATACAGTATTACAGAAATACACATTATTTGTGCGACATCGTGAGCGAAATGAGTGTTTTAACTCATTTAGAAATTTTTAGAAAGAAAGCAATGCATTATAATTTTAAGGGCACAGTCCTGTCAAAGTCCATTGGATGGTACGGTGGCATTGTCCGGCATGGGCAGCACAGGGCAAAAGTTTGTGGTAAGCAGTTTTTGGTGGTTCGCAAGACATTTGAGCCAACCATTACCCCAGAGATTGCCCCTCATCTCTGAGACAGGTGGCCGCTTCAGCTGAGGCAAACTAAGTTGGTGCTAAGCAGACCATAGTTTAGTCTGCTTCCATGACCCTGGAGGGTCTCTGCCAGGTGCTGGGGCCCTTATAACAACAAGGGTCTGATTGCTAGAATCCTGACTATGTGCCAGGTGCATGTAGTCCTCTCTGCCTTTCCTTGCCGCTTACAACTCCATCGGCCAGAACTAAGAGCGCAGCTGCACAGCACTACTCAATCGGCTGGAACTAAGAGCCCAGCTTCACAACATTACTCCATCGGCCAGAACTAAGAGCCCAGCTGCACAACACTACTCCATTGACCGGAAATAAGAGCCCAGCTGCACAGCACCGCTCAATCGGCTGGAACTAAGAGCCCAGCTGCACAACACTACTCCAACTACTGGAACTAAGAGTCCAGCAGTGCAACACTACTCCATCGGCTGGAACTAAGAGCCCAGCTGCAAAACACTACTCCAACGGTCGGAACTGAGAGCCCACCTGCACTGCACTACTCCAACGGCTGGAACTAAAAGCCCAGCTGCACAGCACTACTCCAACGGCTAGAACTAAGAGGCCAGCTGCACAACACGACTCCATAGGCTGGAACTAAGATCCCAGCAGCGCAACACTACTCCATTGGCCGGAACTAAGAGCCCAGCTGCACAACACTACTCCCAACGGCCTGAACTAAGAGCCCAGCTGCACAGCACTACACCATCGGCTGGAACTAAGAGCCCAGGTTCACAACACTACTCCATCAGCCGGAACTAAGAGCCCAGCTGCACAGCACTACTCCATCGGCTGGAACTAAGAGCCCAGCTGCACAATACTACTCCATCGGCCGGAACTAAGAGCCCAGCTGCACAACACTACTCCAACGGCCTTAACTAACAGCGCAGCTGCACAGAACTACACCATCGGCTGGAACTAAGAGCCCAGGTTCACAACACTACTCCAACTGCTGGAACTAAGAGCCTAGCAGCCCAACACTACTCCATCGGCCGGAACTAAGAGCCCAGCTGCACAGCACTACTCCATCGGCCAGAACTAAGAGCCCAGCTGCACAGCACTACTCCATCAGCCAGAACTAAGAGCTCAGCTGCACAGCAGTACTCCAATTGCCGGAACTAAGAGCCCAGCTGCACACCATGAGTCCAATGGCCGGAACTAAGAGCCCAGCTGCACAGCAGTACTCCAATGGCTGGAACTAAAATCCTAGGTGTACAACCCTACTGTAACTAATATTAGATGTTCATGGCTTTTGGTAACTAATACTTCATAGTTGTAACCCCAAATTTTGCTGATGTTGCTGAGCTGTGTTTGCTATTACAATGCAATTTTGATGTTTTATTCAGCAGTGTTTTTTGAATCATTATATTCAGCTTCTAACATCATCAGTGCTCATTCTTAATCAAATGAGAAGTAACATTGTGTTCTCTCTCAGGATGAACAGCTCAAATCTGCCAGCAGTTTCCCATGGAATTATTAGTATTTCACATATAAAAGAGAATAAGAACTCTTGGAAAATGACAATTATCGCTTTGTTGGGATTGGGTTTAGTAGTTAAATTTGAACCAGAATTTGAAGAGAATAAATCTGATGGCACTCCCACATTTAATGGCTAGTGCTTCAAGTGATCCCATGGACTAGCATGTTTTTGCTGATGGAATAAATTTTTTTGAGTAAAGTTGGCGTAATTTATCACTAAGATTTGTGGGGAAAATTAGGAAACATGGCATGAAATATTTGCTAAAACCTCTGATTCTCCCTTTTCTATCTGGCGTAAATCAATACTTTCAAGCATTTTCCAAGTACCCATCTGACTTTGTGCTCATCAGTCGCAAAAAGATTTGCAGAGATTTAAAAACAAAGTGAATTGAGCCCCTAAGAACAATACTGGGCCAATCATGGATATTTTTGAGAAAAATGGGACTCTAAGTTGCCAGCCTCCAGTGTCATCTAGAGTTACTGGCTATAAAAAACACTCCATATGTCACAACCTCTTCATATGTAAAATTACGTACACACACCTCTTCTGCAGGTCTTGGATGCCCTTCTGTTGCATTTAAAGTGAAGCCTTCCTCCTTCTGAAGAGGAACCATCATCTTCTGATTCATTTTGGTCAAACTCTGGGTCTCTGTCATCTTCCACTTCACCATCATCATTAATCACAACAAGCAACTCCTCATCAGTGAGATGCCAACTGCCATGTTTAAAATGAATTACGGGAAAGTTGTGGGATGGCCCAATATGGCTTAGGCAGTGCAGTGCATATGTACAGTGGCAGAGAAGACATTTGCTTGTATTATTAATCCATGTGGGCAGATTGGGTTGGCTCATTTAGGAAATGTAGATCTCAGTTTTCTGCACGCACTGACTACCTCAACTCAATTTTTCCAGAAGTGCGGGATGGTTCTTAACCCCTTTGTGCAGAAGCCAAATTTGGCTATTTTTGGGTTACCCACTTTAATGCTGTATAATTCAAGATTTAAGCTTCATAAAGAGGAAAAATGTGGCTCAATTCTGAAAAGACACTTACAGCATTTAGAATTACATAGTATTTCAGTTAATTTTCATGATTATGGTAGAGAAAATGAGCTGCAAACATAAAAAATCTTCATGAGAATTCACCATTGAAATTGCAAAAAAAATTATTCTGAGGATTGAAAAACTGCTGGGGCTTAAAACTATACATTTCTGGGATCATAAACTCCTTGACCACAAGTACAATTCATCTTCAACATTACATTCTAGATTACCGACATGCTTTTAGCCAAATTATACAGCTATCCAAGTGTCTCCCCGAAGTCTCAAAATGAAGTCCAGTCAAATCATAAAAAAATCATGTATATAACACAAATAAAGTTTTAAGGCATGAAATTTAATATGAACAAATGATTTTCTGGTTGAGTTTAGTATGAATTTATCAATCTTAGTGCAGTTGAATACAAATGGTCACCAGTAACCACTCCAAACACAATAATAAAGTTACTCCATAATAAAGTTTAGAGTTTTGGCCATTTTACTTTAAAGTGCCCCAAGCCAGCACAAACACGCATTAAATAAACTTCTTATTAAACGGTTAGAACATTCACCCTGTAATGGAAGCTACCAGTCCCCTCTTCTAAGCTCACAAACTCATTTCAACACTTATAAGGAACAAGTGCAACTCACTAACTCAGTAATATCTGAATTCTGAAATATACCTTATTTTAACAGAACAGACACTCCACTTTCAGGGAACAATCCATTGCCTCCCTGGATTCAAAAGAAACGTGCAATGAACGAACCAGGGGGTCCACCCAAAAGCACGGGCAGTTCGCGTTTTAAACAGGAAAAAAAACCTCGACATTCGACTTTGTTGAGTACGTATACATTCCAAAAACAACAACAACAACAACAACAACAAATAACAAAGTAGCAGCCTCACCTTTCTCATGAATCCCTTCTCCAGAGACCGATCCAATAGCAGGAACACTCCGGTCCTGATTCATTCTAAATAATTCCAATTGACCATATCCTTATCTCATTTAAATCCTGTTATGTAACTGAACACTTCAAGGCCAGTTTTGCGAACGCGTTTTCTATAAATCGCGTCTATTTTAACCGCGTAATGTGCATAACGTAGACAGGATACAACCGAGCCTGCTGATACGCATTGGTTTGTATGCTCTCTGTTTGTCCAATCAATTAGTTTCACTTACTCTAAAATGTTTAAACACTCGGGAATTGGATAAGAAACGAGCCAATCAATACATTTTTACCAGGGTAGCTTCACAGGGCATGAAGTGTAACTATCCAATTACGCAGAAGAGCTTGAGCGTATGGTTGAGTGATTGGCTATCAACGCCAGTACTCGGGTGGATATAAAGAAGCGCTGAATTTGTCAATGAATGGATCTGCGCGTAAATCCACGGTAGGGAACTACGAATTTTTTTGTATGTGACGACTGTAATTAACAGTAGAATGTGAGAGAATCAATACCATGTCGATTTTTTTGCCTCAGAAAACTGATTTTTCTGAACCATTACTTGGAATACTGCTGGCTCACTGTGGCTTATCTGGTTGCTACAGAGGATAACGATTTTTTCTGTGTCAAGATATCGTTTTTTTAAACTGCTGGATCGATACTATAGGCAAGGATACTGACCAGTTTGCACATCAGGCTTAGCTGAGGAGTTTAATTCATGCAGCTCTTGAAAAACCGGGCGTGGAGTGAACTTCCCCATATTCAGAACAGCGTTGGAGGTCTGCTTGCTTGTGAACATTCAATAACTGATCCGGGGGTGCCATTTAGTGATCGAGTACAGTAACAGCGTGCTTCCAATTTGCAGGTCTATAGATGCGGGCGTCTACGTCTGCAGAAAGGGGTTAATAGCTCCATTCTGATTTGACATACTTCTATGTGAAGTATGTTTTCTTCCTGTGAAAACATTTTATGGAGTCCTATTTTGGAAGGGGGGGGGGACTACGCTTATTTTTATCCCTGCTATTAAAAGCAGGGTTCAGAACAGAAATACATGAGCATAAAACTCACAATTACTGCATGGAAAATGATACATGTTGGCGTTTCTAATGTCATCTCGCAAGGTGTTGTGTCAGTTTATCTGGCACAACAAGGTCTGTGACTTTCCAGGATTGTAAAAGTTGTCATGGTTACACTTTTCAAATTTCGTTTTGATACACTGAGTGCGCCAACAGTCATGAGGGAAGTTCTCTTGCTCATCCCTTCTGTATGCGACGCTGCTTCGAATAAATCCTCCAAAAATCTTGACTGACATCGGTAGGGACCAGCGAACCACAAAGCCCTTGCTTGGTCACAGACGTGAAACAAATGCTGTTAAAACCTCCCAGATATTTTATGCCCTCCACAAATATTGGCACCCTTTATGAATATTGCCTAAAAAGGCTTTGAAAAAATGTGGTGGCTATTAACCTGCTAAATCTTATACTTGGAAGTTTAGAGCGCTATAGGCTGTTGAAAACTTATTATGTGGCAATTTGTCTATAAGAGCTCCCGCAGGAGCTCTTTTAAACACCTGATAAATCTATATGATAGATAGATAGATTATCTATCTATCTATCTATCATCCCATGTGATAGATTTTCAACAGCTCAGGATAAGTAAATTTTTAATTCCTTGAAAATGTATTCAGCGCTCTAAGGGTTAAAGTGGCAATAGACCACTTTTTTTTCTTTACTTTAATGTATCATTATTAAATAAGAGTTGATTGAACGGTTTACTGCCTATAGAATAAAGACATCATTGGTGAATATGTTGGTTCCCCATAAGACTTGTTTTCACTGCTATCTATCAGGAAAATGAAGGTTCGATTTACAGAAGAAGTGTACCTACAATTACACAACCACAAGAGGAAGAGAACAGCACTTTTGTCTTCCCCGGTAGCTATTGGTTGCTATGATCGGCAGCAGATCTGGCAGATGGTGGAGTAACCGATGGGGTAGGGAAAATCTACCGCAGCAAGAGAAGAAGAATCCTGTGGTACGGTTAGCCACGGTAGCCAACGGGAAAAACTCTATCTGAAATTCAGTTAGCTAAACTACCAGTATAGTTGCGTAGAACTTTGTATAACTGTGAAGTGGGGCATGGGCTAACTGTCCTGTGTTATCCATCACCATGGTTGCACTTAACATTATGCTATCGACCAATATCATAAAAACAGGGGTCTTCGGCTTGAAATTCAGAGGTGCGTTTGGCGTAATGACACAAATACTCCTTTTGAAAAGAACCTCATCCCTACCGTGAAGTACAGTGGCGGATCTTCGATTATTTTGGAATACTTTATCTTCCGAAGGCCCCGAACAACATTATAGGATTCAAACTATCGTTGATTCCATCAAAAACCAGCTGATACTGAATGAAATCCTGACTGCCACTGCCTGCATAAACTGGGCCATAGTTGGACCTTCCAACGGGACAGTAATCTCAAGCATCCATCAAAATCAGCACAAAAATGTTTCACCAACCACAGAATCACAGTTTTCTCATGGCTGCCCCAGTTCACTGACTGAAACCCAATTGAAAACACGTGGGACGAGCCGAAGAGGACAGTCACATTTATACATGTAGACATCGGAATCTGAAGGATGTGGAGAGATTCCACATGGAGAAATGATCTCGGATCCCTTGAGCTGTCCTTTCCAACCTCAGCATACAGGAGGTGAGGACAAATTGTGCTCATAGGAAAAGGAGCCTGTGCGAAATATTGAATATAGGAAAATGTCCTAATTGTGGCTCACGCGGTCTAGAAAAATATTTACTTCATCTAAAAATCTTCTCCTTTTAATCTTTCAGTTTCCATTTTGCGTTATTACCTCCGTCCAACGAAGTCGGAGGAGTTAATGTGATCATTACCGTTTGTCTGTTGGTTGGTTTCTTTGTAAGGAGGATTACGCAAAAGTTACGGATGGATTTTACTCAAATTTGGTGGAATGGTTAAGTATTGTTCAAGGAAGAGGCGATTCGATTTTGGGAGTTCAATGTTAAAGTTCAAGGTCAAGGGCAAGGAAAAATCGTCAAAAACACAAATATATATTCGCGAAGACTACAGGACTGCATAAACACAGGGGTAGCTGGCCAGTACTGGCAAAAATAACATTGAGTACACTGGTGGAGGTACTTGCGTTATCTGAGCGCAGCTCTAGATTTTGTTAATATTTTGAATTATATATCAAGAGGATAAGCTAAAACTGCTTTCATTTTTTGCTGCTTTTGCTTGTATTTACAAACGATGCCAGTATTAGATTCTCAGCAATAAAGGAATGGCAAATTAAGGGTGCAGTGGTATTCTGTCAAATGTTACACAGTCTGGATGGGATGGCAGAAAAAGTATCAAGCATGAATGAGTCATCATGGCGTCCATCAGGTAGCTTGTGAAAGTCGCATAGAAGGGATTGACGTTGTAGTCCTTGTACTGTCTCAAATTTGATAACAGGCTTTTGTTAGCCTTGTTAGCTGAAAGGAAACAACCAGATTAGAAATGATCCTGTTGGTATTTATCAAAGTTCATCTATGTTCATCAGGACTTAAGTCCAGTGTTTACATGTACCTCAACACCACTACTTCAGGCAGAAGAGAAATGGCTAGATTTAAAGCAATAGACCATGAAAGTGCCATTGGACAAAACAGGAGTTACAGGGGACTGTCCATGTATGGTTGCAAATGGAATTACGGTGGCTGTGTCAACAATCTGTCGTCTGGATTTCAAGCCAGTGTCAGGGAGACAAAACACAACAGAACCGGCGTACCTACAGCCATCAGCATCTACACAAACTGCTCCTTCCTGCTGCAGAAAGAGCCATAGCAACACAGCTTGGAGGAGAGTTGTTGCAATAAGCGGACATAACAACACAAATAGGCCTGTCAGAGCAACATCTTTACTGCAAAAGCACGACCAGTCTGACAGTAAGACACACGCACCAACGAATGCAACAGGCCCAGAAGCTCTTAAACTGGGCACAAACCTGGCTGCAAATTTTTGTCAGCAAAATCATCAAAAAAATTGGCGTTTTTTACATTTTCAATTCAATTTTCGTTTCGTTTGTTGCTCGGTATGGGAATGCATGGGATTTAAATGAAGACTGTAATGAGGACTCGCCATTTCTGTTTCAGTAATTGAACTTAAGATGTCAAAAGCCACTCCATTGCGCATTTTTCCTATGATGAAGAGTAATGAAAAAAATAGAAAAAGACAAAAATTGCTGAACTGGCATTGAGAGAAAATGGCTCAGACTTCGGACAGACAGGAAAGCCACAATGTCACCCCAAGCTTTACCATCTCTCTGGTGACAGAGGGCTTCTCTGGCCTGTATGATGGCTGTCCAGGAGTCCCACTTCAGATCACAGCTCCGCTTCAAGCAGCACATGTTCACGGCAAGCCGACTTGCACTCTCGACCAACATCGGTGATTAAAGAATATACAGTCATAGCGCAGTGACTGGAGACAAGGAAGGCAGTTTTTCTTTATTAAAGTTTCATAAAGGAGTGAACGGGGAATGAATTATGAATGTAACAGAAGGTCGGGACATGATCATAAACAAACTCTCAGTCAGTGTCAGAGAGAATTAAAGCTCAGGCTGGTGATCGTTGAAAGTGGTTGTACCAACTATTGTTGAGTAGTGTTTGTTTTTTATCACTTAGCTCTGTCCATTCTTTTATTTCTTCTTCATTTAACCTTCTTGCCATCACTCATGCTGACTTTTGATCCATTTATATCGCATTTATCAGACCAGTGCTGGAGTAAGCAGTCCACGCTCAGCATCCTGGCTTCACCCAAGCTTTAGCCACGCGTGTGCAGAAGAGGGGATGTCACATTATCCTGGGAGCAACTTACATCAGCTAACAGCAAGCTCTAGGCATCCACAGTCTTGGGAAGAGGACCGGGCATATTCATCTGAAATTTGTGTTTTCAAGGCAGTCTTCCCACTTCTTTGATTGGTTCCCACCACTGAGGGATCAAATATCTGGCCCAACCACACGCGAAGGTCATAAACTTAATATCCCACTGGCAAGAACAGGATATTAGTAAAATTCTCATGTTCCTTATAAGATTGATCAATATTTTTTATTATTACAGTACCCCAGAACATCTGAATATTTTCTTCAACAGATTTGCACTGGATCTGGTCTAACTTCCTTTTAAAAATTTTATTTTAGTTATTATTGTAATTACTTTTCCATATTCTGTAAATGTATTTCAGTTTTTTTGATGGTTTAATGTACTTCTTGAATGTATTTTAGTGTGTGATTTCAGTCTGTAAATGTCTGTGAGGCGCTAATAAAAACCTACTACTACTGCTACTTTGGGTCTTATACAGTAATTGGATCATATAATAACAAACGGGGGTTTGTCAGATGGATTTAAGTTTTGGATTTTTTTTTTTTTTGTGAATTAAAAAGTGTTTTTTTTATTGATTGTATGAAAAGATATCGGTGTGTCCTAACTTTTAACTGGCGCTGTAAAAGCTATCCCAGGATGCAATAGGCTCTGAAAGGCGGGCAGACTTTTGGACTAAATGTGATGGGTAAGTTGCCCCTCATGGACACCTGCTCATTGGCAAAACTCCTGGAGTCAAATGCAGACAGTGTTACGTGCAGGAATAGAGGGAGACCCCAAGTGCAGAGTAGCAGGCAAAACGACTGGTTTATTATCCCCCGCCAACACGAAGTGGGAGGGGGATATAGGTTTGACCTCCGTCCGTCCGTCCGTCCGTCCGTGTGTGCGTCCGTCCGTCCGTCCGAGATAAAGGGGACAGCTTTACTCAGAAACTACTACAGATACAGTAACCAAATTTGGTGTGTAGCTTCAGACCATAAAGGCCTTGATTGAGTTCGAAAATGAGAAGTGCACGATTGGCGGAGGATGTTGTAGACCATGTCGACTTGTTTGTCATTGCACAAAGTTAACAGAGAGCACACAAGCACAAAGAAAACAATGGCAGTGGAAAAAACAAAATGGCAAAGCTTATAAACTCCAGAAAGGGAGAATTTAGCAACACTCAAATAGTAGGTAGTAGGCAGTAAAAGCACTGAGACGCAGATACGCGTACCGTGAAATAGAGTTAAATTTAGAAGGTAAAATTTAGACACCAAAAAGTGCAAGCTGTCAATAAAGACAGAATTTAGTCTCTTGAAGGGGACAGAACCAAACCAGCTTAGAGAAAGGGAAGTGAATGGTCTGATCGACAAAGGCAAACTAAACAAGGCAGGAACTAAATAGTGAGGTGAGTAGAAACTGAACCAATGAAAGGACCGAACTAATGATTGAATGCGGCGGGAAACCATGCTGGCAGGCAGGAATGACAAACTTCAGCTGGCGCTCGTCACAGACAGCAGTTCTGATGAGCTTGCAAATAGATTTTTGTCAGCTGCTGGAACATTTTTTTTTTTGCATAAAATTATGCTGGTGCATATCAGTTTCACAGTGTATACTATTTGCTTATGAATTAAATGATTTTTTTTTCTTGACAAACTTGAATACCTTTGTTGGTTAGCTGGGTCCAGTGATGGTTTTGATGAGGATGAATCTTTTTGTTGTGGTTCTTACTGTCATTCATCCTGTCAGTGAAAAGTTGTTTTCTTAGAAATGTAACTTGGAAGTCCTCATCAAACTGTTTCCAGTGAGCACGATAATAGAAGGCGGAAAAAAACCGCAGACGATGAGAGTTTTAATAGAAGTGGAAATATAGCCGTAGGACATGCAGAAATATGCGCCATGGAAGCTATCAGTAGCACCTGCAGTTAAGAGAAGATTATTTCAGTTTTGTTTTTTGATTAAAAATGACTTTGTAGGCTAGGTTGGCATGAGAGAAAATATGAAGGGAAGATCAGGAACTGCTTGACTGTTTCGAAAGACAAATAGATATGTGATGCTGGACCATGGTTAGATACTTCGACATAATGGCGTTTCTCCCTCTTGTAGCTCGATGAAGACCGACAGCCCTTGATTTTTTTCACAGCGGCAAATCACATTCAGTTTAAGCGCTACGGGGGGAGATGGTTAAGTTCCTCAGGAATTTGGATCAACAAATGTCTAATTTTTGACCAAATAATGACTGTCCTCCATTTCTTTGGTCCCCTGTGAAATTGACGAAACTAAGATGGCGGTGGATTTGCTCCCATTTAGTGAAACATGAGATGAAACCACTTGTGTCTTCTCAGCGCCATCGGACAAAATGGTGGTCAGAGATGGGTTGGGGAGGGGCTGGCTCGGCCTGCCGAATCCCGCCGTGCGGAGCGTCTGGCGTTGGGGGGGGCGGGCTGTGTCCCAGGCCGGAACAGCTCAATATACACCTCAGAGAGCCCCTCCGACCCCCCACCGGGCCGGCCCGGAGAGAGCCTGCTCAGGCGTCCCTGCCGCGGGGCGTCCAGCACCCCTCCAAAAAACAGTGAACGCAAAAGTAATTCACACCCGTCTGCATCTGATTTATTTATTTATTTCCCAAATCCCACCAGCCTACCGAAGCTCAATTAAGAGAGGAGACGGAGATCCAGGAACGAGGTCCCCGGGCTTCCGCTTCGACAGGCCTGGCACGGCGTCGAGATTGGGGTCCTGCTATCGCAACGCTCCGCCCGCCAAAAAGACCTGCTCTGCCTCGCCGTTTTCTGAATAAATGTTTTTATTTTGGAATTCCCCAGGCCGCCCGGCCGCCTGCATTACCGGACCACAGTAAGTCATTATCGCAGCCGCCGTGAGTTCTCTCCACTTCCTGATTACTTGAGATATTTAAATGTGATTGCTGATCTGTTAGGAGTCAAAGGGGTAGGGAAAAGACCACTGACGTGGAGGGTGTCGGTAATTTGTTCGGTGCCTCACGGTCCCATGCTGAGGACCGAGAGGGGTGGGGGGGCTGCACCAAGAGTGTCTTATTTTGTTTTTCGTTTGTTATAGTCCTTTAAATCCAGACCTTCGAAACCAAGTGCCTGAGACAACTGCTCCATATTTCGTACAGAGAACATAAAACCAACGAGTATGAGCGTAATCTAGTGAGAAATCTTGTAGGTCCTTAAGAGTCCCTCCTAACAACAGTCAGATGATGCAAACTAAAGTGGTCTGGCCAGGTCACGAGGCATGACACTCTACTGAAAATTATCTTGCAAGGCACCACTAAAGGAGGACGTAGAGAAACAACGTAAGATCTGGTGTAACATCATCAAAGAGTGGATGGGAATGACCAGTGGAGGCTTTAGGCATCTGGGGGCCCGTTTCAAAAGCAACTGTGGGGCCTTATAAAACATAGGAACTTCATCATTTTGCTGAATGAAAGCTCCCACCTTAGCATGTCCAATGAAATTTCAACTTTTCCTGCTGAAACTTCATATTAATTTGTGATGATTTATTAAAACATTGGCAATAAAATATATGCATGTGTAAATGTGATAAATTTCTCACTGAAACTGAAATGTGAACTCACCCCAACAAGCTAGCTGCATTGCAAACTGCGGACGTCTTTGTGTACTTTATGCGCCACTGAATTTGAAATTTTTAAAAAGTTATGGCCTAAAAATGCCTTAGGTTTAAATACAAACGGCGCAAAGAGCCCTTATTCTGTGTTTTCTTCTGAGGGGAAGGGGTTACGGGAAAGCTCTACAGCATAACCACTGGGATAATGATACAGTGGGGAGACACTATAGAATAATACAGTTAAATCTGGATGTAATTCAAACTTCCAAATCCCACCAATATAATTTCATGTCGCTTGAGTGGACAAGGTTTAGAAGCACTAGACGACTTGTATTGCCAGACCTTAGCTCAAATTTGCATAGCTACAAACTTATATAAACTTATATACACAACACTAGGTGACGCAGTATCCCTTTGCTTTGTTACAGAATGAGGCAGGCTTTGCCATAGCCGTGATGATGTACACAAAACCGTCAACACTTTTTCAGCTTGTTCTCTGTATTAAGGTTTTCATTCAGTTTTGATGCCATGTGAATGCTCACTTTTTTGCACAAAGTACATTTAGCAAAGGTTTTATCAAAATGCAGCACAGTGTGTAATGTTAATGTTATGCAGTAATAACAGATACGCAAAAATCGAACGGGACCACGACAGTAATTTTCTGCCCGATCACTGTTACTGGACGGAGATTCTTGAACTCCCGACTCGTCCCAGAAAACTCGTTTCTCATTGGCTTTAGTTTGGTCATGTCCTAAAACTCCTTGGGTATAGACTAGCCAGAAGTTAACTTTTTGCCATAACTTCTAATTTTAGAAATCTATGCACATATCTGTTTTGAGGAAAGGTTGGAAGCATGCAATCATTTTCAAGATGCCTAATTTCTGTCAAATATTGATTAGAAACCAATAGAAGCTAAGCAGACAAGTTATTGCCACTTAAATTTTGGGAATTATCATTGCATTTTATCGATCAGAAACTATCTGAATCCAGAAATTTCCATAATGTTCATGGATAATTTAATGGTTAAAAAAATACATAAAATTGCTAGATAGTGCTTTTAAAATGTATACATCAAAGCTCACCATTATATCAAATATTAAATACCCCCAGAATGCAGTAAGCAAATTACATTTTTTTGTTCACATTCCAACTGATAAGTCCAAGGCGCTAGCAACATTGGTTAAGGTGACGACTGTATTTCCGAAATTCCCAGAGTATCAGCTACCATTGCTCTTTAGCTACAATCATTTGCAGACGATGAATAATTACTACACTACTTTGCCAGCTCAGTGTCCATGCAACTATTATATCTGACGGAGAAAACCAGCAACTCCAACCACGGAGATCCGTGTATTCTGCACATTCGCCACAACTCAGAGAAGGGGCCCCATTTAGGGAGCTTTTGAGGCACCGGCCCCGGGGTGCGCTGTAATGCCTTCATAGGAGGCTTAACAGCGTTTTTATAAGTCATTGGAAAATGTGCCAATTTAAGCGGGCGTCGGGGATCCCAAACATTCGCCTTTTTGTGGGGGCAAAACATTTGCCCGGTTTGCCTCTCCTGGCGGTGTGCCTCTGCATGTTTTCATACAGTCAACATTTAGGATGTTAATTCTTGCCTGGCGGCTGAGGTCGGGGCCCGTTTCAACTGAAATGGTTGAAACATGGGTAAGGCCGCCTATGGGAATGACCCTCCAGACAACTGCTGCCAACTTATCAGCATGGAAGAACATGGCTGATTCTTTTGCCCTCAGGCCTGGCCGACAACTGACAAAGGTGAGTGAGTGAGTGAGTGAGTGAGTGATAGTTGGTTGTGTCTCTCATATTGAACTGATATCCACGCGTGGCAGTTGTGTCAAGACGGACACTCCCCCATCGATGTGAGGAAAATCATCAGTATGGCTCATTCCAAAATCACCCCTGACACCTTCACGCTGCTCATGAATGCGGAAGGACCGCCATGTTGAAGTCTGTCCCTGTCCAGTCAGTGGTGAATGAAATTGGACTGTAAAACCCTCCAAAAGAGTGTCTGTGTCAGTGCCGACTTTCCCATCTCTCTGTTACCGGACGGACAGTTATACCTCACGGACGCATATATTGTGAGTCATGTTGTCAACAGCTTCCGTTTCCCCATGGACTCAGGGCAAGGCATCCCAAAGTTCACAAACAAGCTTCCACCTGGTCTTTTAATGAGAAATGCCCTTCAGAACTGTGAGGGAGACTTCACACAGAGTGACTCTCGGCGGTGAAGCACTTGTGTTGAGGGTCAGTTTCGGAAAGAGATTTCATCTGTGCGTTTTTCATGGATTTATAATCTGGCATATGAAAGGCCAGCTATATGGATTCAAGCCATAACAAGCTGTTATAAATGCCTTCAAGTCTTCACTGCAAATGATCTTGAAAAAATATTCAAATTTCTTTTTTAATTTTATTTTAAAATAAATACTTTACATGTAGCGGCCGGGCCCCTCACTGGTGGGGTGAGTATAGTGAAGCGGGTGCGAGCGGCTGGGTGTTTGGGGTTTGTGATGTTATGTGATGTGCTGTTCTGTGATGTGTTTATGTAAAAGGGGAAAAAAGGAGATAAAAAAAGATGCACGCATGTATACAGTACGCTGCTCATGTAACGAAATGAATCTGTTTAATGTTGATGTAACGTATTAGTATACAGTGTATCTGCTGCACGACTATGGACTGCACAATGTAGTTTTTTTTTTTTTAAACATTATATTTGGATTAATATAATTATTATTTTTTTTAGAAAGGCCTGACCAGGGACTGGGGTTGCAAATTAGCCAATTGGCTAGAAACCCTCTATACAACACATCGACACATATTGTTATGGCTTTGACTGTAATAAGTATGTACGTAATAATGTGCGCTGCATTGTCCCTGACAAATAAACGAATAAATAAATGAAATAAAACAATTGTGAACAATGCAGCTTTTCCGATTGTTTAGTTTACTGACTTACAGATTCAACAACTTTTTCAGAATTAAAGCCCAGCTCAGTAATCGCAGTTTGAAAACTGGCCCACATAGCAGGTGTCAGAGTGTAGTACTAACTTCACACTGTTCCCAGATCAGCTGGTGCAACATTTACTCCTCATCAGTAAAGGCATTATTAACTTGGCAGCTGGTCTGGGGTCTGTCCCTGTGACTGTGCATCTGTGTAGGAGGGGAGAGACGAGGACGACCTGTAAAGACTTGGCCCGAAGTCTCTCATCGCACACCTCCCCTGACTAAGAGTTCGTCGCAGTGGGTATTGTGTTGGCCTGGTGCAAAAATCCACTTGACTTATCCTGAAGATTAAACTATTTACACAGGGCCAAATCCTCAGATGTGGTGACTGAACTCAGCACTTCTTCACGAAAACTTCCTACCAACAGACTTTAAAGCATATCATTGTGAGAGAGAGAGAGAGAGAGAGAGAGAACTCTACAAATCTTGGGAGAAAGTCTACCCTTGTACTCTGGAATTTCAAATTGAACACCTGCATGGTAAAAGTACTTAGACCACAAAATAACACTTCCAAGAATTCATAACCTGATTATTTGGAGGTAACCGGGCAATCACGTCAAGATAAACAGTCATTTTTTGGCCAACGGATGCCATATGTGAAGGTAATCGACACACACCTGGAAAGCGACAATAATTGCCTTCATTATGATATAATTGACCCTGGTACTTGAGCACTTTTATTCCTGAGGTCAGGGTTTGAGTTCTTATTTGAACAACAATTGTAAAATAATATAGTTTTAGTAAGACTGCTGCAGTATACTCTCAGCATTTTCTCCATACACTCTGGCAAATTCTGAACAGCAGAATCAGAAAAGCTTTATAACTGAGTCTATAAACACAAGAAAAGCACAAACTCTGCAGTGTTCACCATTTTGTTCAAAGCGAGTCACATGATTTGAGGACACAAGCTGATAGGTCACCTGAGCGCTTCTCATTCTGAGATGAAAAGACTGTGATATGCATGGTGTGAGAGGATTGATACATACATTAATCAGAGGTAAGGACACATAAAATTATGGTCTTTGAGGGCCAAAAACTGTTGGTTTTCCACCTTCCCTTCACCTTGGAGTCAGGTGATAACAGTCTGGCCAATGAGAGGCAATAATTTTTAAATGTATCGCCAGGATGAGAGAAAACCAGGGCTGGATTTGGATTCGAGGGCCAGATTTGGGGACCCCTGTCACAGACGGGGTTTGTGGTGCTAACTCAGCTCGTGAGAACTGAAGAACAAATTCTCTGCTTTTAATCAAGTGTTAGTTCATCTGTTGTGATAATAGAAATAATTAGTCTTCAATTTCAGTAATTTCAGCTAACCATAAAATGTAGGGAACGGCGTAGCTGGTGTGTAAGTAGCCAGTGATGAAGCATTTTTATACCTAGTCTTTCTTCTATGGTTTTGATTGCATTTGGAACACACAATTCAGCTTGAAAGAAATGAAAACTGCAAATATAACACACAAGATAAAGGAATTCGCGACATGGCCGACAAAAGAAAACGGTCAAAGTCATTGGCCAATCCTAATACTAAATAAATCAACTATTTGAAACATAATTCACTATGTAAGAAGAATAGCACTGGTGAGTCCCAGCATTGTAAAGGGCCAGGTATGCAGCATGAATATACGCAGATATGGCGTATCCGTGCCTTTGTGTGAGTGTTTTTGTTCTGTTCATGTACTGCGAGGACATTGCGAGGGTTGTTTACTGATCTGGATTATTCCAGTAAAATGCTTTATTTTTCTCTCCCTGCTGTTTTCCTCAACCAATTTCACTGAGCATTGGCAGCGTGCCAGTCGCACCATTTAAAAAGTGACGGCTTTGACCTCCACTTTGCATATATCTTGCTTGGTCGCTCAGAGGTAGTCTTTGTGGAATTTCTTCATTGACACTCTGTAAATTGCCTTTTGCGCATGAACACACAAACAAGCAGTCATCCGCGCACGTTCACACACGTGCACATGCAATCCCAAACGCCGACTGTTAGAGTGATTATTGTTATTGACAGCTGAAAAATGAATGGATTTGGTGTTATTTTTCAGCAGTTTTTTTTTTTTTTTTATCTGTTGATGTCTCTATTTTCCAACATATTCAACAGAAGTATAAAAACACTAATGGAAGAAATATTATAAAAATGTAAAAAAAAATAAAAAAAAACTTGCATTAATAAAAGGTCGCCTGTAGTTAAATTCAATTTAATTAAATTGGACAGTGGATATGGTGGCAGTGGGTAATGGAAAACAAAGCTTTAAATCTGATGTCAATCACCACATAAACTTATATTCCCTCAAATTTGGTTTTGATTCAAATCTAAAATTTTGGAGTACGGTATCAGAGCAACAATATTTTCAGTGCATTTATGACTCATTTTTGATGGAAGTCTTGAAAATAGTGCTGAATGTACAGTAATATTTCACAGGGTTTTAGCATTTTAAAAATTATTTAAAAGCAATTTCCAATAATTTATGATGCGAGCGTTAATCCATGGGTCTTGATACTGTACAGCAACCAGTTGAATGATCAACATTAACGTTATTATACAGTAATATAGTCGCAAACTATGATATCAAATAAATGACACATCTGGTGAAATAATGATACAATAAATACTACCATGACTCAATACAACAACAATAACAACAACAATAATAATAATAATAATAACAATGATGATGAGGATGATGACTTTAAAAATTAACTGATGCAATTTGCCTGAATAAAAATTCTTAGTTTACTTAGTGACGGAGCAGTGTTCTGACTCTCGCGATCACTGTAATGCAATCCACTGAAAGTTGAATGGTAATTTGAAGAGTAGGTTTTCATCAACTTAACATCCATTTGAAAACACTAGTTTTATTTTTCACAGTTATTGAATATAGTTAGAATTTTTCATGCACCCCTGACTCATCATGTTTTTAAACCTCATGGAGCAAGAGGTTTCATAAACAATTAGCTGTAAAAAATGACAATAAATACTAAACTGGCTTACATCAATTTGAGCCATTACACCTGAAAGGGGAAAAAAAGAACACTGAAAATGATTTACAATATTTTCTTGAAACATTTGGGAACACTTCCTGAACAAAATAAAACTCTTTTAAAATGGGACGTGTGTATGGGCAGATGCCGAGGCCTGTGATTGGTTGGCGGTGTGACCTGCTGATTAGTAGAGCAGATTAGCATAGCTCTGCGCTATAGGCTCCTGCTTGTGGAGGCGGTGCTCACACTGCTCCGCCTCCCATCCTCACTTGCTTCTCCCATAAGCCTTCGCCCTCTCCTCGAATGCCCAAACCCACTCTTCCTCATTCGGCTTTAGCGACACGAATAAAACTGAAGCAGGCTCTCTGGCCTCTCTCTGACAGAGCCACGTGGGATGCGGTTCTGCCCTGACCTTCATTATCTGGTCTCTCCTGTTCCTCTCTCCCCTCCTCTTATTTAACATAAATGCTCTTCTTCTTCTATAACAATCCAATGTGTGCTACTTCAACATCCTGTAATGCAAGCACAGAGGACCGTAGCTATTGTGGTGATATCCCATCTCCCCAGAACTAACACAAAAACAACACGCAAACGCACACACGTTTAAATAACACCCGTCCACACAAAAATCCACATATGGTACACACACGTATACACACAAAAGCAAATTCACACGCCAACACTCGCTCATAAACACAGCCACACAGATACACATGCGCACAAACACAATGCAAACATACATGCACACTTGCGCACAGATGCACACACACGCAAAGGCGCACACGGTGAAAAATGTTCCTTGTAATAATCCATTCATTCTGTTCTGGACTGATTCCTGGGCTAAGCATGCACGATTATTCAAATCCTAGCGTTTAGCAGCTGCGAACACCTCGCCATGGGGCTGTGCCTCTGTAATCTTGCCTTTGGCCCAGCATTTGAAATGGACTTAATTCCCTGAAGGAATGCGCCTGAAGAGAAGCACTAGTGTCTAATCCCGCAGTTTAAGTTTTCGAAACTCACACCTGTCATCTTGTCTTAGCCGAGCACTTGTGGTGCCTGATTGTTGGCTTGGAATCCGCTGGCCTGTTTCTCATTACGCTGCTTTAAGGGCAAAGACACTCGCACACGCACACACACACACACATATACTCTCACGTACGCACACACTTACAGACACACATGCACATACACACATTTGTACTTGCTCCCATATAAAAACACAAGCACACGCACGCACACACACACACACAGACACACACACATGCTCTCACGAACGCACACACTTACAGACACACACTTGTACTTACATTCATACAAAAACATGAGCACACATACATGTACACACAAGCATGAATGCATGCGCACACCAACATCACACACAAAACAGGAAATTGTGAAATAGAGGTAACACCAGGGACACAATATTAAACGGCTATATAAACAGTGTTATATCAATACAAGGTAATAAAATTATGATAAAAACTCAATTTTTGAGGCCATGCCCCCTGCCGGTTGGCATTAGCCTTGGTGATGTGTCCCAATCATTAACGATACACGTATGTAATTACATTTTAAACCAAGTTATAGTGACACTGGCCATCAACTCGGAGAGAAGCATCTCAACACAAGGAAGTTCAGTTTTTGGGAAATGCCATGTAAAATATGGAACTAGAGTCCAACACTGGAGACAGCTAAGGTAGCTATGCTACTCGCCACCTTCCAAAAAGAGTCACTGGCCATTTTCCCTCAACGTATTTTTATGCGCATTTCAAAGTATTGCATTTTAAAAGGTTGATGGAAAAAGTAAAATTGACAAAAACTTACTCAGTTTTGCTATAAAGAATTTGTGCTTGCTAGATGCGTTTCCTGCCTTCTTTGAAATCACCAAACTGCTAATACCAGCTGACATTAATTGAGACTATCTAGCAATGTTTTCAGGACTTTGCTGTTCTACTCAACTTTGGCTGCAAAAGCAGCCCTAAACTCTTCGACATCCAGTCAGAAGCCCTCTGCTGGATCCTGTCTGTTATTATATTTCCTCATCTTCTTCTCTCCCTCACTGCCACTCTCTTCCAGTACGGTCACTCTGATTTCAGCTTTTTCCAGCCTCGCGATTCGATGGTCCGCCAAAAAGGAGCACCTCTCCACACCCCTTGATCGCCACCATCAAACAATGAAGGCTCTCTAACAGCTGTAAAAAAGGAACCTCGCATATTTCTACTTTTCAGTTTTTATACTATTGATGGACAGTTAAATACTAGCTGAGGGGGCAAAGTTTTAGTTGATAAAATGAGGCTATGATCTGTGGCTATGTCAGAGCTTTTGGGATGTGTGTTTGTGAAATCACACACGATGGACTTGATGATTTTGTCTGTGGCCTGTGCAGTCTGCATATTCATCCCTCTGTTTACAGCAGTCACAGAGCCTCACTCGGGGGCCGGCCAGGAGGTGCTTGCAGCCCTGGCCAAGGGTATCAGATCATTGTTTGCGTGAACCACCATTCGGCTTCCCATTCTCCATAACATCGCCCATTCTATATTTCCTCCAGCCTTCCTGCAGCACAGCGAGCAGCACCTTCCCGCGAACAGGCCTCCCCGTCTCAGGAATTTTGGGGGTCAGAATCTCTCGGAGGCGGAATATTCTCGTTTACAGAGGCAGCAGGGCTGTGCAGCGCTGTTCGAGAGCTGGACATAAAGCAGCACTTCCTGCAGGATGGAATCAGAGAGCATGTGCAGTTCCCATGCCCCTGAGCACTATCCACGAACTGGACTGTTTCGGCAAACACATGGAATTAATAATGCGTGCCTGTACATTATGTGATTTGCCTGGGGAGAGGGGGGTTTATAAGCTAATACATTATGCAAAAATGGCACATTAAAGCTGGAAATTGAGTTTTGGTTTAGAGCAATATGTGCCCATTAGTTTCCAGCCCTACCGTCAGGACTCGGGTTCACCACATAAAGCACAGAGTGAGGGAAAAAAAAAAGAATGAATAAACTCTATTCTTCTTTCCAGAAGCCTGTTCTGCATAACATATAAACCCAGTTTCAGTTTTAATTTAACTCATGTGAATAATATTAATACATTTTAAAAAGCACAACAATATTTTCAAACCAGAATCAAACCATAAGTGTTTTTGTCGCACATATTCCTTCCAGTCCGGCTGGAGTTCTTATATTGAGGGCCTGTGTGATGTTGACAAGCAATATCATCTTTGTAAAATTACTCATAACCCATTGCAGAATAAGGCAATGGGTGAACCTGACTCCCTAAATTCTGAACCTTTTCAAAAAATGACCATCTTTGGCAATATTTACTAAAAAAGAATTTCTCAGAATCTGTAGACAATAAAGCCAGGAGCCGGGACCAGTCTCACATTGTATATATATATATATATATATATATATATATATATATATATATGAAGAGTTTGGTTCCAAAACGCAATAAGTGCCAAAATTACAAAATATGAGATAATACCATAAAAAGTAATAGCCCTGTGCTTCTTACACGTGGTGCAAGTTTTCATTTTTTGAAATTCATACTATAAGGTGTATTTTTTCATGGTCAAAGTTTGTGTTTCTCTATAAAATGCAATGGGCGCCCACATAGAAAAAGTTGATTTACTCAAAATGAGTAAAATGGATATATTGCATTTAGGAAACAAACTATTCATATATATATATATATATATATATATATATATATATATATATATATATATATATATATAATTTACAACCCCACGTCCAAAAAAAAAAGAAAGAAAGAAAACAGCACAGCTTGGAAACTGCAAAGAAAGGACTTAATGTTGTTTAAAAGTCTCTTCACCCTGTATTAAAAACAGAACAACAAAGGATATGATGTTCAAACCTGCATTTAATAGCTTTTTGCATATAATCACTATGATACCTACACCAGACTAAAAAAGAAAAAAAAAACCCAGCACAGTTGGCTGTTTGCTAGCTAGAACTGATCAGTCTGACTAAGTTCATGCAGAGAAACATGGCCCTTAAGTTCTAAATAAACTGGATGTCAGACCCACATTATGGCAAATATTGTTTTCAGTTTCATTCTAGTCTACCTGCACACCTCCAGTGTATCTAACAGCCCAGAGAGGGTTCACGGTGAAGACCTTCCATCAGCCATTAGAACCCTGTTTTCTACTTTGAAACATTTGCAACATGTAGTGTGAAATTTACGGTTTTCTATACTGCCTGGCCAAAAAAAGTCACACACTCAGATATTTTTTTAGACTGTCTTTAGCTTCTATCACGGTATGCATTTGTAGCGGCATTGTTTCGACAATCCATACCCATAAAATGATTCAGGAGAAGACTCTATAGTGACCAATCCATGTGTGAAAATGATTCCTCATGCTCACTGAACCACTCCTTCACAATTTGAGCACGGTGAATCTTGACATTGGCATGCTCAATTATGCCTGTGACGTCAGAAATTTAAAAAATCTATTACTCAGGTAGCCTATTAATTCAGTACATTCATTCAGGTTGTCCGCTGACCTCATTTTATTGCTTCATAACATTGCTGAGCCTAAACCTGACAAATTAAAGCAACCCCAGATCATAACACTGCCTCCAGCAGCTCATACAGTGGGCTCCATGCATGACGGGTGCATCACTTCACGGGCTTCCTTTCTTACCCTGATGCGCCCATAGCTCTGAAATAGGGTAAATCTGGATTATAGACTATACTGCCTTTTTCCATTACTGCACTGTCCAGTCTTTATGCTCCCTTGCAAAGTGAAGTTGGTTTTTCCTCATTAGCCTCCCTAACGCCTATCTTTCTTGTGGCCTCGCAGCTGTTTAGTCACAATCCAGCAAATTCTTGTCGCATTGTGTACGTGGAAATGCTCCTACTTTCACAATTAAACATGGCCATGAGTTGTATTGTCAACTTTTAACAATGAGACGTCACCAATTGTGTCAGTGATCTCCAATCATGATCATTCATGATTTTTTTTCCAACCCATTTCTTCCGTAAAGTTGACAGATCACCACTACCCTTCCAGGTTTTAATAAAGAAATGGACAGTTCCGAATTCCAGTGATGTCCAGTGATATCTCCTGAGTTGTTTGTTGTGTCTTTGTTTTATGCAGGCCGATAATTCCCCCCCTTGAAACACTGTTAAATCTCTTTCCTGACCTCGGGACATCTTCTGACATTGTTGTACAAGAAATGAGAAGCTACACACTGCATCAGCCAGAGTCGAAAGAATTGTCACCAGCTGAAACATATGAATAATTCCAATAATTATTAAATCATAAGCTCTGAAGTATTTGTTCGAAACACGCACAGAATTCCCCTGCACCTGGTTCCGAATTTTCAGGAAATTTAAATCAAGTGTCTCCTCTGTGCTGATGGCTGAGACTTGCTATCCACGACTAAAGAGGGGCTACAGTGACACTTATCTGAACTGGAAAAACACTGTCAAACTTGGGCCCTGTCAGTCACCAACTCAACCCAAAGTGCTTACTCTTCAGAAAAGGTCCAGACTACAAGGTAATGACACCAGCTCCATAATTAGGGTCTAACTTGTTGAACAACTAGATACTTAAACTTATTCAGGGCAAAAAAATCTAACATAGGAAATGTTAGCTTAGCTTTGAGTGGATTAAAAGGACTTTCAAAGCCATTAAGAGATCGAAGAACACTGAACTATGAAGTAAAACCTGGCTCAAAATATTCAAATCAATCATCAAACTGATTTCATTTTATGGCAGCAAGGCTAGAGTACATAAGCTCAGCAAGACAGGACTAACCGGGACAAACAAATGCAGCCTGCAGAACTAGCCTCCCAATGCGGAGAGGAGCTCCCAACTCCACATACAGAGCCAAATTAGGCCATTATACTCTTCTGTTAAATTTTCAAAAATAAGCCCTAGATTTCTGGATTAGACTGAACAAGTGACCCACTCTAATTATCCTACAAAGCCCTATGATAGCAGGAGTTGAGCCCGCAAAGGAGAGCCATCCACCTACTTGCCCCAAAGCTGGACGAATCATCATCCACTCAAAAAATTAACCCACAACCACCTCAGCTTCAGAACATTAGACTAAATCAAATCATAATAAAACCTCAAATAAATTTAAAGAAAAATTAAATTATTATTTATAACAATAATTATACGGAGATCACTGGATAGAACCAACAAAATGCGTGGACAAAATTGAATCATATGTTGCTGTCAACAGACAGTAAACTGTGGCAACTTACTTGACCACAGTGTTTGGTACAAAACTGAGGAGGGCACAGACTAAATACAGACTGAGAGAGCACAACCTGGCCAGGGAGGTCGGCCGACACAGACGGACTTGGCTGCCCAGAGAGCAGAGATTGTGTCCTTACTGTGACCAGGCAAGAGTTGAGACAGAGCTACACTTCCTAACACAATACAATCAACATTAAAGTTTTGGAGACTAATAATTTGCGAATATAATAAAAATATTCCCAGAGTTTCTCTATCTAAGAGACTTGGAAAGACTTCCAGCCCTTCTGGGAGAGAGAGGACTGCTGTAGACTGGCGGCAAGATAGGCCTATGTAACAGCCTGCCATGAGCTCGACGGCTCTGTTAGCCCCCTGTCGCGCATGGCTAATAAATAATGTTTATTAATTACTTCATTTGTTGCATGCCAATATCTTACATTACCGTCCATTCCAACGTTGTATTGGGTGCAGTCAAGCCGATGAAGTCTCGAATTGAAGTGATACTATTGTATTCACAAGCACAATTAGTACAATTACTATTGTATTATTAGCATATGCTATTATGTTGTTGCTATGACTATTGCTGTTCAGTTACACTTAGGCAATATGCATTTTTTAAATACAGTGAGAGTAAAAAGTATTTGATCCCTTGCTGATTTTGTTAGTTTGCCCACTAATAAAGACATGATCATTCTATACTTTTAATGGTAGATGTATTGTAACATGGAGAGACAGAATATCAAAAAGAAAATCAAGAAAATAACTTTAAAGAATATATATTAATTTATTTGTATTTCGTTGAGGGAAATAAGTATTTGATCCCCTAGTATGCATTAGGAGTTCTGGCTTTCACAGACCAGTTCGACACTCCCAATCAACTTTTTACCTGAATTGAAAACAACTGTTCTAACTAATCACCTGTATGAAAGACACCTGTTCACAGAATCAGACAATCAGACAGATTCCAAACTCTCCAACATGGGTAAGACCAAAGAACTCTCTCAGGACCTCAGAAACAGGAGTGTTGACCTGCACAAATCTGGAATGGGCTACAAAAACATTAGCAAGATGCTGGGTATTAAAGTAACAACCATTATTGCAATTGTGAGAAAATTTAAGAAGTATAACATGACCATCAATAGACCTCGGTCTGGTGCTCCACAGAAGATTTCACCTCGTGGGGTGGCAATGATCATGAGAACAGTGAGAAATCGGCCTGCAACCACACAGCAGGAGTTAGTGAATGACCTCAAGGCAGCTGGGACCACAATCACCAGGAAAACAATTGGCAACACTTTGCACCGCAATGGATTAAAATCCTGCAGTGCCCGAAAGGTACCCCTGCTTAAGAAGGAACATGGAGGATCACCTAAAGTATGCCAATGATCACCACAAAGATGTACTAAGTGATTGGGAGAAGGTTCTATGGTCAGGCGAGACCAAAATTGAACTATTTGGCCTAAACTCTACTCGTCATGTGTGGAGGAAGAAAAATGCTGCCTATGATCCCAGGAACACTGTGCCCACTGTCAAGCATGGAGGTGGAAACATTATGTTTTGGGGGTGTTTCTCTGCCAAGGGCACAGGGCTACTTCACCGCAACAGTGGGAAGATGGATGGAGCCATGAACCGTACAGTCCTGAGGGACAACCTCCTCCCCTCTGCTAGGAAGCTGAAAATGGGCCGTGGCTGGGTCTTCCAACATGACAACGACCCGAAGCATACAGCAAAGGCAACAAAGGAGTGGCTCAAGAAGAACCATATTAAGGTCATGGAGTGGCCCAGCCAATCTCTGGACCTCAATCCAATCGAAAATCTATGGAGAGAGCTGAAGGTCCGAGTTGCCAAGCGACAGCCCACCAACCTTACTGATTTAGAAAGGATCTGCAAAGTAGAGTGGCCCAAAATTCCACCTGATATGTGTGCTAACCTTGTGGTTAACTACAACAAACGTTTGACTGCTGAGCTTGCAAACAAAGGCTTTGCCACCAAGTATTAAGTGCTTTTGGATAGAGGGATCAAATACTTATTTCCCTCAATGAAAAACAAATGAATTAAAATAAATTCTTTAAAGTTAATTTCTGGATTTTTGTTTTGATATTCTGTCTCTCCATGTTAGAATACATATACCATTAAAAGTATAGAATGATCATGTCTTTATTAGTGGGCAAACCAACAAAATCAGCAAGGGATCAAATACTTTTTACTCTCACTGTATGTGGTGCCAATAAAGCATCCAATTTTGAACTTGAGTGTGTGTGAGAGAGAGAGAGAGAGAGAGAGAGAGAGAGAGAGAGAGAGCTCAGACGAAATCTCTCAAACTGGAGGGCATTTTCAAGATTTTAAGCGACAGCAGCGCACGGCCCGTAATGTGGAGATTACAGCTTCAGCATTCCCCTGCAAGTCCGAGAAGAGCGAAGGAATGCGCATATTAACTAACTCTCACAGCGATTTTCTAAATACACTTCCACGGCCATACTATTATCCATTTTTCACGTCCAATTGCTCTGTTATGGTAATTGTTGGACGCGCACCATGCCGTAATTACTTACAGCTGACTTAAGAAAGAAATATTCCACACCCCCTCGGCACTGCTGCGGGCAGTTTCTGCTCTATTAACCCATGGCTGTGTATTAAATCCCTCCCGGTAATTCGGAGCGGTCAGACCCTTGATTTCTCACATCACTCCTGGCCTGTTAACAGAGAGGAGACACCCAGGGCTTTATTTCCACTCACTCCCTGCTTTCTCTCTGTTTGAAAGGCTGTGCACTGTGGCGGTAATTACACAGCGACCGCTTTGATTATTTTCGCCTCACTCTTTGTGTTTTTAAAGTCTTTTAAAGGCGTGCGTGGATAGGAGGGTGGGGGGGGTTGTATTCCATCTGTTTCAAATTATTGCCACTGAGGCATCATATTCGTACAGCGTAAAGACTCACTCGTCTTTACTTAGTGAAGAGCTGAAGTAACTGGTCAAATTGATGTTGAGGATTGATGGAAATAGTTGTGATGTGGGAAATCTTTGGTGGAAAAAAACGCATCTTGTTTTATGAAAAAGGCAGCCCATAAAAAAACTGACTGTGTTGTCTTATTTCAGAGTTAGTAGGTTTGTAAGCTCTCCAGGTACTGACACATATGTGCACCAGGACTGAAAAAGTGAGTTTTCCGTAACGCACCCCACTTAAATTGCCTGAAAGTATGAGTGTGAGAGTGAGTGGTGTGTGCATGGTGTGTGCACCCTGCAATGGATTAGCCAGCTGTCCAGGGTGGGTCAGCAGGGATAGGCTCAAGCTCCCCCGCGACCCACATGAGGACGACCTGGTATGGATTCTTTCTCTCCGCCATTAGCATTATTCTGATTCATAAATGTCCATAGTTTTAACATGATGCGTATAAAACCATTATCTCTTGGTCTGTATTCTTAATTTGTAAAATAAATTTTTGTACTACAAACACATTATAATGTATAATCCATCCACATTAACCCCTGCTCTTACCAACCTCTGCCAAACCCACACTATGTCCTGCCCTGTGATTTCCTCAATAATGCTTTCCTTCACACGTAATGTCATTTTCTGTAGACCCCATCATTAAATTGAAAAAATAAAATGGCATTTTTCTCAAAGACAAATTTAGAAACAAAGATAAAAACCTGCAGAGGGAAAAACCTCCTCAGAACGCCGAAAACACTGTCCGGGAAGTACGGGAAGCAGTCACATGTACTCGCTAAAACAATGAAAGAATTTCTTTTTTTTTTTTTTGATTAAAACGGCGCTCAAAATAAAAGCATTTAAACCCAGACAGCGGTGCAAACTCACTCGCATATTTAGTTATCGGTAGTTGGAATACAACCCTGAGACTGACTGACTGAGAGAGAGAGAGAGAGAGAGAGAGAGAGAGAGAGAGAGAGAGAGAGAGAGACTAAACAGACAATCAAGAGGCAGTTTCTTCCAGTAAATTAAGCAGTACAAACTGATCCTGGATTGAAGCAGACAGTCCAACACATTTCCAGGTGGAGATGGCTGTACACCTCTAAGGGACTCGAAAACAACTTCACGGTCCCGATTGCTCTAAAACAGGGGTGGGCAATTCCGGTCCTGGACTATCAATTACTCTGATTAATTGAGCTAATTGATTGTATGCACAAACAAAGATTTGAGCATAGACTTGATTTAAAAAATGTTAAAAGTCGGGTGACAAGAACAGTCTTCGGTGGTAATTTGTGATAATTTAAACAAATACAGCAGAATAAACAGATTTCATATATGGTTCGGCGTTCAGGGATATTGTTTTTTTGGTCCAACCGCCGCCGCGCCGCCCCTAAGTGATAAGGCGATAACTTCAGTAATATTTCAATTAGAAATGTCATGTTTTGCATATAAGTAAGTATCATAAGAGGAAGAAGAACTGATTCGATTTTGGACTATTTACAATTTCTAGATTGGCCACCAGGGGCCAAAAACTGAAAAATCACTGTTTTTATCATATCTCAGGAAATATTTGTAACCTGTCCAGGATAGGTCTCTGCCTTTGCCCATAGCCAACTGGGATAGGCTCCAGCTTGCCCCACGACCCTAGTGAGGATTAAGGGGGTATAGAAAATGGATGGTTGGATGGAAATATTTGTCCGATTGACCTCAAATCAAGTGCAAATGCAAGGTCATGACCTGAGGATGTGTCTCACGATGACATTATACCTGTTTGGTTCAAAATTTTGACACAAGGTGGAGCTTTGTCGCATAAAATTCACCATTTTTGCCATATCTTTGGAACCATTTGTCCATTCATTCATTCATTCATTCCTTCATTCATTCATCTTCTATACCCGCTTATTCCTCACTAGGGTCACAGGGTGAGCTGGAGCCTATCCCAGCTGGCTACAGGCAAAGGCATTTGTCCAATTGACATGAAACTATGTGCAACTGCAAGGTCATGACCTCACAACGTGTCACATGATGACATCATACCTGTATGGTTCAATATTTTGCCACCAGGTGGAGCTTTGTGATGGAAAATTACCATTTTGGCCATATCTTCAGAACCATTTGTCCGATTGACCTAAAATTAAGTTCAAATGAAAGGTCATGACCTGAGGGGCTTTATATTGTACTGGGTCTTTTCGAGGATCGGGGAATTGGAGGATTGGGGGCGTTCAGTGATATACCCCAGGCTGTCGCCTCCGATGGCATAAGCCTAGATAAGACAATGAACTTATTAAAGGCCAGAAGTTAGCGTGAAAACCAGGGACAGATACAGCCCTCATTGCCAGTCTCTCCTCTAAAACAACCCCATCACCATCTATAGCACAGGGCAGGAGGGCTGCAAAGATTAAAGCCGCTTTCACTCCGGACGCAAAACGAGTGTTTCGCGCAACAGATTACAATCAAGGTCAATGCAAAGCAGTGACGCAGATAGAACTGGGAACTGGGGGGGACACAGACACGTCCTTTATGACAATTAATCCTGGCTGGTTCTCAATCATTTTCCTTCATTGATGTGTTTTTCAATTATCGTAACTGGCAACTGAAAACACGGTTTTTCTCCATATGCGATCTACCAGCAATGAAATCATGGGCTAAATTCAGTAGAACTGAGAATTGGGGTGGGCGAAACATCCGTTTCAAACAATTATTAGTCCTGACCTGTTCTCAGTCATTTTCATGAATAACAAAAGGTTCACTCCGAGAGCACTCCACACTTAACAGGTGTTGCTTGTTCTCCCCGATTAGGTAGGACGACAATCATTCCTCGGGATGCGTATTTGCTGAATTTCAATCAACATTAGTCAAAATTGCATACCTGTGCAAATAGCTTAAGCCGAATGCTTTTTATAGCCTATTTCACTGCCGCGTGCCACTTTTTTCACTCAATTCCGAGAGTAATTTTGAATAACGTTGATTTAAATTAAGCAAATATGCGTCAGGTCAGGACAAAAAATAGTTTAAAATGGATGTTTTTTCCACCCCAATCCTCAATTATATTGAATTTAGCCCATGATTTTATCGCTGATAGATCGCATATGGAGAGATACCATGTCTTCAGTTGCCAATTACGATAATTGGAAAACCCGTCAATGAAGGAAAATGATTGAGAACTAGCCAGGATTGTTTTCATAAAGGAAGTGTCTGTCCTGCCCCAGTTCCCAGTTCTATTAGCGCCACTGTCCTCATCTAGCCTGACGTGTGGCTTTGGACTGTGAGAGGACACGAGAGTACCCAGAGAAAATTCATGCAAACATGGGGGCAACATGCAAACTCAATAAAAAAGGCCCCTGAATGGATTTGAACCTGAGATCTCGCCATGAGGCAGCAATGCTATCCATCGCACCATTATACACCCAGATATGCAGTTGTGCTGTATCGCGCCTCAGTCGCCGAGGGGTAAATACAAATGTGCAATAAAAGTCAGTTTTAATGAAGAGAAGTTCTACTGCAATTTGAAAGAAGTACAAAATGACAGTAGTCATTGCAACCGTCATATCAGTGCAATTAACTTCTGCCAAAGTCTGAAACTTGAGCTATTTTTTCTTGTTTAAACTCACTGGAGAGGGTCACTGCAGTGTACTCGCTCATGTCAATTGTGCCTAATTACTTGAAGACAAAACCAAGGTTGTCAGCATCACAAGAATTAGTTCATCTCTAAATTCAATTATGCACTGATTTGAATGAATTTTCTTTCAGGTTAAAAGGGCAGTCAGTGATGCTCATGTCTAATATCCATATCTTAATCATTAACTGGACTGAATGTTCAAAAGTCATCTTTAATGTACTTTCACTTTCAGTTGATGCAGTAACAAATCATATATTTTCAGTGCTGTTTAGCGGATTGAATTTGACGCAGTCTAAGCAGGGGGTTGCCAGCAAACTCAAAAGCATTCATATCTGATATTTTATACAATTGTTGACTTCAGTTAAGGTTAAGGCACAGCCTTGGTGAATATCACTCGTCCAAGGTGGATAAATCATTGGATTCACCGATAACTGAAGTCAATAACCATTTTATTATATTGCCCTACTCGAAAACAAAAAGTAAGAGAAGGGCGACAACTCTAACCTAAAGCTCCACACAGGGATGAAGCAATAATACGAACACTTTCAGGAGCTCCTGCGGGGAAGCCTATCTATTTTCAGCTCCGGGTCGTTGGATTTTTAAATTCACCTCTCATGCACTTTCGGGCAGTGATTATCACTGTTTACAATGACCAGCGAAGTTTGCCTCAACCAATCAGGAGGGAACGAATCCTTATAACATATAATAACCTCTGTTAGTGACTTCCCCAAACATGTCCGTCTGCCTAATAAAGCTTGACTATCTGTTATAGTTTCAGAGGACACTTTAATGTCCTGTTTAAAGTACTCCTGAGTTACACTGAGCATATGCTGGCCGGCTGTCTCCATGACCCTTCAGTGTAATCTGTCCCATTTGAGCCCTTTCACAGTTCAGCTCGGAGCGCTGAACCCATTAAACCCAAACCGTTCCGTAATAAATGAGCACTGTAACCACCTGTTATATGCCCGTCTAAATTCATGCTTCCCTCAGCTAGCACACCACCAACAGAATCCCTAAAAAGGCAGCAGCAGATATTGCTTTTAGTCGCAGATGCCAGCTTTATAAGTACTGCCCACTAGAACCTGATAAATTCTATTGGGCAAGGCTATTTATGGCTGAAGGGCGGCACAGTGGTGCAGTGGGTAGCACTGCTGCCGCACAGCAGGAAGGTCTTGGGTTCAAATCTGGCCTGGGGCCTTTCTGTGTGGAGTTAGCATGTTTGCGGGCGTTTTCTCCAGGGTACTTTGGTTTCCTCTCATAGTCCAAAGACATGCAGCTCAGGTGTGTGTGAGCTGTGATGGTTTGGCGAGCTGTCCAGGGTGGGTCCCCGCCTATCGCCTGTAGTCAGCTGTGATAGGATCGAGCGCCCCTGTGACCCTAGTGAATCGAGCGCCCCTGTGACCCTAGTGAGGAAGAAGTGTTAAAGAGGATGGATTTTTATGGGTGAGATTAAAGGGACAGTTCTCCCCAATATCAAAAGTAGAAAACTGCTGTTGGTGGCATATTGTTATAATGCTGTAAGGATTTGAATATAATTTTAAACTCTCACATCAAGGTTATAAAATTAGATCATTACGTCACGCAACTTAATTAAGAGCATTTTTGTGTTTGTGTTGGGGTTGATACAAATCTATTTCCTGTTTATTCGGGGCTTTCTCGAAAAATGTATCGATCATATTACGCATTCTTGCTAAACATGCCAATGACTTTCTCTACTGTTTTCAGCCTGGATCTACTTTTGACAATTGAATCATCAAATCTCACGGTCCGAGTTTGTTTCTATAATTATGACCCAGTTGTTTCAGTTTCACTTCACACTGAAGTCTCTGCGAATCAAGCTTTCCCTCCTGGTTGCAATCTCAGTTAAAGTTCCTAATATTGACGTTCTCGAATTTGACTTTCCATGTGTGTGTTTGTACTGGCAGTTAACTTATTGTAGAACAGGAGATGTGGTTCTCTATGTGTTTTTGAAAGTGCAAGTGTTTTGATTCTGTATCTGTCTGGTTCTGCATTTATTATTTTTCATATTTATTCATCCATTCTATTGTTGCATTGCACATTTTCTCCCCTGTAATGTCTGATGTGATTTGTGTTATTGTGCTAATGCAGTCCCCTGTCTGCGTGCAGACACGCTTCAGGTGATTTCGGTAGTTTTCCAGAATTTCACGAACTTCCTTCAGGTCTCGTTTTACCTTCCTTCCCGCTTTTTTGAAATTACCATATTAATTAACTACTAGGCTGCTTAGTTAGTACTGGTAATTTTACTGTAGACTATTCTCTTTATCTGAAAATAAACTAACCAACTAACATTAACGTATTTTGATTAGGTGTGTAGATATCACTGTTTACTATTATAACTAATTCTGCCCTGCTCTGCTCTGTAACTCCGCCCCTTTTGCTTTCCCTGTGCTCCGCTTTGATTAAAGCTCACGCACCTCAGCTGCGCTTCTCTCTCTGTCCTGGAATCTTAACTGTGCAATTAGAACTCCTTAACTGGAGCTGTTAATCTGTCATAGGCTGTCTGCGTGGATCCTCTCCGCGTTTTGGTTTCTGCCCACTGTTTGTGGTTTAGGACTCTCCCATGTGTGCCTACCTCTGTAATTAGTCTTATCCAATTCACCTGTTCCCTGCATAGCATGTGACTTCCCTTATGTCTATTTAAATTCTTCAGTGCAGTTCATTCCTTTTCAGAACGTTGATCAATTTTCATCTGTGCAGAGCTCCTCGTATGCCTTTTGTTAAGTGCTTCTTCACGGCTGTTTTTGCTTGACCTCGAGTTTGCCATTGCCCCTCTGTTCTTGTTTTGCCTTTTTGTAATAAAGGCTTACGATTCTTAGATTATCCCTGAGTTGCGACTGGTTCCTCTGAGCGTAACGTTACAGCAAAGCCAAACATAATGTAAACAAATGTAATCTGCATTTCTTTGTGGGCTCGGTATCCTAAAGCTGCTTTCCCACTGGACGCGAAACAAATTTTTTGCACGACAGATTACATTCAAAGTCAATGCAAAGACGCAAATACACGCAAAAAGCTCGTATTCGCATCTTTGCGTTGACTTTGAATTAAATCTGTCGTGCGAAAAATTCATTTCACGTCCGGTGTGAAAGCGGCTTCAGAGAAGTTCCACCATCAGCTACGACTGGCCAATCGAGGCATTTGTAACGGAGCGCACGACAGTGGGAACTAAGCATGAAGCTTTGTGTGAATCGAACCAGGAAGATTTCAGATGATAATGCAGAGCGTGGACGTGCAACCTGCACATCTTTCCGACAGCTTACATCAACGTTATGTACCCTTTCCTCTTTAAAACCCAGGATTTTCTAAGGATGGTAAAGTTTCAACCCCATTTAAAACATTCTCTGTTTATTCATCCAGTAAAAGTCCTGATCCGAAGAGCATAGAGCAAGAAACACTGAAGTCACATTTTCACACGCCGTGAGGTCATGATGGAAAGATGTCTTTAATAATTACAGATTTTCTCAATTTTCTACAATTGGATGTTTTGTGACGTAAGTGCCATTTGCTTCAGGGTCTTCAGTTGTTCCCACAAGACCTGAGTCAGAGCAGTTTAATTTACTGCACCTCCCAGGATTCAGGGGAGTCATTTCACAGTATATTAATTTATTACCTATGCCAAGGAGGTTATGTTTTTGCTAGCGTTGGTAAATCTGTCTGTCTGTTTATGTACAAAATAACTCATTAAGTAAAGAACGGTTGTCACTGAAAGTTTGTGGGTGGGTTGCTGTTACATTAGGGATGGACCCTCTTGATTTTGACTGCAATCGGTCAAACAATATGGGCACCGCAGCAACCATCTTGCAATCCTATGTTGCACATACCTTAAATTTCTTATGAGCCATGTTCACTCGGCAAGATTTCAACTGTGCTGCCTTAGCGAAGGTTAGCATTCTCAGAGTGCCTCTAGTTTATTTTAATATACTGAGCAACAAAAGAAACTCAAATTAGCTAGTTAGTTAATGTACTTGTATCATATCTCAGTCAAAGTGACCTCAAAACAAAGAGAAGTTTGATGAAACGAGTGTAAATGTGCTCGCGGTAGAAATACATTTGATTTTCTGTAATAATTACGCACAAACTTATGTTCCGGTCTGTCTTTAAATAACTTGCATTTCTTTTGTTGCTCAGGATACAATTTGAAAATCGTGACCCAAGTGGATCATGCTGTTTGTTAATTGAGATATTTTGGTGCGGAGTCTACGTCAATGTTTAGCAGATTAGCCTTTTCAGTACTAACAGGACCAGAGGCGGTCTGTCTGCAGTAACGGAGGCCTTAAGAACCCTCACCTTTCAATACGTAATTACCTAAACCTCCCACAGTTTACTTTTCCTGATAGGCAACAGTTGCTCAGACTAATTTCTTGAATGATAGTAAAACTTATTTTTGATTGCATTGTAAAACATTGCACCACAAGTGAATGTGTTCTCTGATAGGATAATTACTAACCCGTACTAACCAGCAGTTATTTGAGTGTGATTGTAAATATTTCGTCACGTAGTATTAACCTTGGCCGTTTCTCAATATGCATTCTTCTCTGTACTTTTGTTCTTGTGAACTTGAGAAACATCATCCCTCTGAGACCATGTACTATCTCAATTCAAAGTTTGTACCTTAACGAGAACGGTTACCAGTCCCGGAAGTGTTCTTGATATGCCCATTTTTCCGAGGATGGCATCGGATGGTAACTTGTGTGAAGTTGACAGCAGGCATATCCCAGAATTCTTTTCGGCATCTAAGCGGGAGCGGGACGCCCCTGAGAGAGAAGGGCCGGGTTATGTTTCCCAAAAACGTAGTTGCTAACTAAATTAGCAACTTACATTGTTCATCCATTCACAGTCAATGGGTCTAACTACGTAAGTTAGTTCTGTGGGCCAAGGCTCATTTAAAATGGCCAAAGTGGCAAAGTGTCCAGTGGTCAGACGAGTCCAAATTTGACATTCTTGTTGGAAATCATGGGTGTCGTGTCCTCCGGACTAAAGGAGAAAGACCACCCCTCCTGTTATCAGCGTTCAGTTCAAAAGCCAGCATCTCTGATGGTATGGGGATGCATTAGAGCATTTGGTGTGGGACTTGCATGTTTTAAAAAGCACCATGAATACTGAACGATATATAAAGGTTTTAGAGCAACATATGCTCCCCTCCAGATGACATCTATTCCAGGGAAGGCCTTGTGTATTTCATCTGACACTGCAACTGTATTTGGCAACTGAAGACATGGTTTCTCTCCATATGCAATCTAACAGCGATGAAATCATGGGGTAAATTCAGTATATGGAGAGAAACCATGTCTTCAGTTGCCAATTACAACAATTGGAAAACACGTCAATGAAGGAAAAAGATTGAGAACTTGCCAGAACTAATTGTTTGCATAAAGGACGTGTCTGTGTCCCCCCCAGTTCCCAGTTCTATCTGCGCTACTGATGCAAAGATACGAATCGCGTCATTGCATTGACTTTGAATGTAATCTGTCCTGCGAAAAATTTGTTTCGCGACCGGTGTGAAAGCGGCTTAAGGCTTGTGGTGATGTAAAGTGTCAGCAAATTTTCTCTGATGTAATTATTAGCAGAACAGCATGCATTAATGCTAACATATTCTTCTCTTGGGCCAGGAACAAAACTGCTTTAATACGATTTGAGTACTTCCCTTTCATCTCCTCTTGACTTGTAAGAACTTTACAATCTTTAAAAAAAAAAGCCAAGTTTAATCTACTTCAGCTAAATTATTGGGACATGTTGGTCCCACCAGTACGCGGGCGAATTCTGAAAAAAATGGAACATTTGACAGGTGGCTGAAAGATGTAACATTGTCGCATTTCAGTCCAAAAAACTCTGGCTGTGTTCAAGTTTGGAAAAAACTGCCCCCCCCCAAAAAAAAAAGATAAAATCTGACTCACCCTTGAACTGATTAGACATCCAAATTAAATTCAATTAAAGATTCCCTATGATCTCACCAGGTGGATGGACAATTAGCCATCACAAGCCATTTCCAAATCTGTCCATTGTGACATCAAAGGGGGAAGAGACCACCTCGACCAATGAAGGAACTGATTGGTCGGCTTAAGTTATCACTCCTTCTTACCTCTGGAAGGTGGTTTTATTGGCTCCAGAAAAAAATTACAAACTCGCAGATTGTAAATTGCTGCACCAGCAAAAATCAAGTTACAATAATGGCCAATTTTTTGGGGCAGGACCAACAAAAACACTCATGCTGTTAGGGATTTCAGCCAAGGCCCTGAATGCTGCAGTCCAGGGCAGCTAACTGCCGGGGGGCTCCAGACACCTGTCACACAGATATTTCCATATCCACATTTTACTGTGATTCCCTCACAAATAAATAGGTAAATAAATATTATAGTTCTGGCCTCCAAGAGAGATTGCGATGAAGATGCTCGTCTCAGTGCACTTCGGCTGTACAGCTCGTTAGCTTTCCTGCAGAAAAAAAAAAACTGACGAACAGGTAAATCATTCATTTTTTAACAGCCACATCCTGAAGGTTGTGAAAAATGGGGACCCTCGAAAAAGATCTGTAAACATAAATTAGATCCGGGGTCCATCTGTAACCTGTTAAAGCCCAAATTTTTCCTTGCAACATGATGAGTGCATGAATTTTACTCCTCAGACCTGCCTCACACATAAACTGTACATTTTTTTGATTCATGATGGTTAATTTAACTTCAAAGTTGCATTTTTTTTGCCAACAGCAACACTTTTAAAGCTTCAAGAAGTAAAAAATAAATAAGTAAATAAATAAATATAATAAAAATCGATCACAAAGGTGATCAGGGGGATTAAACGGGTTACATCCCTAATGAGATCCGGCCTCTGACTTAGACTTCATTTTCTAAAGCCGCTTTCACACTGGACGCGAAAAGAATTTTTCCACGACTGATTACATTCAAAGTCAATACAAAGACGCATGTATTTCCATCTTTGCAATGACTTTGAATGTAATCTGTAGTGCAAAAAATTTGTTTCGCGTCTGGTGTGAAAGCAGCTTTAGAAGTCTTAGAAATTACCTTGAGATTCTAAGTTTGTTTCTACATTTTGAAGGATAAATGTCAAGCACACATTCCGTAAATACATTTCTCATTTTGTGCTCTTCTCCAGACACAGTTATATTTCAGCAACTTACTTAACAATATACTGCTCATGTATTTAGACGGACACTATCGAGCACTTTAGTTTCCTCATTTAATGCCATCTTTTGAACTGAAATACTTGATCAGCCCAGTCATGTAATACTGATATATTTTAGACACTTTTATTATTATTATTATTATTATTACTTTATTTGACAGGGGCCATGCAAAATAAAATTGTCAAGCCAGAGTTAGCTATGAATATACAATACAAATGATAAAAACAAACATACTAGCATTTAAAACGATCCATACTGAACAACATTCCATCTCTAAAAAAAAAACAAATTTAAATATACAATTCATTGTCTCTAAGATTGATACATTCAGAGGATTAAATGATTAAGTGACCACATGATTGTTTTTCCTTGAGCCATGATTTCAGTTCACTTTTTAAAAACACTGAGGCTTGTTAAGGCACTGGATTTGGATTTGGGTATACAATAACAGCTTTGTTCGTTGCTCCAGCGCCTCCTGTTGGCCAGACGGGCGCTCGTCAGGAAGACTCCGGGTTGGTTCATGTCCGGGTATCCTCCGCCCTAGTTCTGAACTTGCGAAGATTCAACCAATGAGTGTATAAGAATCAGTGGCAGACAGGCACGTGTTTCGGAGGAGAGCCGTGAACTGTCTCACTATCCTGAGTTGGCAGCAAGGGGTGGCATACGAGCAAGTTTTGTACATAGTTCCCCAATTGGGCATTCCAGATTCGGGTGGGATTGGAGATGCCAAATTAAAAAAAAAAAAAAACACTGAGGCTTCTAAAGTCTCTGATATGAGTTGGAATTGAGTTCCACTTTTCTGCTGCTCTGACTGAAAAAGCAGAGACTGTCCAAATGCAGTTTTCCTAAATATAGCTGAACAGTCTCCTCTTGCTGTTGCCCTGGTCTCCCTAAGATTGTTCCTGCAACGTAACACACATTGTTAAAGTGGATGACGGGGCCTGATCATAAATTAATTTGTACATCCGGCGCATACCTACATAACAAAGGAAATCGTCAAAAGTCATTAAGTTATATTTCTTTATGATGTTGCAGAAGTGGTAGTTCCTTGGTTTTTTATCCAGAGTTTTCAGTGATTGCTTGTAGAGGGTGTATAATTGTATAAGACTGGTTGCTCCAGCCTGAGACTAGCTTGTGACACAGTAAGATAAATGAGAAAAAAATCATAGAGCGCATGAATAGTTTCGCAGCAACCAAAGGTAGCTGATGGCTGACATGTCTGAAGTTCATGTCTGGCTCTTACATTTCTGCAGACATTTTTTACATGTTTCTTAAAATTTAGACTGGAATCAATTGTTATGCCCAGAAACTTGAAATGTTCGACAATCTGTATTACTTCTCCATTTACAGTCATATCAGGTTGAGGTGTTTTCTTTCTCCTGATAAAAAAAATACATTCCTACAGTTTTGTTCACATTAATTGTTAGACAGCTGGGAGCCAATCAGAGACTTGGTTTAATGCTGCGAAGAGTTTGGATGCAGCTTGTTCTCTTGTTTTAGCTTGGGTGTAGATAACCGTGTCATCTGTGTACATTTGAATCTGTACCTCTGAACAGATCAGGGGCAGATCATCAATGTACAAACTAAATAAAATCGTCCCTCGGATTGATCCTTGCGGCACTCCAACATTACAACCCATAAAAGATGAGCACGTGTCATTAATTCTTGTACACTGTTTTCTTGAGCATAAGTTTGACACCATCCATGTCAGTGCTTTACCAAAAAAATTTAACTTTGACAATTTAGACAACAAGAAATGATGATTTGCAGAATCAAAAGCTTTTTTGAAATCAAGGAAATCCGCAGCAACTACACTTCCACTGTCAAGACTAGATTTGATTTGCTTTTTAAAATAGCAGATTGCTGCCTCGGTTGAGTGGTGTTTCCAGAAACCAAACTGCATAGGATGCAATAGAAAATGATTGGGGTTTAAATAATCTATCAGCTGGTCACTGATGACCCTCTCTATGACTTTGGACATTATCGAGAGAATACTTATGGGCCTGTAGTTTGCTACATTGGTTTTTTCACCTGCCTTAAAGATGGGAGTTACAACTGCTGATTTCCAAGCGCTGGGAAAATTGAATAGTTTTATTGACAAATTTACAAGATGACTAATAGAAGAATGGAGGTGACTTTTGTACTTCTTCACAAATGCTGGATCTCAATCAAAAATATCTTTAGACTTGGAGGTTTTAAATTGGTTCATGACTTTAATTATAGAGGATTCTGACACCTCAGAAATATTAAAAACAGGGAAATCGCAGTTTGGTGAAGTAATAATTTGACTTCTTAAGCCAAATTTGTGTGCCAAATCTTAGACTGAATATATAAAATAATTATTAAACACAGAGCATTTTTTACTTTTGTCTTGCGTTAAAATTCCTTGAACTCCTAATTCAAATCCTTTGACTCCTTTGCTGTTGTCTTTCTTTCAAACTTTGTTGATGTTTGCCCAGGTTTGCCTCCTATTTCCTTCAGCTTCATTTGTCATATCTATGAAAAAAATTGCTTTTTTGTTCCTCAATTCATTGACAACTCTATTACAAAAACATTTAAAGGTCCTTCTGTCATGAGCTAGTCCTGATTTGAGTGTGATTTTTAAAGAATGATCCCTTTATTTCATTAAAGTCCACAGACGTTCAGTTATCCAAGGCAAGTTTTGTTTTTTCCAAGAACATTTTACGTTTTTACTAAATTCATCTTCAAGTTTGTTGATTGTGGACATAAAACATTTTGAAGCAGACTCTGGATCATCTGAGGACAAGATATCAGTCCAAGTTAGTTGGTGAAGCTTTCTTTTGAATCCACTGACAAGTCTCTTAGGAATAATTTTGATCATATTTTTACTTTCTGGCTGATACAAGAACATGTGCTTCATTAGTTTCCTTGCTATTAATGTCAAATTATGATCTGACCTACCAGTCACTAAATCAAATGATTTTGTTATTCTTTCTGGTTTGTTGCTGAATATTAAATCTGTCTGGGTTTTGGATGACCAAGTGATCCTAGTAAGGCCTTGGATAAGTTGTTGGAGGTTGAACTGATGTGATGTGTTATATCTTTAAGTTTTTTTCCAATTTGACTTTTATGTTAAAATCCCCAAGCAGGATTAACTCCTTATTTTTATCAACCAATTTTGAAATGTTTTTCATAAAACATTTTATTTGAGTCTGTCAGCCACGTTTCAGATAAACAAATGAAATTGAGGTTTGAGTCAAAAAATAATTTTTCAAGTTGTTCAGTTTTTGATGCAACACTTCTGATGTTTAAATGTCCTCCGAGTAACCCTTTAGGCTTTGCACGCGGGTCTCACAAAACTTTTGCGTGGTTCGTTGTTTGAAGCAGCTGAAAGCTGTGCTGTTTGAGCGCAGTGGGATTGTGTGGATGCACGTCGGGGATAATTGGAGGTGTTTGTGTCGAAATTACTGAAAAAACATCCATCATATGACAGTAAGGAGTTTTATTGTCACTGTATTGCTTGGATGGAACGTTACCTTGTCTTTTGAGGATGTTGCAGAAAAGAGAGCCACACCCGGAGTCAGAACAGCTGATTTCGGGTCCAGGATTTTGATGTACATCGCCTGCGAGCAGGATTGTGACTGCTAAATATCCAAGTATTCTCCGAAGTTGTGAAGATAATTTTGCTCGCTTTGTGCATCTAGATTGTATTTTGAGAAGTCACTTTTCCAGCATCCACCAGCTGGGAGAAGCAGATGAACTGGCTCTATGAGTTAAAGGTAACGAGGTGTCCGTGGTGTCTTTGCTGCTGTAGATTAAACGCCGAGGAGCAGCAAAGTGATAACATCAGTAGCACTGCAATATAACTAACAATGATGACTTTCTGTAGCGAGTCAGTAGTCATCAGCGTTCGTCTTGAGGCTGTTGTAAAGCACACGCCACGTTTATGAACTTTAAAACTGCAGTTTGCGACTCTTGTACCTGCAACACCTGCCCTGTTGCAGGCGTCAGCCACCATGTTGAGTTTCGACCCAGATTCATCCCAGACTTTACCCTCTAAATTAGTGGCAGCTGCCTGATGTATTTCTCAATATTTTTCACAATCAACTGTATGAAGCTACTGTTGCAAATTTGGCCAGTATGATGACAGCAAAGACCTGCAAACACAATGGCCTGTTGGAATATTGGAATATAACATCGCACCTCAGGTTTAGAGGGTACATTTATGAATAGGAGTCAATCATATAGTTTTGCTGAGTATGCGTTATCTTGGAGGTCCTCCAATGCAGGGTCCTGTCCCGCTGACAAGCAGAACACTGTCCTTTTCCAGCAGAGGGATTGAGCTGCGAGAAGCGAAAAGCGGAAGGCAGTGAGGGTGCAGTGTCAGAGTGTGGGGATGATTGATTGCCTGTTTCGGGGGGAGGCGGCAGTGTTGGGCAGTCCGGCACTTCACCTCAGGCAACCCCAGGTATCCCTGCTGAGGGAATCATGGATCAGGACAGGGCGTTCAGGGATATGCAGCGAAGGCTTCTGCCTGTCCTGCCTGGGCCATTAAGAGCAACGCAGACCCGCCGTATGGCCTCCCTCAGTTAGGCGTGTATGTATTCATGCATTAAGCAGATGTGGGGCTGGAGACAGGCAGTGAGACAGGACTGGGTTACGGTGGCTGGCCTTGGTGAGCCATCCTCTGCGCACCGTCGGGTAGGTTAATACTGTGAAAGTCTGAGGCACTGTTCTAAACGAAAATGAGACCGCGGCAGGGACAGATTACTCTTTAATACTCCTCTTGACTTGACTGACAAAAGACAGGTGATCAGCTGCACTGCACTTTTGAGTTGGATGAACTTCAAGCTCCAGGTTCTTTCAAAATTAGTTTCTGTAAACTTCAAAACTTATGTTGAAAAAACTGAAAAATGCTGTGCAATGGTTCCCTTACTTTTTTAAGTTCTATTTATTTTTTATTTTTTGCTGTGTTTTGATCTATCAAAAAGTGGAAGGATTAGTGTTCTGTTTGTTCTTTTTTATGCTACAGCGGTCAACTCCCTTCCCTTGAATTTTGTCATCTTTACTACAACAACAACTAGAGTAATAATAATAATAATATAATAATAATAATTAATGTGCACTCAGACAGGCTCCATGCAGTGCTTGAATTATAGGAATTTTGCCTTCTTGGATCAGCAAGAATTTTCCAAATATGGAACTTTTTCTATCCCGGAGAAAAATGGCCATCTGTTTGAGTCGGCTGCAGAAACAGTCCCACAATGCCGCACTGCCACAGCTGAGGCGTCCGCAGAGGGTCTCAGCCAATGGTGGGCTTGAATCATGAGCAGGCTCTGCTGTTGGTCACTTATCTTTTTAATTAGCTTTTCACTTCAGCCAAGCCTCTCCCCTTCCCAGCCCTGGTGACAGGTCCGTCCCACGCTGGGTGCACAGGGCATTATTTCCTCCGCATCACCGGGTAATTAATATATCGGCACTACACATATTTCACACAGTTTCTTCTAAAATTGTATAAGATTAAATAGAACAGGAATAAAAGAATGTGTCGGCTCGCTAACTTAATTTGAATAAAAGGGTTGGAGATGCGTTGGGGGTGGGGATGGAGGGGGGGAGGGGAGGGGGGGATTGGCATTCAGACCACTTTTATACCCACATGAAGGATAACCAGCCTCCTGCATTAAGAAATACACTATCTATTCACCCACTGTACATTATTTGTATTCAAGGTTTTTGAAATGACATTGCGATCTGATGATGCACCAGCCCATTATATTGTCCGGCAGGACAAATATCCCACCGTTTTCTGTGTAGAACTAACACAATTTTTCCATGTCAGGGTTGGGTAATATCCTGGCAGTGCGGCAGGCTGTCGCTGCATAAGGAATGATGGTATTAATCCTCTTGGGCAATCTCCCGGTCTGATTATTAGGGAAATAAATTTGCATGCTGCATATGAGCCAGGTGAATCACTGAGGGCACAAATTATATTTCCTGACAGCGAGCTGGAGAATGGTGCTGTCCTGTTTTTCCAACCCCCACATCTACCCCTGCACATCCTCGTGTCCCCTCCCACCCCAACACTCACTTTCTTACACTCTCTCTCCCAATCTCTCCTTTCTCAGTCCGGAAAGGTGGTGTGATGTCCATTCATTAACATGAGAGTAGTACAGACCAGTCCTGTTTGACATTAACACTGATTTTTTCCCAGTGAATGCCTCACGCTCTCCTGGGGCATTCAGTGTAATCACTGCCTACAAATCAGGAGGCAGAAAGTATGGAGAGAGGTCAGCGAGAGGGACAGAAATGGGCGAACAGACGGAGCAGGGATTGGGTAGGGGCCTCAGCCTTCAGAAAGTGTCCTTACACAAGTTTGCTTCATTATATGTAAATGCACAAATCAATCCCTCCTGTCTGTGTTTTTGTATGTGCATGTGTATGTATGAGCTCGTGCGTGCCCGTGTGTGTGTGTGTGTGCGTGGGTGTGTGTGTGTGTGTGTGTGTGTGTGGGTGGGTGCTTGTTTCAATGCATACAGTATATATGAATATGTGTGCGGACTCGCTGTAAATAGTGTTTATAGGAAAAATCTCCACTCGTGGTCCTCCAAGTGAATAATACTGGAAGCATGGTGCCATAGATACAACTTCAAGCTCAAAGCTTGAAGCTCAAAATTTTGTTCTTGCTGAGACTAGTCTAGATATTGTTTGATTCAATTTTGTTGTTACTTTCAGAGCTCTTTCAACGACATTTCTTTTGTCACCAACAAACTTGTCCAGTTTTATCACAGATGTACTTCAAATTCAGGTATCAATTATCACACCTAGTTCCATATTCACTTCAACAAAAATGTTACACAGAATGAAGAGAAGATATTTGATGTTTTCTCTGTTCAACTTCATTTTAATTGTGAATGTACTTCCATTTCTGCCATTCAGACCTGCAACTCAGTTGGAAGGGGGTAAATGCAGGACTAGTTTTTGAGGTAAAAGGTTTTTGTCTCAGCACCCAGAAAAGGCCCCGTCCTTTAGGAACAAAGATGGGCCAAGAATTGGGAATTTGCCCAAAATTCATGAGTGAACCATTGAAATGTTTAAAAACAATGTTACTCGAAGAAAGATGGGAATGGATTTGGATATTTCACTATCCTTGCTGATTAACAATCGGAATATTCAAGGAACCTCGAGGAATTGAAAGGAAAGCTGAATGCCCATGATCACTGATTTCTCAAACGGCGCTACATCAAGAATTGTCATCTATTTGATACAAACACATGGGCTCTGGGTTATTTTGCCAAACCTTTGTCAAGTAGACAGTACGTAATTACTTTTGTACATCCAGAAATGCAGGTTAAAACTTTACAGGTCTAACATTAACAGTGTTAAAAAATGCTGGCTGGACCTCTTTTAAGCCGACACGTCCTGCTAATCACCAATTGACATGATAGGAATGACTTCTGTAGATGCGTTTGTCGAGACCTCGAAGTTCAAGCCATTTTTCAGTGGTGCATTTGATGTCACACAGTGTGCATGTCACACAGTGGTACCACGAAGTATGCTGAATGTTTAACTCTATAAACTCAGAGTAGATTAGTGAGTCAGACTCCAATATCAACTATAGAGCACTACGCTCGCACTCCTTCTGTGACCCCAAATGTAATGGTCCATAAATGAACAAAATGACGAAGTGGTCAAGGGTGTACAGCTCATTAGATAATGCCTTGCTCATGGACACTGTACCTCCAAATGACAAAACTGTAAACACGAGAGTGTGGGCTGAAGGAGTTCATTTTTCTGTTCATCTCTGCGCAATGACAAATTGATAGCCGACTAGCATCCTGTTAATTTAACGGTTATGATTTTAACAGGCTCCCCTTAATGTGATGCATATTTAGTCATGCGGTGTAAACAATTTTGATTTAAAGAGAAACATGGGACAGTCTCAGTCGCTGAAGAGGCTAAAGTCCCCCAATAGATGGGTGACATTCAGTAAACTTGACCATTGCTAAACTTACAAAAACATCCTCATCCCGACTTGTCATATAGTGCATATAGTGCATCTAACTAAGCGTCAAAATATGACACAAAAGGAAACTTTTGGTGTCTATTTGACGGTTAGCGTTAGGGTGCAGGGCATTCCTTTTGCATTGTATATCAACGCTTGGTCTGGTAGCATCAATATATTACGAGTCAGGATGAGACTCGGCTCAACATACAGTACAAACCAAGCCATATCTCCTGCGAGGACAGAGAACTGCTCACTTATATGGCTGTCGAGACACACTTGGCGCCCTCATGAATAACTGACCACACAGTGGCAGTTTGCACCTGACCTCGGGGCCTTTACAGGTCCTGACTCTGGAAATCAGCCCAGTCCAGAGAGGGACTCCAGTAAACAAGTCACACAACTGACAGCACCTTCCGTCTAATAAAACAGGGGTGGCGAGGGGGGAGAGGAAGTGGGCTGTTGGTGTTTCTGGCGCACAAAAACAGCAGCGATAATGAGAGCCGCCAGCGTTTCGGGTCAACACCCGTTTCCTCCTGTGAACGACTGTGAATTTATCTGTATTCTGTTGGGATATATGAGTGGACCGGGGTGTCAAAAGCTACAGAGATGGCTGTGCTTTATATCACTGTAAATAAAGTGTTCGGCGTGAGAAGGGACTTGGAGTACTGAGGGCAGCTTACAGTGGTTCTGTTGGACCTTGCAATAGTTCTGCTCTGCTGTTATCAGCTCTTTGTGTAAACTATAGCTGGCTTTTTCCCACGTAAATATAAATAAATAAAATCATAAAATAAAACGAAACTTTCAGACCTTATGGGCTGTTAATGACTCATTTAATCAAACTTAATTTTATTAGAAAGCATTTACTGCCTACCAAGCCTGATGTATTGCGTTCTAAAGAAAATTATGGTTCGATGTTTTGACTCGACCGCATCAAGCTAATGTACCTGTCATTTAATTGAGTGGCGAGACCCTGGTCAATTGAATAATGGTGGGGTGTGCGATATAATTTACACCTATATTTACTTGTATTATTTTATAGTACTGCAATCAACTTTTTTTCTGTCGCCATTATACTGGTCAAGCTTCATAATCTGTAACACTTGTACGCATATAATAAGCAGTGCCTCGATAAGGCTGCGAAAATAGTTTCCACATGACACCCTTTATTGTAGAACTCCTGTACTCCATTCTGAAGCTGCAATGTGAATTTATTTTTATTTTCAGCAGTGCATAATGCTTGCTTAATGAGGTAAAATTAAGTTTGAAGCCGTCAAAGATTAATGGAGCGACCTGCTGACACAACAGTAGAATTAAAAATAAAAGAAAAAATATAACAATAAGTATACTAAAGCCGCTTTCGCACCGGACGCGAAACGAATTTTTCGCACGACAGATTACACTCAAAGTCAATGCAAAGACCTGAATTTCGCATTGACTTTGAATGCAATCTGTCGTGCGAAAAATTAGTTTCGCATCCGGTCTGAAAGCAGCTTTATAATAATACTAATATCAACAATAATAACAAAAACAACAACAACAACAATTATAACAATAATACTAATAATAGTTATAAGAAGAAGAAGAAAAAGTGCTAGCCTGTATTTTTTTTTAAGTTTTCTGTCTACAATTTGAATAATTGTTGAATAATTGAAGGCAGCAGTCTGGCTGTTTGGATGCGTAGCACTCGCTGGATGTAGCGGTTGCACCGCTGACGGTGCGCTAGGTATGTATGAACTGTATGAGCTCAGTAAATGTCCATCATGTAGCCTCTGCAGGCAGGGCCTGAGGGCATGGGCCCGTGCAGCTGTCCCCGGCTGAGAGATAAAGTGAGGGGGATTCAGAGGCCAGTAACCACAGCTGTTATCATTAACCTGCCCGTCTGGCCCCCTCCCCTCCCCGCACCGCCCCTCCCCCACATCCAGCTTCAGTCTTCTTCACTTCGGTCAGCCAACCGCTGAGCGCAATCAGGTTCAGCTGCACACCTCTCACGTCGTTCTGTTTTTGTCGTGACCGGTTCACGTACGGTGATGTTGTGATTTTTTGGAGCTGTGGTAATTGGGAAGCATCTCACCGAGTGCCCGTCTGTCATTGTTGGAGAACTTTGACTCGCAGGGACAGTTCTTTTCTACTCTTTAGAATTTTTGCTTGTATCTTAATTCTGCTTTAGCAAAAAAAAAGCCAACTTTAAGACTATCTATTTACCATTCATAGATAATTCATTCATAATAGAATTAGAGGCTTCATATTTGAAACCATTTTCATGGGTTACAATATTTCCTATGTTTTGTCCAACCCCATATACGTGCACTCTACCAAAATTAGTACCCTTGACTAAGATTTTTTTTTTAATTAAAAAAAAGTCAAAAATGAGGTTGTTGTTAATCCACTCGATTTCATATTCAAAATATTACCCAAAAAAATTCTTGAATCAAGATAAAAACTCAAGGGGCGCCCCGGTGGCTCATCGGTCTGAGCGCGCGCGCCATGGGGGCTGTGTCCTTCCCGCGGCGACCTGGGTTCGACTCCGGCTCGGGTCATTTGCTGCGTGTCTTCCCCCGTTCGTCTCTCTGCACTGCATAGCAGTCGAATAGAGGAAAAAATATAAAAACTCAAAATAAACTTTTTTGTGTCGCAATCATTGTCACATTAAGACAACCAGAGAATCAAGGTTTTGCCGTCGTCATCCCAGCCCGCTCTCCTGAGCCCAACGGAACACCTGTGGGATGAGCTGGAGAATCAGTGGAGGAAATAGAAAGATTCTGCACAAAGGATTGGGATCAGTTGTCTTATTTTTTCCTACTTCATTACACACTTCAAGAAAAGACCCTGAGATGATATTTTTGCAAAGGGAGGCTGCTCTAAGTATTATTAGAAGGGCATCCACCGATTGTGGCTCACATATTTTCAAGAAATGTGTATAATATAATAATATAATAATAATATTCTTGTTCTTTAAATCATTGCATCTGAATTGGATACTATATACTGGTATATTTTTAAGGTTCTTTGGCAATTCTGCTTTATTATTCTCATGACAACTGATGAGAGACAGGAATAGCAGGGGAAGGAGGGAGGGAGAGAGAGAGAGAGAGAGAGAGAGCGAGAGAGAGAGAGAGAGAGAGAGAGAGCAAAGGGCCTTCACTGTAATCAGACCTGGGTCACTGTGGTAATAACTCACCCTTAATACCTGTACATGGTGTGCGTCTACCAGAACTACCAGAGTGGCATTAAATACTATATTTTGCAAATATTGTGAATTCAATATCAAGAGGATAAACAACAAAGGCACTGGTCATTGATCAGTGGTCACATGGTGATGTGATGTCACTGCCACAGACAGGTTATGACTTTCCTACTACCAAATTTACGTACACGCTCGTTCGTATTCTAATTTAGACTGCAGTCACAGCTGACCTTGAAATGAGAATTTATAGCCTGCTTGGAGTACGGAGCCAAGCATTCAACGCAATTCACAGATACAACCTCCTCCCCCGCTCTGTGCTAGTTTAATGTAACGAATGCCCCAAACATCTTGCACTGTTGAATATTAAAGATGGAGGCTGCTTTGAATGTGACAATAAAAGGAGAGGGATCTTAGAGCATTTTAAAACCGAGGATGTCGTGGGAGTCGATAGCTCAAGAAGTATGTGCCAGAACTAGCACGTCCAGCAGACGAATAGAGCCTGTAGATTCACAGTTGGGACTGAGAATGGTTTACTCTGTGGAGATATGGGTCACACTTGTCCATTTGTGAGTCGAAAATTCCCGCTGATGGTGTGTACAAGGCCTCTCCGTGCAGCGGATGTAACAGACACAGCGCTTCGAAAGTTACTCTCATGCTACTGTTCTTTCCAGAGCAGTCTAGACTCTTCAGATGAACCAAATATAAGTGTCAGATCCATTATTTTTTTCTTATCACCTGAATGTGCTGAAAACCACTACTCTTCGGCCATGGCGTTGTGAAAAGTCAATGAAAGAAATTCACTCAGCTATCTACGCTGCTCTTAAAAATTAAGGGAACACTGAAATAACACATCCTAGATCTGAATGAAGGAAATATTCTTATTAAATACTTTGTTCTTCACATAGTTGAGTGTGCTGACTGCAAAATCGCACAAAAATTATCAATTGAAATCTAATTTATTAACCCATCGAGGTCTGGATATGGAGTAACACTCAAAATTTAAGTGGAAAAACACACGACATGCTGATCCAACTTTGATGTAATGTCCTGAAAACAAGTCAAAATGAGGCTCAGTAGTGTGTGTGGCCTTCACGTGCCTGTATGACTTCCCCACAACGCTTGGGTATGCTCCTGATGAGGCGGTTGATGGTCTCCTGAGGGATCTCCTCCCAGACCTGGACTAAAGCATCCGCCAACTCCTGGACAGTCTGTGGTGCTACGTGGCGTTGGTGGATGGAGCGAGACATGATGTCCCAGATGTGCTCAATTGGATTCAGGTCTGGGGAATGGGCGGGCCAGTCCATCGCATTAATGTCTTCGTCTTGAAGGAACTGCTGACTCTCCAGCCACATGAGGTCAAGCATGGTCTTGCATTAGGAGGAACCCAGGGCCAACTGCACTAGCATATGGTCTCACAAGGGGTCTGAGGATCTCATCTTGGTACCTAATGGCAGTCAGGCTACCTCTGGCGAGCACATGGAGGGAAGTGCGACCCCCCAAAGAAATGCCACCCCACAACCTTACTGACCCACTGCCAAACTGGTCATGCTGGAGGATGTTGCAGGCAGCAGAACGTTCTCCACGGTGTCTCCAAACTCTGTCACGTCTGTCACATGTGCTCAGTGTGAACCTGCATTCATCTGTGAAGAGCAGAGGACGCCAGTGGCAAATGCACATTTGTGGCCTGCTTGTGGTGCAGGGCTCTGGCAGTACTCTTCCTGTTCCTCCTTGCACAAAGGCGGAGGTAGCGGTCCTGCTACTGGGTTGTTGCCCTCCTATGACCTCCTTCACGTCTCCTGATGTACTGGCCTGTCTCCTGGTAGCGCCTCCATGCTCCGGACACTACGCTGACAGACACAGCAAACCTTCTAGCCACAACTCGCATTGATGTGCCATCCTGGATGAGCTGTACTACCTGAGCAACTTGTGTGGGTTGTAGAGTCTGTTTCATGCTACCACTAGAGTGAAAGCACCACCAGCGTTCAAAAGTGACCAAAACATCAACCAGAAAGCAAAGGAACTGAGAAGTGGTCTGTGGTCACCACCTGCAGAACCACTCCTTAATTGGGGGTTTCTTGCTAATTGCCTATAATTTCCACCTGTTGTCTGTTCCATTTGCACAACAGCATGTGAAATTGATTGTCAATCAGTGTTGCTTCCTAAGTGGACAGTTTGATTTGACAGAAGTGTAATTGACTTGGAGTTACATTGTATTGTTTAAGTGTTCCCTTTATTATCCCCCGCCAACACAAAGTGGGAGGGGGATATAGGTTTGACCTTCGTCCGTCTGTGCGTGCGTGTGTGCGTCCGTCCGTCCGTCCGTCCGAGAGAAAGGGGACAACTTTTCTCAGAAACTATTACAGATAGGACAACCAAATTTGGTGTGTTGCTTCAGACTATAAAGGCCTTGATGGAGTTTGAAAATAAGAGGCACACGATTGGCGGGGGATGTTGACGACTTGTTTTTTTGAGCAGTGTATTATCTAAACAGTTGGTAGATAAAGCCTATCCCAGCATGCAATAGGGGAGAGGCAGGGACACACCCTGGGGTGCATGTCCCAAAAGCATAGTTGGTAACATAGTTTTTCCATTCATAGTCAATGGCTCCAACTTTGTAAGTTAGTTAGTTAGTGATTTTGGGACACGCACGCCAGGACAGTTTACAACTCTATCGCAGGGATTTCTTTCTCTATCATTCACACATTCATTCTGATTGGCAAATTAGAGACTGAAATCATCCGAGTTTTATGGACATTAGGAGGGAAGCAGAGAACCTGAAACCTGCACAAATGGGGGAAGAACATGTAAACTCCATGCAGACAGGCCGGGTCCGTACCTACGACCTTCTTGCTCTGAGGCAACAGCGCTATCCACTGTGAAAAAAACCTTTTATTTTTACTGTTCAACCCCTGAAATGTGTTTACAAAACCTGTGTTCTCTACTTTAAGAGCTGTGGGAATGCAGGAAAAATCGGCAGCACTAGGGAACTGTACCTGATATTTTGGAGCTGGAGAGAAAAAAAATAGATTAGAATGGATAAGATGGATTTATTTTTCATAATTTACAGTGTGCTGACTTTTAGTTTGTACTTGTCCCTCCAAAAAAAAAAACAAAAAAACTATGGACATAAAGGCATTTATTCAGAGACAACAATATCTCATTGTTCTCACTCAATTTTTTTGTCTAATAAATTCTCCACCTCTCCAAGTCCATGTTCCGGTTCATGTTTTTGTCATCTCCTAGTCTCTTGTTTCATTACGGCATTCGGGTGTGGCGTTTAGTATTTCTTACTTCCTTCACAGCTGTTCTATATTCGGGCCTGCTCTAAGCTTGAATGATTGATTGATCTTTTTACCATTACTAATTACTAACCCCATTACTAACAACGCACTGGGAAGTGTTGTATTAGTTAGGGCACTGAGTGATGGAATTCCCACGTTCGCTATTTTCAGTTCTGTGCTATTCTGTTCAAAGCGGTGAAACTGTTCAAAGTTTCACCGCTTTCCTTTAACCTTCTTTTTGGTGCTCCTATGCTGAACATGCTCAAACTCTTAATGAGCTCATCATTTATTTATTGCTAAGTCATTGTCAGAGTCCACGTTTTCATTGTTGTTATCATGTGCTTTTCTCCTCGTGTGCTGCCCAGGTATCCCTCGTTCCCATTGTTCCTGCCCCCTTGCCTATATCTGGGAGAGGTTGGAGGAAGGCTGCAGATGGAACACTTGCTGAATGTCTTTCACGAGCCTAGTCTTTCAGAGTGCTTTTTCAATGCGCACTTAGCTGTATCCAAGTTTCTAGTTATTGTTTAGGTTTCGCCAAGTCATGTATTCCTAGTTTTGTATTTATTTTTTGGTGTTTTTGGTTCTCAGCTTATTAGCTCTGTGCAGCTTACCTTAGTTTCCTTTTCAGCCTATTGGGTGGTTTTTTCTTATTGGCCCTCATGCCTTGTTGTTTTTCTCCGTTTGTAATTAACATTCATTGTTCCTTTTCCTCTCGCGTCTGGTGTCTTTCATGCCAAACCCTAACGTCTCCTTTGCGCAAAACATAAGAAGCAGTCGTAAAATCTTTGCTAGTTAAAGAAATGGAAAATAAATTTGATAGAAAAATGCATATCGTGGTCAGATTTGTGAGCTTAAAATTTAATATTTGTAGAATTCCATTATTCCCTCCAAAATAATAATAATAATATCTTGCATTTTTATTAATAAGATAGAAAAATGCGCACTGATCAGTTATGCATAAAAACGACAAGGTGTTGAGAATAATTCCATCCGTATATCCACACTGCAATTTAATTTACATAGTTAAGCAAATGTGTTTTGATGCCTTACAATATAAAAAAAAATATGTACATGTAATACTGTAAATTTCCCTTTCAAAAGAAGGATGGGGTTAGTATCGGGGAAGAAAGTTACATGCATTTGGATTATCCGAGCAGCGACATCGGTTTTCTGTCTCTGTGGTGATTAGAAAACTGCAGTTGCTTTTAGAAAGGTCAACGGTTAACTGAGGACATTTAAGGACGCGTATACTGTAGAGTAAAGAGGTGATGTGATGTTTAACCGTTTGTCCTGTGTGATGTGTTCACCATAAGGACAACTGAGTTCATTTTTACAGTTCACTAAAAATTTTTCCATTTATCGCAACCACTTCATCCGCTGACATGTCAGCCACAATGAATACAAGTCAAAATGGTCTTGATTTATTAAATTCGCAGCTGCCGCGCTCGAGTGTGAGGCCACTTCTGCAAGTCTCATGAAAACTAATGTCAGCTCTCGGTCACGGCCTTCTCGACTGCGACCGGAGACAATGGCACCGTCACACCTTGGATGACTTTGAGCACCTGGCGAATGGCAATCTGAAAGCCTTCAGCAGCTGCGGAAATCCTAAAATTGAGGCATTTATATGTCCTCAGACCTTTATTTGTGGAAAAGTATTGACATATATCGCCCTTCAGGATTTAGCTGTACCTGGTGCGATCCTCCCTTTAGTTCAGGCTGTGAGAAGACTGTGTCTTCATGTGGATTGGGTTTCAGATCATCCGTGGCTGGGGTAAGATGGCGGCCATTTTGAATTGTTAAATTTGCTTGCTGAATTTCAGCACATAATCTCTTTTTGTTCGGATCTTTGGGCTTTGAAGGGGTCATTATTTGTGAGAGCCACGATGTGGGACATTTCTCTTTGATGTTACCATCTTCTCAAACTTTCAACTCAGTCTTAGCTCTCACAGAATGGCAACAGAAATCAATGAGTGGATTATTTCATCAGTAGCATGAGACAAAAGAAAAAATCCATGGGTGAATTCATGAAAGGTCATGAAAGGTCACATGGGTTGTGCCATCAATTGCCTGAAACAAGCAACATCCATCAAACAGGCACAAACCACAGTGGGTTGTAATGCTGTATAAGAAATCACATACAAATAAAACCATGTTTGAACCAGAAACACATACACTGCCTGGCAAAAAAAAAGTCGTACACTGAAATATTTAGTTGGAACCCCTGTAGCTTTGATTACAGTGCATATTCTTCTTGTCATTGTTTTAACATCTATATGCAATGCCAGAACATTTATTTTAGATCAGAAATGCCATAATCTTTGGCCGAGATCTTGTCTTCACGACATAATGGTCGAACCACTGTGGTCTTTCTTGAGCACATCTCAATAACTTTTAATGTGTTTAAGGTCAGGATTTTGTGGTGCCAAATTTGTTTGTGGAAACGATTCCTCACACTTGTTTTTGTCATTCATGGTTTTCTTTGCTAAATACAGGCCAATAATTTGCCCGTTCTGAAATATTGTAACATCTTTTCCACCATCAGGGGATGTGTCTTCCAACATGATTTTTTAAGAAATGAGTAGCGACGCGCTTCATCAGTCAGGGTAAAATGATTATTGCCAGCTGAAACATATTAATAACCACAATAATGATCCAATTATAGAATTTGTTCTTTAATTTCCAAATGGTGACTTTTTTTTTGGCCGGGCAGTGTATTTAAAGTGCATTTGCATTCTTTCATTAGCTTATGAGCATAACATTTCCATTTCCTGAAATATACTGTATGAATCCCATTTCTCCTAAAATAGCCAGAGATTACTTATATGTCCAGCAAGTTTCATGCCTGCCCAGAATGCAGGGAACCTGTCAGAAGCTAAACATAACTGATGCACAGCCGGACTTCATCAATCACCAACTTTGTTCATTTGCTTTGCCATACAGAACATGAATGTGAATGCACAGCATATCAGTATGATGTGCAGTTATTGTAGTATCCATGGAAATAAAAGAGAGAGAGAAAACCAAACACTGACAGTAAGATGTGTTAATGTTGTGAAGCCCTTGTCTTATAAGTGACATTCTGCTTGTGTTTGCTAAATAGAGCTGGCTCAGACGATTTTCATTTTGAGTAATTCATTTTTAGTTTTTTTTTTTTAATATTTTATATATTTTTAATAGTTTTTTATTTCTTTTTTTTTCTTGAGGCTCTCCATCATTGCCATGTTTCTGTGTACATGAGTTAAAGGCAGAATCCTTGACCATAGCAAAAGTTTGTCATGTGAAATACAGTACAGGGAAATGTGGAGGGGAAGGTATATAAATATACACATGCCATGAAAAATGGAGATATGATGTGTGTCTGTTGTTCTGAGGGAAGTGTATTTCTGTCTACGGCCAATCAGAAAGCATTTTATAAAACTTTAATTTCTGAGGGAATTGTTCAGATTAAGTGTGTTTGGGCATGCGTGTGTGCGTGTGTGTGCATGCAGGTGTATGTATGTTTATGTGTATGTGTTTATGTGGGCGTGTGTGTGTTTTTGCATGTTAATGTGCATGTGTGCGTGTATGTGCGTGTATGCGTGCATGCGCGCGTGTGTGTGTGAGTTTTTGGATATGCGTGTGTATGTGTGCACATGTGTGCATGTGTGTAAGTGTGCATGTGCGTGTGTGTTTGTGTGTATGTGTGCATCTGTGTGCGGTTGGGTGCGTATGTGTGTTTTTGTGTACTTTGTATGTGTATGCGTGCACTTGTGTGTGTGTGTGTGTGTGTGTGTGTATCTCTGCATGTGCCTGTGTGTGTGTGTGCGTGTGTGTGCACTTTTGTGTACGTGTGTGTGTGTGTGTGTGTTTTAGCATTATGTGCATGTGTGCATTTGTGTGTCTGTGCGTGTGTGCATTTGCTTGTCTGTGTGTGTGTGTGTGTGTGTGTGTGTGTGTGTGTGTGTGTGTGTGTTTTAGCATTATATGCATGTGTGCATTTGTGTGTCTGTGCGTGTGTGCACTTGCTTGTCTGTGCGTGTGTGTGTGTTTGTGTGTGTGTGTGTGTGTGTGTGTGTGTGCTTTTACACATGTATTTGCAGCATCCTTCTGCGCTGATGTGAAAAAAGCTGCACTGTGTTTAAGGGAGAGAGAGAGAGAGAGAGAGTAACCTGTATCTGAGCACCACAGGTTTCCCTCCCGATGTCCTTCTCTCTCCAACAAACACTTCGCAATATGCATATATTACAATGGGCCTGATTCTAAGCCTCAGACACCGGTATTGTCATCTCCCAGACCTGGTGTTCTTTGCTGAAAGTGGTTCACTTTTTTTAAGATCATCGCCATTCAGTCCTGGCATGAGGTCAGCAAAGCTTTCTGCATATATGTAGGCTGCTCAAATTGCTGGCTATAATGGGACACCCAAGAGGGATAATGACTCCCGAGATCGTGTTCCACTAGATACGGCTCCTGTCGCCCAAGCCAGCACCTTTTCAATAGCTAGAGATTGACAGACATTGCAAATCCCGAGAATAGTTCTTCCAGTGTATTAACATTACAAAGACCAATCAGCAAACCTGGGCTTCCCGGCCCTATGCTAGCTTATTATATCGGAGAGCTGTGACACCTCAACCCACACTGTAAACAGCTCGCTGATTATGTTGTTTCAAATGTACGCTAATGTTGACAAAGCAGTCTTTTTTCAAAAAAAGGCACAAAGCATGTGACAAAAACGGTGTTGCTCCTGAATGTATATGAATTATAATATAATAATATTATTATTTTCTTGATTTGACAGCATGCCGCAATTTTAGATGTGCAATCAAACATCACTCTAAGTGGGATGAATGACCTGTAAAGATGTTTTGGTTACACTTTACTTGAAGGTATCATCATAAGACTGACATGACACTGTCATACCTGTTACATGACACAGTCATGAACGTGTCATAAACATTATGTCAACGTCATAAACGCTTATCACTGATGTCATAAGGTGTCATTCAGTTTTTGTAATGAGAAGTTGACATTGTTTGGGCTGTCTTGAGTCATAAACGTTCATGACATTGGCAAAATGTCCAGGACACGTTCATGACTGCGTCATGTAACAGTTATGACAGTGATATGTCACTCTTATGACGATACCTTATATAGTGACAAAACCCTGAATAAAAGAACGCAGACAAACAGCTATTGGAGATGCTTCTGTTTGTTCCTGGCACAGTTTGGGTCCGGTCGTCCCCTTAACGGCAGAGGGGTCACTGCAGATCAGTGCGGAGTTATTCTGTGGGATCACCTTTATATCCTGTGATGAAGCATTGATACCATGATGGGAGTGCAGGTCTCTTCCAGCATGGCAATGACCCAAACCCCACAGGACACAAGGGGTCACCGAATGACTCTAGAAGTATGAAAATGATCCCAAGAAAACGCCACCAGCCTCACAGTCCGCAGATCTCACACCAACTGAAATCATATGGGAGATTTTGGATCGAGGTGTTTGACTGTACTCTCCGTCATCATCTAACAACACCAAATGAGGGAATCTCTCTCGAAAGGAAGGTACTTTACCAAAGTAAAGTTTTACTTTTTTAGACTGTATGGCAAGTTGCGTTGAAGCAGATCTGAATGCTTGTGGACACCCAGCAGCTTAGTAGGGGAGTTTTTTGTTGATTTTTCCATTAATTTGTCACTACACACCCTCCTATACTCAGCACTCTTTTAGGAATACCTGTTCACGGGCTTATGTGAGCAATTGTTCTGTCAATCACCTGGCATCGGTGCGATGCATACGATCATGCAGATACAGAAGCTTCTATTAATGTTAAGTATTGAGGAAAAAAGAGCTGCTTTTTCTTGAAAGCTTAATCTTGAGGGATTTTCAGTTGTTAGAGTTTACGTAGTATGGTGCAGTTCTCAAAAAACATCCAGCGAGCTGCAGTTCTGCAAACAGAAATGATTATTGTTTAGAGAGGTCAGCAGGGAATGGTCGTACCGCTTCGACATCACAGAAAGGCCACATTCACAAAGATATCCATTCTTTACCACTAAAGCGTCTAATATTGCGCAATAAATCGAACCTTGAAGCAAACGAGCCACAGGTCCTATACTACATTCAGTCTTGTATTTACACTTAAAAACGTATTTCTATTACTTTTTTTCTCAGAGAAAGAAATTATGCCACTGATTGGAGGTTATTTTGACTCATTTCTAGATTTGTCCATGGGATGAGTGCCCTGGTCCATCTGGATTGCCAAGCCGGCTGGCGCTGACCTCAACCCAGCTCCTCCGACTTCCTCTAGTTCTTAACTACCTCCACCTGACCACGGACTGTCCAGCTGTGATGTTCTGGTTCTGTTTTGTTAATAACAGCCAACTTTGGCATAATCAGTGTTCAGTACTTTCCTGTGCTCCTGTGCAAGTTTTTATTTCTATAACAGGTATGACTGTGTAAAAAAACATCGCAAAATTCTTGTAACAAACAGCTTCAGATCATTGTTTTCTTCCTAAACATTAAAATGTAAAAGTATACTGACTGAATGCGTGCGTGGTGACCTATAACATCACGTGCAGCAGGGCCACATCACATAGAACAACTGCTCGCGATGCTGGCTATGGCGGGTGATTTTTGCCATAATTAAATACAATACACACATTGAAATACAATGCACTTATTGAAATACAATACACATCTCGAAAATACAATACATGTGCAGCAATAAATACAATACAAAAATGCTTAAATACAATACACATCTTGAAAATACAATACGCGCCTCGAAATACAATACACACCTCAAAAATACAATCCATGTGTAACAATAAATGCAATACTAAAATGATTTCTTTTTAAATGTCTATCAGGAAGATTCATGCCAAAATGAATGCATATGACACCTCGAAATGCAATACATAATTTGAAAATGCAATACAAATGTAACAATAAATACAATTCAAAAATGCTTTGTTTTTCAATGTCGGTCGGGAATATTTGTATTATTTCCATGTGCGGTTTTGGCACTGTGTAAATTTTAGTCAATGAGCTCCGACCAATTAATATGATTGGACGAGGCATTCCATAGAGTGCCTAAGTCACGCCCGGTTGGTACTCTGATGCATACGATGGTCTGGGTGAATGCACTTGTCTGATTGGCTGGTAGGTGTTAATTAAAACCGTGAAACCGCACAGATAGCTTGGCTAAGTTAGTTTCACCGTTCGAAGTGCGAAATTCATCCGCTGTCAACCTATAACCACTGCAACGTAAGAGCACTGGCATTTGGCTTGGTATAACAGAAACCTAGATACTCATTTATCTCCAGGGGACTGTTTCAATAAACTTTACTTGTCCAACGAGTCAGACCATCAGTCGAGTGAAAAGTAGGTCCTTCGACAGACCAAGTCCGTCAGGTGTTTCAATAAACCAAAGTAGGATGTCCATCCATGGTCCGATGGTTCATCACTGTTCGTTCGAGGTTGCGTGAGAATTTACACCTCAGCGATGCACTGCTTCGCAATTTGACGTTCAAATATTCGAAATAAGTTAACGTTATATGAAAAAAGAAAAAAACCCGATTTTGATTAGGTAGATCATTAACTTCTATTCAGACATAAATTAACGGCGCACATCGCTGTACAATGTCACATAAGTATCATTTTCAGTAGGTTGTTAACGGAATACAGTCTAGCTAATAAAAAGCAGTCTTTGCTCACTGTGCACTCTGTGCTAAAACTACGATTGGCAACAAAACAAAGCTATACAACACACAGAAGACATTAAAACATTCCTATCGTCACAATCGCTCATTTTACAGAATTGAGATAAGCTGCTTTCACATTAGACGAAAAACGAATTTTTCGCACGACAGATTATTCAAAGTCAATGCAAAGACACGAGATCGTCCTGCGGGGAGGTTAACAATAGGTGCTGCAGCGATAATGACCATAAAAATTAAAGTAGCAAAGTAATCACCCTTTATTCATTAAACGATAGTAACTGTGTACAGTTCCAAAGGAAGCTAACATGTCTGCTTCATGCGTCAGCGACTGCTGACTATGTGCTCTGACAACAGACTGATTTCAGCTTGCTATCTCAAAGGAAACCGTCATTTATTTTTGTAGGTTTGTTGGTCCAAATAAATCTGCCGGCCAGCGTGGGCGCCTGGCCAATCCTGGCCATGCAGGGCGTATCTAGAACCAGCCTACATCCTGCCAAAGCTGCATATCGAAATACAATACTGCATATCGAAATACAATACAAGGTGCATTGTATTTCATTGCGAGGCTTTTGGCACAGAGCTCAAGATACAATACACGCCCCGAAAATACAAATCATGAGTAACAATAAATACAATACAAACATAATTAGTTTTTCAATGTCAGTCAGGGTTATTCATGACAAAATTACATACAATGCACAAATTGAAATACAATACACATATTGAAAAGACAGTATACGAGCTGCCGGATAGCTCACTCGGTTAAGGCACTGCGCTGCAACGCAGAGGTGACTATCACGTCGCAGGTTCGAGCCCCGGCGTACCCACCGGCAGGGGTCGGCAGCTTTTTCAGAGTAGCGCACAATTGGCCATCGCAAATTGGGAAGGGACTGCTGGATTTGGGGATAAAACAGTAGCTTTGTTCGTTGCTCCAGCGCCTCCTGCTGGCCAGACGGGCGCTCGTCAGGAAGACTCTGGGTTTGTTCATGTCCGGGTATCCTCCGCCCTCGTTCTGAACTTACGAGGATTCAACCAATGAGTGTATAAGAATCAGTGGCTGACAGGCACGTGCTTCGGAGGAGAGTCGTGAACTGTTTTCACTATCCTGTTTTGGCAGCAAGGGGTCGCATACGAGCAAGCTTTGTACATAGTTCACCAATTGGGCATTTCAGATTTGGGTGGGATTGGAGATGCAAAATTTAAAAAAAAAAATAAAATACAATACACATCTCAAAAATACAATACAGTTGTATTGTTTTAATTTTGGCACAAATATTCCTGACTCACATTGAAAAACAAAGCATTCTTGTATTGTATTTACTGTTACACATGTATTGTATTTTCAATATATGTATTGTACTTTCAAGATGTGTATTGTATTCAAGCAATTTTATATTGTATTTATTGTGACACATGTATTGTATTTTCAAGATGTGTATTTTATTTCAATAAGTGCATTGTATTTCAATGTGTGCATTGTATTTAATTATGGCACAAATCACCCTCCATAGCTGCCTGTATTACCTCTGACTGAAATTCAAAATACTTGCTGTTTCCTTGTCAGAAACTGCTTTTAGTTGAAGTATTTTGATGAAGCTGTACTGTAAGAGGCCGTCCCACTCTGCCTCTCCCAGAGTCGCTCCTGTAATTCAGGTTCATCAGTCAGTCCTGACAGCTTTTTACAAATGTTTCATTGAATCCGTAATCACCTTCAACATATCAGCCTGGTTTGGTTCACTCACACACTGCACAGCCATTACAGTCTGCTACCCTCAGGTCTGAGATACAGATCACTCACATTCAGGACTAAGAGAGCCATGTCAAGCTTTGTGCCCACATCCATCCGGCTCATGAATGCCTGACTTACAGTATGTGTGTACTTGTGTAAGTATGTGTACATGTGAATCCTTTAACCCGACCAGGGATTGCTGCTTTTATTTATTTACTTATTTATTGATTGATTGACTATATTTTAACAATTGTTTTTTATCCTACCCGTGTTTATCATGCTGACAGGCTTTCTTCTTTCTTCTCTCCAATTTCACTGTTTATTTGTTGATTGCTTGTGGTATATTGTGTTGTGTTTCCTGGTTATGTGAACTGTACACGCACTGATGCTCTGCACAAATGAAGTTCCTAACGGATAAATAAAGTTCTTTGAAGTTGAAGTTTGAAGTAATTCATTATTACAGTATTTGCCTGTTTTTTCTGCATTTTGTTGCAAGAGAATTTTTTTTTTTTTGCCAGTGTGAGCTCGGAAACTCTATAATTCAAAAGTATTTCTGCTACAATGACTTTAAAGAGCATTTATGGTCATCTAAGGAAGAATTCTGTTTATTCTGGTTCTACCATGCTGTGCATTTTGCAGACAGAACACTAGTTTTGAAAAACCTGCATGAAATTCACATGCATTGACTTTTAAGCTAAAATGAATAAATGAATAAATTTAAAAAGTAAATATAACTACAATAATAATAATAATATTGATTGATGACGATGATGATTATTATCACAAGACAAATTTATATTAGCTCTTATTAATATGCTTATAAGTTGACATGTCTTATCATTTTCATATTTTGGCTTCTGTGGAAGGGCCTTGTAAACTGTTGACATCTAATTTCAGTATCTGTGCAGATATGGTGTGTTACTATCTCCTTATCAGTTTTTGAATATATCTTCTGAATACCGATGTGTCATTATTCATTTCAGCGGTGGTCATGCGGTCTGTTGGGACTCCCAGCCGGCTTGAATTGCGGAATCTCGGTGGGACGTGTTGGAATATGTCGATAACAGGCCAGCAAATGACAGGCAGCAGGGGAGGATTTTTATCAATTTTTGCAGGATCTTAAAAAGGTCACAGGCACCATCAGGTTCCCGACTCCTGTTCTTTTATAGCGCAGGAGTACACACACTGTCCTTTTATTTATTCATGCACTTCCTTTCTGTCTGTCCATCCGTCCGGTTTGGCGGGACAAAGGCCCGAGGACGATGCTTTGTTGCCTGACATCTACAAGAGAGGGGAGGACTGCAGAGCTGGTGATCGCGCTATGGTGTTTCTGGAACATTCTCTCTGCTTCTCCTGTCCATAGCCAATACAAGCGACTGTTCTGTCCTGAGGAACGACATGAAAGCTGCCCATGGATTTCTCTGAGGTTTAATGCGGCTGTAATGGCCGACACTAGGGAGGCGCACAGCGGGGAATGGCAGTTAGCATGCTCCAGGACCCAGTGTTCCGTGGAGTGTGTGTGTGCATGTGTGTGTTGTGAGTGTGTGTGTTTTGGAGAGTGCGTGTCTGTGTGTGTGTGTGTGTGTGAGTATGTGCGTGCATGTGTATGTGTAAGAGAGGGACTGTGCCATTGGGTGCACTAGGATGCCAGCAGCCTGCAGGATTCTTCACTCCCTGCTGGGTTCTAATTCAAACCAAGCGGTCACCATGAAATAGCTCTATCCCACCATTTCACGCTGCGTATGTTTATTTCAGAGTACAGACCAAAGAGGTGGAGACACAGCGCACTGGAGAAAGGGGTGGGGCACATGAGGGGGGGGGGGCTTAGGAGAGAGAGAGTGGGACACATGAGAGAGGGGGTGGGGTTTAGGAGAGAGGGGGTGGAGCTAAGAAGAGAGAGGGTGGGACACATGAGAAGGGGTCCGGCACAGGACATAGGGCTGAGGTGGAGGAGAGAGGGGGTGCGCCACGGGGGGAGGGCTAGAAGTGAAAAGGTACAGGAAGTTTTCACAAAAGGGGCTGGGGATAGAGAGAGGAGGACATTACTGTTCTTACACAGCTTTCTCACCAGCAGGGCTGCCAAATCCTGTTCCTGGAGATCCTCTCTCCTGAATGTTTATACTCCAACCATAATTTAGTGCATCAGACTCTATTACTTAGCAGCGCAGTGAGAACTCTAGCTGTTGGATGAGGTTTGCTTGGTTAGGGTTGGAATGAAAAACCTACCGAATGGTTGGACTGAAGTTTGACCAAAAGCAAAGCTTCTTCACATCTGTTCACCTCCACATTGTGACGGACGAGCCTAATCTCATCCCGACAGGCTATATACTGACGCTACCTCCCCAAGCGTCCATATACGGCAAAAAAGGAGGCGTTTGGCATCCTTATTTAACGCCAGTTTAAAACAAACCCTACCCCCTAACCCTTAACCCAAACCCTAACCCTTAACATCAAATAAGGACAGCAAGAGCCTCTTTTTTCATCGTATGTCAACGTGTGGTCAGGAAGTGTCACTATATGGCGAGTCGGGATGAGAACGTGTTGGATGTAGACACACCCATGAGCCCAGAGGGCAGAGTTTGAGCATCAGACAGGGCGGGCCTGAGGACTCACACACCACACGCTTATTCAAGGAGAGCCTCGGCAGCACCAGCCAAACTTACCTTAGATTTCCTCTTCTCTAGAAAATCTGATCCAGTCAATCAAGCGGCTGTGAGCCGTGCAAGCATTGCTCTGCTACGCCACAGTTTCAGAGCATGGGGACAAAAACGGACCTGAACTCATGTATAATGCGAGCTCAGATCGGATTACAAACCCACCCTGATTCACTCGACTGCAGTCCAAACCTCCTAAGACCAACAAATGTTTGGATGTGGGAAAAAAGCCTGGATTGAATAAGCTGGAAATGTTACCTCTTGATTCTAAGCTTTCAAAGCTTTATTTAGGCAGTTTGGGAAAAGATCCACATCAAATTTATTTATGAATCACTTTCTTACTGAAGTTTTTCAGTCATGCTTTCCAGTCCTTCTCCAGATATACTGTATATAATTCATTTGTGTGCCATTGTTTTGTGTCAGTAAGACCACTGGTCGTATAAGCTGTCACAATCATCATAAATCATATTCAGTGTAAGCATTCCTAAAGCAAAAACCAGATTGTCGGGGACTTTTTTTTAATCTGGATGGCAGATTGAGTTGCGAATAGTTATCATTGTTTTCATTATGGTAGAATCATTTGCGAATAGTAATCATTGTTGCGCTCGTTTATACTGCACACTGAAAAATCTAATCTGAATAATCAGAATAATATTTCTTGACCAAAGACCTTGTTTAGTGATGCAAACGGTACTCATGGGCCAATGACACTGTCAATCTGAACATTTCCAGAAAAGGAGATCTGTTTTAACAAATAAAACAGTATGAATTTTCGCACACATAAAGTATTTGTTTATACGTGTTGGAGATTTGCTCCCAACTGTGCTCTGATTGACGCGGACATGCTTGAAATCTCTGCTTTTTATATTTGTTTGTTTTTCTGCTTTTAAAGCGTGTTTAATTGCTTCCTATTTTTTTTTTTACCCCTTTGGAAGAGGCAGATTTCCCTGAAATAAGAGGGCGGGGGGGCAGAAGGTTGTGGGGTGAACACTTTTTACAGTGCCCCATGGGGACAGGGCTGATGGTAAACTCCGGCCTTCTCATTTACTTTCTCTTAATTGGCCATTAGCCTGCAGAATATCCTGTCTGATCCACAGGGCCACGGCGCTTATTAGGGCTTTGATTTGCTAATAAACAGGAAATAAATAAATAATGAAGAAAAAAAAAATAGGCAAATTACCTACAGTACTTAGTAAACACTGAAAATGAGATGTTTAGTCTTTAGCCTGTTGTGTTCGAGCCTGATCATCGTTGAGTGGGGCAGAGAGCACGCTTAATGGACAGACTCTGGGGCAAAGCGTCGGGCGAATACGCCGCCGCTATTACCATGCTAATTTTATCATCGACGCAACCTTCACAATGTCATCTCCGAAAAGCGTTGCTTTGCATACCCTCACTGTCCCTCAACTGAGTCGCCAGATAAAGTATCGGATAAGTTGTTCCTTTTTTTTTTTAAGTTACTCAGAGGGACTAGTTTTGTTGTACGAGTTTGTACTGTTTGGTTTGGTTGTTAATTTTTTGGACAGCCATGGTGAAGACAAGAGTCGCAATGATGTTCTAAAACCGTGACACATATGCTGTATTATGAAGAAGCAAAACAGCTAATATGGCGATTCCATTCCATTCCCTAACAGAACAGTGCCGTCAGTTAACAGATGATCTAACTGATCATAAACGTTTCCAAACAGTAGCGTTATCATTCGGGGTTCCCTGTGATTTTTGCCTCAAAGTGTTCCTCTGAGTGCTATTGCTGTTCAGCTGAAATAATTCAGGTAACTGTTTCGGCAATACGAAATACACAGTCCATCTCATAACAGCTACTTCATCAAATTACTCCCTCAGTTGCCCAGGAAAACCTGTCAATATAGTCCTGTTCTTTATACCTGCCATTTGGTGAGTGCTTGTTGTATGGCTAGTTGATCATCTCAGCCAGGATTGTAAATTCAAAAATAAAGTGATAGGTTTCATTAGCCTATAACTTTGATAGTGGCTCTGGGGTCGTGTAAACTCAGAGCCCAAATGATGTACACTCATTTAACAAGAATAGGATGTACACCAATGAGCAGGTGGTCAGAAATCAAATTGCATAGGTTTCCTCAGAGCAAGGCCAACCACTGAAATGGTTTAATCAATATAGCAATGTTAGTTGTAATGGACTGTGTCTGCTTTTAAACAGGATGAAACCTTCATCAAGTCAATGAGCAGAGTCAAATCTCCCACTAATCTGAATAATCTACGGACATATCGACTGACTGTGTAGAAAAAGCAGACTAACAAATCGTAACAGCTTTTCTCTATTTATTGTTTTTTTTTTTCCCTTATAAACTACTGCGGACAGAAAATGTTTCTTTTTTATTGATCATTTTGCATTCAATCTCTGTGGTTCTTTTTGCATAAAAGTAACTTGAAATGGCAATTGCCTTTACAGAGAATAATCTGTTTATGGCTGAACTTCATATTTCCGAAAGTCATTTTCACAGGGTTTGTAATAAAAACTGCTGTCTTACTGCTGATGTGCCTGTAAATAAAAAAAAAAATTAAAATTGAATCGATGTTAAGCAACTTCTTCAGATTGCCAAAGCCGTGACGGTAATTGTGGTGCTGTTGCATTCTGGTTACAGAAAGCATAAAAATGAATGAAATTGAAATCAGCAAGCTTCTAAAATAAATAAAACGAGTCAAATATTCTCTTATTAGTCTTTCTTTTGCTTTCAACATGCAGGTTGCATTTTATCCGTAGTGTATTAATCATCAATAATACAATGTACATTAGTTTGAGGAATTTATTGGTCACTGAATCACCTGGAGTTAAACGTGTCCCTCAGTGCAAAAACAGTGGATCACAAACATTGTTTGTGAGGAAAAAGAAACAGTAATTAGTGTCCAAAGACAGCGCCTGATCCTCTGAAATCATGTTTTTCAGGCAAGCTACCATGGCCCAGAGCCACTACAGTCAGCTGATCTTGCTAAGAACAATAAAAAAAAAACTAAAATGAAATCTAAATATTGATTTCCTTCCACTAATTGCAAAGGACACAAAAGCACATAAACAGTCATTGCAACAAATGTGTAAAATGTAATATTTCTTACTGTTTTAAAGTTGCAATGCATTGCATAACTGTATTGATGAATAATTTTTTTAATAGTATATTATTTTGTAAGTCTAATCGATTTCTACAGGCACTTATCTCCTGCACTGGAACAGGCACGTTGAAAGCGGTTCCACAACTCCATTCCAGCACGTGATGAAAATCAAGCTGAGGGTTTTCTTTGTGGTTTGTGAGATTAGGTTGTGAAATTGATGTCACTGTCAGGAGACTGTTGTCCTGGCAGAACTGTAGGGGGTTCAGCACAGTAGACCTACACTACAGGTCAAAAATTTGGAAGCAACATCAATTCTCTGTTCACAATGCCTTTCTTAAATACCAGTATGAAATCTAGGGATTTTGGGATGTATTTACTTCATGATATGACTTTTCTTTCATTAATATGCAGCATTTTCCTCTATTTACCTCTAGGTGCTGTATACAGTGATGTTACCAGACTATTGCTGAATAAATGTTAACAAAAGAAAGGCGGGGCTTCGTTTTTGGGTTGAGAAGATTTGTGACAGAGTCACAACTTCAGTGAAAAAGTAAAAAACAAATCACACTTTTTTTTTTTTTAAATTTGGCATCTCCAATCCCACCCGAATCTGGAATGCCCAATTGGGGAACTATGTACAAAGCTTGCTCGTACGCGACCCCTTGCTGCCAACTCAGGATAGTGAGACAGTTCACGGCTCTCCTCCGAAGCACGTGCCTGTCTGCCACTGATTCTTGTACACTCATTGGTTGAATCTTCGCAAGTTCAGAACTAGGGCGGAGGATACCCGGACATGAACCAACCCGGAGTCTTCCTGACGAGCGCCCGTCTGGCCAACAGGAGGCGCTGGAGCAACGAACAAAGCTGTTATTGTATACCCATATCCAGCAGTCCCTTCCCAATTTGAAACCCTGTAGCGCGATAGCCAATTGTGCGCTACTCTGAAAAAGCTGCCGACCCCTGCCGGTGGGTACGCCGGGGCTCGAACTTGTGACATGGTGATCACCTCTGCACTACAGAGCAGTGCCTTAACCGTGTGAGCCACCCGGCAGCAACAAATCACACTTTGCATTATTTTTACTTTATGTCATGGTTTACAGCCCACCAGATGCCAATGGCAATCCGGCGGGCACTAGGACCATGGGCCTAGTAATATGGGCCCAAGAATTTGAGTAAAAATGTATTCCGTTAAGTGACTCTTTATATAATAACCATTTTTATTTTGTTTCAAAGTATGCCAATGAAACTGATCGTTTTTTTTGTACAAATTTGATGTTGCTTCCAAACTTCTGGCCTGTAGTGTAAGTATGCTGTTTTTTTTTTTTCATCATCATGCACTGAAATAAGGGTTCAGGGACGTGTTAATCATATGTTATATACTGTCACATTACATATAATCCATACCAAAAGGAAACAAAAAAAAAAAAAAACAGCTGACAACAAAGCCCTCTAGAATCTAGATCTAGGTTCCCTGATTTAAACAGAATAAATGCATCCTTGGTTGCTAAGAGCATGTAGTCTGCAAACAATTTTTCTCCGTCACCATGTGTCATTATAAGGCGGTCATTATACCATTAGTATATGAATGATCAATGAAAATTACACTAAATCATTACGCATAGCGTTGTCTTTCTCCGCATAGAAGACCGTATCCAGCGTCGCCCTTATCTAATGAAGAAAAAACCCCAATCCTGTCACCGCAGCAGCTTCATCGACAGCGTTCAGCTGCGGCTTTTTGATGTGGGAGCGCTGCGTTTAGCACCAGGCTGTGATACAGCTGACCAAGGCCCTGTTATGCCAGACGTCTCCTCTGATAATCACCAGCCCCTCAATCAAAGAGCGACAGAAGACTAAGGGCAGCGGAGCTGGGGGGGAGGGTGGGGGAAGCGGTGTGTGGTCCCAGGACCGCACAGGGTCTCTCCTCTCGACCGGCCGGTCGCAGGGGGCCGGGGCATGGGGAAAAACACAGACCGCCAAAGACTTGAACTTCAAAACAGAAACTTAAAAGCGCTGAGCTCGTCTGAGCGTAAGGTCTGGCCTGGCCACGGGGCATGATTATGTGGGGTGACGGAGCTCAAATCGCCAGTGTCGCTGACCCCCCCTGGAAAGTCCCGGACAACAGACTCTGCCTCCCCCCCGCTGCGACCTTCCTCTTGCCCAGAGAAGGGGGAAGCCCAACAGGGCACCGTGTGAGAGAGAGATGGGGGGGTATGGTGGAGCGAGTCAGTGACCCAGAGGGTCAGTAATGACTCGGGGTCAAAGAACTGCCACTCAAAGGCTTCAAAGGCGGACAGGCCTGATCAAGGGCTTCTTAGACGGCATCAGTGAGGACTGAAGATGCTCGTACGGAGACCACTGCAAAAATATACCGTAATACAGTCCGCTCTAGTATTTTAGTCTGTATTTAGACGTAATATTTCATTTCCATTGCTTCTCAGCTATAAAAGACAAGAATGTCGTCAGTGAGGTGAGACTAGTTTGACTCATTTCAAGACTTTCCAGAGGATTGAGCAATTTTCCCTTCTCGAGCAAATGACAAGTTAAACGCGATAATATTTTTCACTTCAGTGAGGAAAAAAACAAACGGAGGCTTCTCGTCTTATTATGAGACTAAAAAGCTTGTTAACCCTTTGAGCCCCGAATACATTTTCCAGGAATTAAAAATGTAGTTGTCCTGAGCTGTTGAAAACCTATCATTTGGCAACTTGTTTAACAGAGTTCCCCTGCGGGAGATGTTGCAGAATATAAACACTTTTTTTACACAAAGTCTCTGTTCAGCAGCTCTCCTATTCTTCTCGCAGATAGATAGATACGTAAGTAAATAAATAAATAAACGGTCTCTTCAGCTCCCCCTGCATGTAGTATCATCCTATTTCTTGCCTCACCCTTCAGTTACTCCCCCAACAAACACCCCCCCCCCACTGCACCCCCGACATTTGATTCCACATTTCTCTCCTCTCTCTATAACAGCCACTGGTCTCAGGGGTCAGTCACTATTAGCTGACTTGTTAATACTTGGGGGTGGGATCAATACTCAATCAACAAGTAATGGGATTTCGCAGTCATCCCGTATGATCTTTCAATAAAGACTCAGATCTGTCTCAGAGTCTTTCTTAAGGGCTCGGGCTGGAGCAGAGAAAAAAAAGAACCGGAGAAATGAAAGAGATAAAGGAGGGAGTAAAGGGGCGTGTGGGATTTGCGACCGTGCTGCTCGTACCCTGATCTGCATCTGATTAAGGCTCGGCGCTGCCTCCGTCCTTCACCTTCCGTCCCTTTGTCCGGGTATAATGTAGCGTGGCACTGAAATTCATCATTGCTGCTCTCCCTACCGCCGCAGACGCTCCTTACACACACTCACTCCTGCTTCCTGCTCACCACGGCCCGGTTTCTTAAATAACAATCCGAGCAAACCATTCATACCGGCCTCACGAAGGGCAGACACTAAGTAAAGGCAAAAATATACAGCTGACGTTACATTTTCATTCACAATAAACCAGGATAATGATGTGAACTTAAAGTCTTTCCTCATAAAAGTACCTTTGGCAGTTTTTGAGCAATTTTTGTTTTTGAGTCGCTCGAACCGTTGGCACTTCCTTAATTTTCTAATGGAGCTGAATTTGCATGGGCCGTCTGCTGATCCACACTAACCTGCCGCAAAATGGCCGTTTCACTACGGAAATAAACCAAAGAAGGTAATTGAGGGCGAGGGAATCAACGACAGAGTCTGAACACGATAGAGATACAGCTGGACGCGAAGCTCTTTGTCATTGTCTAAGTGTTTGTGTGTACGAGGCCATTAACTGTCCCTTTGGTTCCCAGAGAGACGGCGTGCCTCGCATCCCACATAGATGTGTGTCACTGCAGACAGCCATGTATGAATTTGCATTTCTCGCCCAACGTGTGTTATATTTTCAAGGCATCTGGGAGGAAAACACAGTATGTTCTTTGGTAGCCTCCAAATTCGATGTAGGCTTTTAAACCGATTGGGCCTAATCTGGCTTCCGCCTCGTCTCAGTGTGTCCTGGCTTCCTGTGACTTGATTTACGGAGGCGCCGCTCCATTTCAGCCTAGGAGACGCTGATAGCGTTGTGTGCAGCTCGCACTCAGGTTTCCACTTGTCTTTAGCTGAGTGGACCAGAGCCCTTCGAAAGCTTGATGTATGGCTGCCGTTGTAAAATGGTTGATCTATTGTCCATGTCGCAATTTCAGATGGGACGGCAAACTGGAGACCTGCCCTGGCCTCTCGTTCCGAGCGCCGAGTGACCGTTGACTGATGTCTTGTGGTCAGTCCTGCTTCCTTTCCAGGAGGAAGTTTAAACAGGTGTTGAGTGGCTGGTTGATAATATTCTCAACTGTCGTTTCCTACACCTTCTCGCCATCAATCAAGACTTGTTGTGCAACCTGTGAACAACAGTTTCTGACTATTCCCAAACCCTCTTTCTCTCTCTCCCTGTTTTTGCACATTTGAAAACATACATTTCAATGAGAAGTCAGTTGTCCAGTAAAGTCAGATATTTTATTGTTGATTTCATTATAATGTTCTCCACTTTTATTTTTGTGTCTGTTATTATCACAGCACTCGCTGTGTGTGTGATTGCCGTCAGGTTCAAGGGCTGTTATCCTTATTTTCTCAGTTCTCTCAGTGAGAGACAGCTAACAGGTGAGATGCTCTCTGCAGTGATCGTGGCCTCCGCTGGGGAGGAGTGTACATTTACAGGAAGACCTTGCATATCTTACTGCATGCAGCCAGTTTGGCTTTTTCTTATATTCGAGGCCTTTCCATGTAGAGCACTATCCCAGAACCACAAAAGTCCAACCAATCTGGGCCATGGGGCAGAACTGTGGTGGCCTCATCTTGTGCTGCTCTGTGGAAGAAGTTCTGTTCTTCTCGAGACCAGGGTGCTTGAGGGAACAAGGGAGATGCTCTATACTCAAGGTCCAGTAGGGTCTCTAAACCAAAAAAGACTGGGGTAAAAGAAAGTTTAAAGGTCCCCTATTATGCCACCGGGTGCATAGCTAATTAGTCATGATGAGCCAGTTCAAAATATCCCTTTTCTGACATCACAACGGGGCGTGATCACCCAGAATAATGAAATCTGATTGACTGCTCAGCTGAAGTTGATCAGCTTTTCTTGCCTCTGGCTGTTTACTTCCCCCATGTGATGTCAAGAGGGGAAAGAATTTGAAATGACTTGTAATAACTAATTGGCTGTGCAACCGGTGACATAATAGGGGACCTTTAAAGTACATTACGTATTCCAGCGCACATAAGGAATGTGGTTACCTAGTTTTTTCCGCTGAAAAATTAAGTGTGATGAAGGACTATTTTTACACCAAAGACTTGCCTGAGATGTGATGCCAGATCTGTGTGCAAGCTGCAACTTGATATACTTTACATTCTGCATGTTTATAGGTTTGCGAACTGGCGGTGACTGAAATCTGATTGGCTGTGCTGACTCATCATTTCCTGAAGTGTGTTTCCATGACGAAGGCAAATTAGGAGGACACGTTGTCCTGGTTTAGTAGAGTATGTTCTGGTGTAGCAGGAAAACTATCAGTGCAAGGAGTGAGTGAGATGTTTTGACACCTAACAAAGAGAGTGTGGGCTGAATTGGGGCCTGTGGGTTTATGGGGAAGGGATGGATTTATTTTTGCCCTCAAGCCAGACTCCTAGAAAAAAAAGTACATCATTGTACCTTTAGGGGAGCAGTGGCTTGTCAAGAGAAGGTACCCTCCAAGGTACACCTATTGTGCCCTTGAATCTGTCTATGTATTTTTTTCAGCCCCCAAAAGGGTATACATAATGCATTTTCAGACTGGAGGAACCATTTCCTGGTCCAAGAACTTAGTACCATGAACCTGCTTTTTCATTGCAGCCGCACCGCAGGAACTGCAAAGGATCGTAGTTCATTGAATTTCATTTCAAGGGACTTTTTTTAGCTCCAACTTCAGAGTAGGTACTTTTGCCAAACTCCGAGCACATTGCCTAAGCTGCCGAAAAATCCCTTTGGAAACTCCCCAGTGGACCGTTCCTTTCAGGGAGTTCCGAGAACTGCATGAACTGTAAACTTCCTTCCAATATGAGGTTGGATTCACTCTCTCCTGTTTGGTCGAGGCAAGCTTTCCCGGCCTCTGTTTACAATGATAGTCCTTGGCAAAATTGCGGCAGAAATGTATATAACAATCCAACGACCTCAAGCTTGAAATAGATTAGGCTTCCCTGCCGGAGCTCCTGACAGTGTCCTTATTTCGTGTCACTTCTTCCCTGTGAGGAGCTTTACATTAGAGTAGTCGCCCTTCTCTTATTTTATATTTTCAAATAGGGTCATATAATAAAACAGTTATTGGCTTACTGTGAGTTATTAGACTCTTGGTGAATATCACTTGTCCAAGGAATATAAATCATTGGATTCACCTTAGCTGCAGTCCATAATTGTATAATAGTTACCTTGTGTTTGAACAATTAGCGCTAGAGGATACATAAGTGTCGGTCATGCCTTGAGAGACAGACATGGAGTCCTATTGTACCCCTAATTCTGAGAGTGTGGTTGGCGCGTTAGACCACCAAAACGAGAAGAGGAGTCTCGTGTGATCAGGATGGATGAGGCTTTGAGCCGGCACTATGAACCGCTTAGTGAAAGCAGGTGGATCAGCTCTAGCAATGGTTTGTGCACAGGTGACCTACAGCCTCGGATGAAAGTCATGAGTGAGATACTTCTCAACACAGCTCTCACTCTCGGGTTTCCCATATCCCAAGACAGTTGTCTTTGGGGGGGTCTGAAGAGGTCAGAAGCCCCCCTGAGTGAGGGAAAGAGAGGGAGGGGAGAAGGAGGGCCTTTACCGGCAGCTGTTCTGTGGCCCTTAGCCTGCGCAGACGCTAATTTCACCTCCTCGGGGAACCTATTTTATTTCTCTCTCCTCATGTTCGCTAATTAGCCAAATCTACTTGAAAGAGCGGGCGGGTCAGGAGAGGTTGTTTCTGTGAAAAGGGAGAAGGCCCTCACCGGTGTCGAGTTCTCCGGTCATGTGTGGGAATGCCTGACGAGCTCAACTATCAAACACAAGGGGCGCCTTTCATCTCGGCTGCCATATGGGGCAGGGTCTAACGCGGCCCGGCACGATAATTGACGCGCACGCGGCAAATTTTCACGTTTGCCACAGGGCTGCGAAGCACAAAGGAGATCCACACCAGCGCGACTTCTGCACTGCGATCAGCGGCGACACAAGCGCGATGTGGACCTGTCTTTTTTATGTTCTGCAATTAATTACATGCAGTACGTGCAGACTTAAGCCTGTGAGATAGGAAGGTGGTTGGAGGGACCTTTTGTCCCTACAGCACGTCAGTGTTTTATTCAAAATGATGTAAAAGTGCACTGCTTTAAAATAAATAAACCGGGAGAATATGAAGTAAACATGCATTTGTCAGCAGTCGAAAGCACATTTACTCGACACATACTTACAGGACAATGGTTTATCATAAAAAGTTCACCTTTGGAAAAATTAAATAATTAAAAATTGCCATTAGTATGTAAGTCTAAAATAAGAATGTCAAATGACTCATTTTGTATGTAGTAACTATAGCGCATTTTGAAATCCCAAATGAAAAATTGAGTGAGGGTTGTTGGTGTTAAAATGGCGAGATGTAGACAGCCCGCTCAACCTGTCCCTAAGACAGGGTACCTCATGGCACAGGAATCAGGGCTCAGGGTGGAGGGGCGGGGGGTAGTTCTATTATTTTGGCCCGTAACCTGACACGTAACGGTCACTGTTAAATATGGTTCAAGTGCAGTGGTCAGGAGCTCTGTTTGTTGTGCCTGGCTGAGGGCCGATGCCGCCAAATTAGCCCCAGACCTGAGGAGCTGAGGTCCCCTCCACCCTGTCTGCAGCCCCCAGTCCGAAAAAAACCCCCACAAGGAGCCTGACGAACCCCCGATGGAGCACAGACCCATCGGCGTTACAGGAGACCGGCCTCTCGGACCTTCAGATTCCGCTTTTCTTCATCAAGCCTCAGATGCGTGACAGAAAGTTGATGTGCTGCTCCGCCTGACATTTCTTCAACGGAAGACTGATTTATGCAGTTGTCAAAATCCATTCACTACATCGTCACCTAAAAATGGAGGCAAAACTAACCTTTGTAAAATGTATATATGGCAACGCTTCTTCGAGTCTTGACACAAGAGTCAACACAATGTTTTCACCCATTTGACATCGAACCCAGCGCTGCTGCCGCCGGACGCCACCGTTTTTATCCAGAAAAAAGTTCCGGCTAACAGCTTCTGCAGTCACACATCCGAGGTTTGATGAGGAACAAATCGGCCGAGGTTTGCCGATGGGAGACTGGCATGAACCAAAAGCCCACCAGGTAAAAATGCACAGGCTACCAGCAGCAGAGTTTGCATTTCTGTGTTCGCAATCTGCGCTGCTGACAGCTTGTTACCCGGCTAAGAAAAGAAAAGAAAAGAAAAGGTATTTTTATGCTCATGCGCTTTTGACTGATTGTCTCCGGAGTAAAAACAAAGTCATGTACTATAGAGGATTTGCAAAACGCAATATACTTTCTTTTTTCCATTTTTTACTAAAGCTCCTTTCAGTTTTGCCTTTTTTGTTATGTTCCTCACCTATCATTCTGCTCTTTTCTGAGACACAAGTTGCCTAAAGAAAATCTCAGGGAAGCTTTTGAACTGAGTGCAAATGGAAAAGCGAGACGTACAGATATACAGGGGCACCGTGGGCCTCTTGCTTCACCTTAATTTCAGTGTTTCGCTGTGTCCTCTGTGGCAACCTGCAGTGATGAGCTCTGAGGTTAATGACGGGTCATGATGTACATCTGCGTGTGTGCGCGCATGTGTGTGCATGCGTGCATCTATGAGTGTGTACATGTGCGTGCATTCCTCTGTGTGTATGCGTGTGTCTTTGTGTGGTTGTGTGTCCGTTTGTGTGTTTGTGTGGGAAAAATACAAAAATAATGAAATAAATACTGTAAAATAAAACCTGAATGACTATTATCCAAATTAAATTTGCATGTATTTCAGTTTTCAATAGAAACCACACTGAGAACCAGAAATATCAAACTTACTGCACACCACCCAGGAAATATGAAACGGGAAAATGTGAACCTTTTATTCTATGTCCGTCTGACAACTGAAAGTATCAGACAATATCCACAGTTCATTAGGAGAGAAGCTCCAGACGCGGGTACTGTCATTTCACACATTACACGAGTGCTCGCAGAAATATCGTTGCAGCAGCTCCTTTGGCACCTGATTTGAAACCGAACTGCCTGGGCCAAGATGCAAAATCCTGACCCCATTTGTCAGTAGTACTTATCTGTAGAAGGCCTGTGATTAGTCTCATCTGGGAAAGGTCCAATCAATCAGCTGTCTCTTAGAAGCACCGTGCATACTAATCTGAGAATCGCCTCATGAAAATGGCGAATGGTCACACAGGAACAATGCAGGAAAAAATTCAGCACAAATATACCAAAGCGCACACAGATGAACACGCAAGCAGAGGTGAATTCCAAACTTTGTACGATGGGGAGTCATTAAGAAAGGTATTAAGTGCAACTACAAACAGGCAACAGCCTTTGTTCTCAACCAATAGGGTTGAGGAACGGTTGACTTGCTTTGTTTATTTTTCGAGATTTTCTGCTTCTACCATGAATAAGCAGCCTATTTATCAATAAATGGTCTTAACTTCCTGTTTGTGTTGGGTTTGTCATTTGTTTGGAAAGTGTTCTGTTGATAACGTTTAGCCTACATATATTCTTACTTCGGTGGCTGTCCTAGCGTACAATATGAACTGGCGCCAACACGGATTTAGAAAAATAACCGTGTGTGTTTTAATGTTGTGTCTGTGAACCGATCGATCTGCTGAAATGTTGCGTTTGTGCCGCGGCATCCTGAAAAAATAGGTCTTGTGTATCTGCTGCACTCGGCTCCGGTTTGCAGGAGCTGGGACAGACAGGAAGTGCAATGCTGCGGAACTGTTGTAAGCTCACACATTGACTTAAATTAATCCTATCAGCTGCACTTCCGTGGCGGAGCGTAGATGAAACGAACACGCATCTGGTGTAATCTGGGGGTTAGAGCGCTAAATACACATTGTGTTGCTCAGTGATGTAAGATGTCAAAATCAAAGCTGTTGAAAACCATGTGACAACGTGACAACTTGTGTAAAAGAGCTCCCACAGGGCCGTGATAACATGACCTATAGTATTTATTTCCAAAAAAAAAAACAATTGGAAAGATGTCAGGCCACATGATTCTTTTGACCTCCCCATCAGTTCATTTTAGATGAGCTTGAGCCCAGTGAAGTCAGCAGTGGTGTTGATACTTCTGGGAGGTGTTGATACATGACTTCCTCTTTGGGTAGTTGAGTCTGAAGTTGCATTTGATGATGCCATAATGAACGGACGGATGTCTTCTGAAGTATCTACTTGCCAATTTGGTAATGTCGGTTTGATAATCGCGTTGGTTCCTCATACAATGCCGTCTGAGGGCTTGAAGGGATTAGTATTTGGCCTCTTCTTTTATGCACTGAGGTTTCTCCAAATTCATGGAATCTTATCAATATATCATGAACTTTTGATCATGAGATCCAATCATGTTTCTCAATCGCACGTTGAGATTTATTTTTAAACTGTTGAAGTATTTGCTCAGTTGTGAACGTCAAACCATCTTGCCAGTCAAAATGCGCCTCTTACTGCGCCTCTTTGTACCTGCTTATTTTACACCCAATCATTATTAAGTTGCCTTTTACCTGTTCACCTTGGGAGTTGGGAATGTTCCAAGCTTGTGTTTTTTTTCCTGAAGATTTCACAACTCTTCCAGTCTTTAGACTCTCTGACCCAATAGTTTTGGAACAGGTTGCTGGCATTAAATTTGGAATTTGCAAAAATTTACAAAAGTCAATGCAGTTGATAAGGTGATATTTTCAATGTTTATATGTTGTTTTTGACGAAATATAAGTGAAAGATAATTGACAAATCACTTAATTCTGTTCTCATTTGCATGTTTTTTCCCCTTAAACCAAGAAAAGTCCCCTTTTCAATTTCAGAGTAAAATAATTTCCTCCCAACATAAGACCTCAGACCCATATTGCCCTTTGCCTGGTCAAAAAAATGATTTGCAGCTCGACTTCCTCTCTCACCAACTTTTCCCTGCGCATATTCAAAATGTTCCCTCATAAAACTATCAAATTCCTCTTTGGCCTTAAACTCCTCTCACACCTTATTACACTGAAGTAGAATGTATAATTTCAATTTTGCGCGAAACTGCATGAAATTCAACCTTTTATCTCTGCCCACCACTGTTTATAAACACCTTATAAAGCAAAGGAAAAACAATCCAAATTTAGCATTTTTGCATATTTTATAAATAATAATATTTTATATTATTATAATATTTAATTTATTTTATATTTTTTTGCATATGTTTTCAGTGCTCTGTTTCTAAGATGATTTTGAATTTTTAATTCATAATTTCTCCACAATGTGAAAATGTGACACTGATCATTTTTCCATTGTGGTCTTCATTTAAAGAATATACAAATTCAATTATCTTGTTCGGTTGAAAACCTACCATGTGGCGACTTATTTAAAGGAGCTTCCCTGCTGGAGCTCTTTTAAACAAGTCAACACATGATAGGTTTTAAACTGCTTTGATTTTGATACCGTACATCATTGAACAACAATAGCAGAAATTAGAGCTCTAATGGTTAATATTTTAGTCAGGGTGCATCAGACAGTCTTTTCCAATGCATGTCAGCACATAGAAGAGTGGTCATGTGCGGGACTGTGTACTTCTGCTGATACACAATCAAGGCCTGTGTTATATAGTCACAGTTCCTTTAAACACACTGGCTTCAACCAGCGGGGCCGTTTCCTCGGAGTTAATTTCAGAATCAGTGTCAGTGTCAGTGTTTCGTGTTGATCTTTTATATTTTCTTCAGGTTTACCTCATGTTGTCTGTGACATTTAATGTTGCCATATTGGCCGGGTCTCCCTTGAAAAAGAGATCATTGATCTCAAAGGGACAAACCTGATTAAATATGGGCTGAATAAATAAATAAAAATAAGAAAGAGCTGATGGGTTTTATCTCTCTGGACCTACAGGACAGAGCAAAAAAAAGTTGTGGGAATGTTCCGGAAACAATAGCTCTCCATGTAATGATGGCTTCCCTTCGTGTCGTCGGTCCAGAATGTTGAGCGAGCTGGTGAACTGGCTTAAGTATGGCTCAAGACTGGGGACAGGCTCGTTGCTGTGGGAGGGCCAACAGTCATCGGCTTGGCCGAATCACTGAAAAAGCAGTTGGGTGAAGATTAGAGAAATCGCTGCAGCGCTTCTGTGTGGTTGTTATGACTGCGAGTGAAAGTCCCTGTCCGCAGGGGGCTCCCCAGCATCCTGGCTAAGTTCCTCACCTGCCTCTTTCAACCTGCTACCAAATTATCCCCTGATATCTCTTATCTCACCAGGTTCCCAGTGCCCCCTCTACCCCTCCCAGGGCCCCTAACCCCCTCCTTCTGCCCCCACTGGGCCCCCTAACATCTCATGGCTCCATACTGCTGTCTTCTCTCTGTCTGCGATATACTACGGGGCTGGTTTCCTGGACACCGTTTAATCTTTGTCCAGGACTGTACCGAATTATTCTACGGAGAATCTCAATTCAAAATGTAATTATGATATGAGACAAGGCTTGATCCTTGTGCGTGAAACGGGCCCACTGTGTACTGCCTCAGCGAAAGCAAACCTCTACTAAAAATCAAATTAATTTGCAGAAAATTCCATCTTTGGTTCCTATGTGTCTAATTTGCATATACCTCAACTTTTAAAACAGTTGAGGCCTTTATTCCTAGAGGCGTGAGTGCTCCACTTGCTGAGCCTTTGGGATTAGGCTCTGAATTTCTAAATTTTTAAGGCCTAAAGCAAAAATCTCGGAAGCGCGTCATGCCACCGTGTTTACCGTAGTAACATGCATGTGGACTGAAGTGCCACTTCTCAGCTTTCAGGAGCAGTTGGAATTTTTTTTGATGACGCGAAACTTACGGTAATGATGGTGATTACAAAATCACGTGTGCATTTGTGTCAGCGATGAAGTGTTCAGATTAAAAGGGTTAAGTGCTGTTGACTATTCTTTCTGAGGCATGTTCAGACTTTTCTGACACGGAGGCCCAAGTCCAGCTCAGACTCAAATGATGCCGGCGCCGAGCAAACCTCACAGCCCCCACCGCCTGCGCCATGACTGCACCAAAGTCACAATCCTCAGAGCGCTGAATAAACTTTCAAGGAATTAAAAATGTAATTATCCTGAGCTGTTGTAAATCTATCATGTGGCGACTTGATTTAAAACAACTTTTAAACAAGTTGCCACATGATAGATTTTCAGCAGCATCTGACATTGATCTCTTACATCATTGGCTATGGCACTCTCAGGATTAATGATTTCACAGCACCGATACGCAATAACTATCTCCGCTAGTTCTTTGCTAGCTTTTCGGGTTTGACGTACGCAGGTTAGCGGCTGAGATTGTCGGCTCTAGGTCCTCCTGTATCATGAACACTGCTGTTTGCACTCTGCTCAGCAACTTTCCATTTCTTTTCTGCTTAATTCCATATTTCATACTGTATTGCAGTCATTATACACTGTACTGACACCACTGCCACGCATTCCTTCCTTTGAATGATAACGTTTGTCATGGCGTAACACCGTGGGCTAGATAATGGACTGTGGGTTTGTTTTGAGGAATTTCAGATCTATTATGGGGAAGATGAGACTGCCAAGGCCACTTTGCATACAAGGTCAGTGCGACAAACTCTCGCAATGGCTACTCTTTGTCAGGAAATTATTCGAAAACCAGGAAGTTATATATCAGAATCATAAGCTGCAATTTTCTTGAACTATGAAATACAGCACTACACCAAACATGATCAGTATGCATTGAACTTTTAAATAATTTTTGAAGACGAGATGCAGTGCCAGGTAGTCAGGTTGTAGTCAGGCTCTCTGTTGTTACCTTGCTGGTCGAAATCCTCAGTCATGCCACCAGATGCTCCCCTAGCGGCCTGTTCAATTGCTTAAATTTGAACTGAATGTTGTGTGGATCTCTAAAGTGACTACAATATAATAGCATTCTCCCTGAAATGAATTAAAAAAAGATATTGTTCAGCTACTTGGCTACAGTGGCATTTTTGCATTCAGGGCCCGTGAGGTACAGCCCTACCACTAGTGGGAGATGTTTTTGGCTTCTCTCTATATCCAACACAATAGTTTGTTGAGCTGAAGTTAATCGCAGATTCAACTATTTTCTGCTTCATCAAATGTTTTTGATTTTTTCATCATATTTGAGTTCAATTTCCTTTTTAGAAAAATATCGGATATGACTCCTCACTCACTCACTCCTCGTTTGGAGGGTGAGTGAACATGATGAAGCAAGCATTTTTTCGGACTGGAACGCAGCCTTAGAAAATCACTCTCCACGCACGCACGCGTACTTCGCTGTTGCCAAAGAGTTTCAAGCCAAGATGGCAACATAAACTTACGGTTACTCCACTTCAAAACATTTTTCTTGTGATGCCGCATGACAAACAGAAAGCTGATGTGTGCGGCACATCGTTTGTGCGTTATGAGAAGTCAGTGCTACGTTAGCTACATTACTTGCAGTTAGAACACGGTTCCCTTGAATACTCGATTCAATTTGGTCTATCAGCGTGTCTCAACAGATAACTGCTAGCCAGCTGGTCTGTTGAGCCCATCGTTGCTAAGGAAGCTATAGCAGTAGTGGCAGGAGCAACTGAAAGCATACATATTGGGCCTCTCAGCAAGAATTTTGGATTCAAAAATATTTGCTGCTATTCTGTTATCAGTTGCCATACCTTTCTCAAATTCTCCCAGGAGAGCTGCTGCTCTCGTCAAGACATGGACTAGGTGCGTTCCCAGGACTCCAACTACGTGGAGAAATTTTTAATTCAGACTATGGTGGGAAAGCCGTGAGGAACGCCGAGTGTTTGGAAAATGTTTGAACACTAGTGGAATGGGATAGTGTGACCATCGGTCATGGTCACCATGAACCATCGGCCTATGAACCTGTAGGAACCAAAGTAGCCACCGCTCCTGCCACTTTTTTTTGCTCATGCCAGAAGTGGAAATTTAATGCACTGCAAAAATTGGACATTGATGCAGTTGCCATCAGCCAGGAGATAGGTATCTTTGAGCTGAATGTAAGGCTGCACAGGAAATAAGCTGATGCGACTAAGCAAGAAAGCAGAGCTCATGGGAATACGAGGAATAAAGTCCATTCATGAAAGCATCGTCCAAGAGGCCTTATCCAACACTGTGACACCTCTCCAAATCATCATCAGGACACCGAGGACAAGCGCTCAGTCTGAAAAACATTTTCGTCCTGAAGAGAATAAAAACATTTACACAGAATGTAATGGGACAGCAAAGTGAATGCCCTGACTGCGCTTTTGAAAATGATCTCTTCCATGAACTGCTGGATTTCAACAGCAAGACCACAGAGGGGTTTGCACACCTGAAGGACCACTGCATTTCAATCCTTTTCAGAAAATCAACTTCATCACTGAGTCAAATTTATGGCGATATTATTCTTCAAGTATTGATTGGCATGTATTGACTATGTACATTCAACTGCATGTTTTCCTCAGCATTTTTTCTTTCCTTTTTTGTCTTACAAAAATTTGGCATCTGCAATCCCACCCAAGTCTGGAATGTCTAATTTGAGAACTATGTACAAGACTTCCTTGTGTGCGGCTCCATGTTGCCAACTTGAGAGAGAGGGACAATCTCCTCTGAAGCACCGCCTGTCAACTACTGCTTCTTTACACTCATTGGTCGAAACTTTGCAAGTTCAGAACGAGGGCGGAGGATACTCCAACACGAGCAAGTGTAGAGTCTTACTGACAAGCGCCCGGCTGGCCAAAAGGAGATGCTGAAGCAACAAATAAAGCAACTATTTTTAATATACCATCCCGACAGTCCCCTCCCCATTTATTTCCCTGCAGCGCGAATCCAATCGTGCCCTGCTCTGAAAAAGCTGCCAACCACTGCCGGCTGGTACGACCGGTGAACGAGCATTTTTCATATTGGTGTTGTTTCGGTCGTGAGTAAGTTTTTTTATGTTGAGAGACCTTTAACACTGTCCATTGGTGGTCCGATTGCTGGTATGGCAAGATATCTCATCAGATCTTCGTTGTTTTTGCGAGTTAAGATGACAAAATTCCTGGCCAGAAAAAAAGAAATAATTTCTTGACTTCTTTCCCTAGTTTCCTTCATGAAACAGAGAATTGGGGCATTCTTTGTCATAGCTACCAGTCAAGCTATTTCCAGATCATGTTTGTTTTTGAGGAAGGTTCCGAGCGCTTTGGAGGGTTCATCCCATTGCTTAATTTTGCATCTTCACATCCTTCATTGCACCTGTTCCTTGCATCTTAGCTCCACTCTTGTAAGACGGGAAGGAGAAATGCAAGGACGTTGGGATGTCTCGTGAGTCACTTCTATACAAAAGATGGCTTTTGCCTGCCTTAATAATTAGTTTACCCTTATACATTAAATTTCTAATAGTAGTCTACATTTCACAGAACTGTTAACACCTAAATTTGTGAAGTGGCACTTGTCCCGCCGTGGCTTGTTTAAATTCTGCCAGCTGTGAAGCTGTGAGCACTTATATCTATGTCACCATTTGCTACCTATCAATCTAATTCTGATACGCCTTTTTACCTTTTCGCAATACAGCACGACCTATGCTGCAGTATGAAAGCTCAATATGGTCCCGCCTCAAACCTGTTAATGACAAATCACGGTTTAGAATTTTAGGATGGTACCTGGGGTAGCATGTTAAATTTCAGATTCAGTTAGTGACCCTTAAAACCTCATCTATTGTACACATCTTAAAGATTCAGGTTTTTTGTAGTATGTCTGGTTTCTGTTAACACTGAAAGATTGTGAAGGAGCTATGTCATTTCTAAGACCGTGTTTCACAGTTCCGTGACTGTTGAATGCAGTAAATTCAAACAATTATTTTCAAATTCAATTCCAACCGGAAGAGGAAGGCGGCTGGGTTCTTTTTGTCTCCTTGTAAAATATTCCTGCGTCTTGTTTCCAAGTTCACTCTTTAGCCACTTACACAATAGAATTAGATAAGTTTGTTCATGTGAGATTTGTTGTCAATTCATTGGCCTGGTCAAGTCCAACACATCGTGAGATCTGATCCAAATCCATGTCTCATGCCCAGAGTGTGAGTTTTGAGATGTCAGAGTTTATTAATTACAGAAACATTCATTCTGTCTTGCAGCTGTCTTCACTGGTTGCCCAAAGGAATGACCTCTGTATCCAGCTAACATTTGGCAGTACTGATAAAATGATCGATATGAATGGTTTGGGAGTGGCAGTGCGGACAGTGAGGGGGGGAGAGTACACTGGTTTGCTGTTGCCCACATTCAAACACACTTTTGCTAACAAGAAAAAAGGCCAAATGAGTCATTTGCAGTATTTTGTCCTGGAGCTACAATTAATGTAAAAATAAACAAATAAATAAATAAATAAATAACCATTTTAATTCAGCTAGCTGAGCACTGGTGTAGAGGATATCTGACGCAGGACTTTAAATTTCTGACCCCAGTATTTTCACCTCAGGCTGTCCTCACACGAACAGGCAGAGGGGTGAATCAGACACCTCTCCTCAAACAAAACACAAACAAATAATCTATTATTTCAGAGATGCTACAGCTCCTGAGCTGACACCTGGCACTACCCACTACAGGGGCACCATTTACTCTGCATCAGAGCAACTGATAGACGGAGTCTGTCAGCTCTATTCATGCATTCCTCATCCCCAAAGCTTTGCCTTTTCTTCTTCTCTTCTCATTGCATTGGTTTACAGTCTGGATTCTACCCTCCCTTCTCTCTCTCTCTCTCCCTACCTTATCTCTCCCTCCTGTGTGGACCTGCCCTTTCGCTGAAGGATGCGCTCCCTCTAACGAGGCCATGGTCCTCCTTGCTCTCTCGCTGCACTCTATACTTATTTGTTTATTCATTAATTTTCCCCTCCCTCCATCCCCTGCTCCTATATGTCCCAGCCGTCCCTCTCACCAGCTCGCAGTGGACAGAACTTCCTGGCCTCTGGAGCAGGCCGTACCCCAGCCCAGAGAATCAGGCCGACGGACCCTGCCGAGCTCTTCATGACGGCCAGCAACCCTTTGCAGCAATGCGGCCCCATGCATCCACCAAAAATTTCGGTCAATCACATATAGCTCGCCCCGTTCCAATCATTTAATTCCTACACAGCACCATCAGACTTGTATTTCAGAAGTTAACGCATGAGCGATGCAGGAAGACTCAAGCCATGTTGAGGGAGATTCAATGAACAGTTCTCAATACATGCTGTAACACTATTAAATGAAACATACCCTAGCGCTGTAACTGTAGATCAGTCTCGACTGTCAGCACACTGTGCAGCACAGGGTTTTACAGGGACAGCGCATGGCTTTATTCTTCCTCTCCTCACCGGCAGCCCAGGGTTCGCTAAAAGCACACGCCCGGTAGCTGTACACCCTGCTTAGCGTGCCATCTGAACCACTGGCCAGTGGAAATGAATATAGGAAAGACTGGACTTTATATTAGGCCAAAGAGTTTGCCTTCAAATAGCTTGAAAGGCCTGGTATGCTTTACAGGTCCTGCACTAATGCACTGTGATAGATAAAGTGCACAGCGGAACCCCACCCCCAGGGACCCAGGGAACCTGCAGGGCTCATCAGCAGGAGCGCATGACCAGCCCGCATTATTCAGCATACATTTTGCATTTTCTACCACCGTTTGGGCTAAGCATGGCACAGAAGAGCGAAACCGTTTGCATGCTGCATTAATGAAGTCTTTAGAAAAGGAGAGAGGTAAAACAATCTCACCGGGCAGGTTCGCACTCTACAATTGTTCAAATAGATTTTCCTGTCCAGTACAAACATGGCCTCTTTTTCTCTGTACAAAAGTGCACGTGTGCATGCGCATGAGCGGGCAAGTGAGACCGTGCAAACTCACACGTGTTGAAGTATGTGAGTGCACATGCATGGCTGTGAATGCACGCGTGTATGTATGTGAGGGTGCACGCAAGACTGTGTGAATGCGCACAAATTTATATACAATATGTGAGTGTGGATGTGGGACTGGGAATAAAGGTGTGTGTGTGTGTGTATGTGAGCGTGCATGTAAGACTATGAATGGATGCATGTGAGCGTGTATGCAAGACTGTGTGAATGCACACTTGAGCATGCAGTAATGTGACAGCAGCACAGTGTTTGGACGGGAGGGTGGAGAGAACTTGTCCGGGAAAATTGCTGTGTCAAAGAGCAGTGGTCTCAGCCACATAAGTGGGGTCCTATTTTAATTCTTAACTAGACAGGCATGATTTATTAATTCTCATTTTAAATAACAATTATGCTGTCTAGGGAGAGCAGCTCAAGAGCTTAATTGTAATGGCAAACACACTCACCCAAGCTGGGGGATCACCGCTGACTTTCATTAAGGTCGGAGACCACTGGCTTTGCAATACTCCCTGTTGCCCACTCTTACTTACTAACTTACTTACTGCTGTTTCATTCCTATCTTACAAATCAACAGTACTGCATACTTCAGAGGACAAACAAGTCAGTCTAACAAAAAATCAGATTAATTTATCTTTTCCAAGAAAAAGGTAGGAACACAGACTTCGAGGATAATGCTGCATCATCTCGATCTCGATGATTTCAGTTATCTGAGGTGTCTCAGTCAGTTACCTCAGCGCTCTTTGAGCCGACATCCTTTCAATGGACATACAGTTGTTAAATCAGTGAAAAAAAACTTTCATGTGTCATTCTGTATAAGCCCACGTGCAGCGCAGATCAATTCGCCATCCTGGAGGCCCGTTTGGGACTCATATCACACGAATGGGCAAAGTTTTCCTGCCTTCGGTACATGGGAGAGGATTGCCGTAGCTGATTTAAGTTCAGCCATATCACACCCGTGCAAGAATAATGACCAAGTGAATGAGGTGCGATCATTTGTCGGCCAATCCCAGTTCTCAGCGCTCCACGCTTTAAACACCTAAAACCAACAAGGAGGAGGAATATCAAGATTTTATTGTAATGTTTACATTTCTTCATCCTTAGTGCTTTTAATCTTAGTTTTTTTTCCCCTTTTGGTATAGGAACTGTGAACTAAAATTTGTCTTTTTTCGTGTCTCATATACCGGAGAATTGAAGCACTGATTACTAAAACGCCACAAGTCAAGTCAAGTCAAGTCAAGTGTGACTTATGGGGTTTTAGTAATAGATGCTTCAATTCCAAGCAGCTTCTGCAGGAGGTCAGTGGAACACCATGAAATTTTAGGAAATTTTATATATATATATATATATATATAATTTTTTTTTTTTTTTTAATTTCTGCTTTACAACTAAGCCACTCACCAGGCAAATAAGGTGCACAATCGGAACTAAAAAGTTAAAAGACAAGAAATGACGGTGCGACTGCCACGATTTTATTACCTCTCCTCTCTTTTTTCCATCTTTCTCCATTTTCCAGACTTGCCTGTCAAAATATTGTCAGTCTACACCCCCACTGTTTCTGGCCTGAAGTCAATTCCCATCTCGCCTAATGAAAAATGCAGAGCCTTTCCCAGGGCGTGAGCTGGTGTGGTTCCGCAATGGAGGGCGAGAGATGGAACCTTGTCAGTAGCAACAGGCCACAGTCATCGAGAACCTCCAGCTGACCAGCGTGTCCCTGTATTCAATGTTGTTTTATCCCATAAACAGGCACAGGAGGAGGCCTCGCACTGTCCACATTGGACTAGAACACACTGCACACTGTTACCCAGATAAATATCCCTCGCACCTTAGCATGCAATCCCATTTATCTGAGTTGCGAATACTGGCATCGATGCATTATTAAATGTGATTAAACACAAGCGCGAGAGCCACAACACGGAAATCCTTCTGCAGCGCGTCTCCATTTTTCATCTTGCTCTGGAAGCGCGCTGGTGGTATTCACCCGGGACGTGTTGGACAGTGTCTACGGGAGGCTCCACCAGGAAGCACGAGAAAATACCACCTCCTGAGATATTCCAGCAACATGTACAGATCTCCCCTGCTTCTAAATGTGCGGCCCTGCCCTGCGTGACCGCGGTGTGGTTCTGACCTGGGCTATGAGATGAACATGCCATCAAAACAGTCTCTGAAAAGAAAAGAATTGTGTACATAATACTTCACTGTTTCAATTAGCTTTTTTAATATGAATGCAACATAAAAACTACCTCGTAAGCTGATTATGTTTGTTGTATCTGCACCCTTCTAGATATTTCTAGTTTTTTGAACCATAATTGTTTGAAAATGCTCTCTGGTGTCAGTTGTTGAAATGAGTTTGAATCGCTAAATATGCAAAATGCCATTTGTGTGTCTAAAATAAAAAAAAAGAAAAAAATATTTTTGTATTTAATCTTGTTCTATTTTATCCAGTTCAGGAGAATCCGTTAATCAGCTTATGTCTTGAAGATATCTTGAAAGGATATTTTTACTAAGGATTATAGGGAAATTAATTAGTACATTTGGCTCATGAAGGCATTGCAATTTACGTGTGGAAAGCATGAGGTTTAAGTGATAGTTTTGCACACTTAATCAAAACACTTAAACCAACAACAATATCACTGCTAAATTTACCTTCGGTCAACTTCCATTTGTGACCCAGAGTTCTACTCACAACACTTGGTCGAAGGAATCCTACATAATTCACTTTGTTAATCCCTTTAACATATATATATAGACCTCAATCAAATCACCCCTGAGTCTCCTTTTCCTAAGACTAAAGAGATTAAGGATCTTCAGCCTCTTCTTGTAGCTTTCATCTTTTATACCTGGAATAAGCTTAGTGGCTCTTCTCAGAACTTTCTCTAGAGCCTCTATATCTTTCTTAAAGTACGGTCCCCAGAACTGAACACAATACTCCAGATGTGGTCTGACGAATGTGTTGTACAAAAGAAGCATCACCTCCTTAGATTGGTACTCAATACTTTTGGCAATGTATCCCAGCATCCGGTTAGCTTTTTTAACTGCTACGGCACAATGGCTAGAACCTGTGAGGGTTTGGTTAACAATCACTCCATGATCTTTCACTTGTTCAGCACATTCCAGTTTTAAATCTCCCATGAAGTAATCCCGTCTAATGTTTTTATTACCTACATGCACAAGTTTACCTTTTGATAGATTAAATTTCATTTGCCACATTTCTGCCCAATTCTGGATTCTATCCAAATCGTCCTGAATCACTTTAGTGGACCCTAAACTATTTGCCAAATTTACTGTTTCCCCCAATGTAGTATCATCTGCAAATTTATCCAATCTGCTCTCAATATTCCTATCAAGGTCATATCTCGGGCTTATGAATTTTAGATCCTATTTATCCAATAAATTCAGCGTTGCATTATAGCATTAGCTTCTTGTTGGCAGTCTATTGAAGTCAATGGGATGAATGATAATCTTGCTAGTATGATAACGCTTTAATAATTATTAATTCAATTAATTATTAATAAATTCAAGTTTCTACAATAACAGTTGCCCACATAACTTATTATTTTAATGGCAAAAACCGTTATCGTGTCATCATGTTAACTTCAACAAACCGCAAACTAAAAGCTAATGCTTGAGATGGATATAGTGTTCACCGGCATGAAGATTAATAACGTTATCATGTTTGCCAATGAATGTAATCTGACCAATTGCGATGCCAGAAAGTCATTTCACACATATGTAATTCCAGACCTGAATCCCATGGGTTGTATCACTCAGATATATTGTGCAATTTTGCACATTTTATGGAATAAAATAAATAATTGTCAGGTCAGTTCTGTGACGATAAAGATGAGGGCAAAAAGGGCTAGAAAAAATGCCTTTTAAACCCAAAAGGGTGATCACAGAATGCAAACAGATGAGTGTTTGACTCAGAAAAGTGGTCCCTTTTGCCTTTGATGAATTGACAGTATGGCCTGCTATGTCATTACAGGAAGAAGACTCACCGTTTATTTTCTAGTAACAGGTAGGTTGCCTGACTACAACAGCCTGCTTAAATGCACCAATGTTCAAGGACATTTGGCAACGAATAAGTGTATGCTAAACAGCTAGTTAGCTGCATGTACGCTGCTAGATAGTAGCATGTGAATATGCCCTTGGGGTTGCGACCTAAAGTCAGGTATTGCACACGCATTAAAAACCTGCGTATCTTGGATTTTCTCCTACTGCAAATACCTTCAGGAACAGCACTTACCACACAGTTTATCCTTTAGCTGGAGTGCTCTTATTATTACGTCCAATAAGTAAGATTTGTGTGAGGGAAGAACACTTCAACAGGGCATCATTATGTCAAGTGGAAGTGCTACCACCATATTCTACCAGAATCTTAGAAATAAAACTTGAAAGAGAAACTTGAAGTGATTATAAGTTATAATTTGCATTTAAGTTTACAAGGAAATGGGCTGAATTGTGCTTTTTTAAGAGGGTCCCTTCACACACACTCGGAGACACAAATACATGCAGTGGACAGAAAATAAAACCAAGCCCCAAAGCTTTTGTTTTTTCTTGTTTTCAGCGATTCATGGATTTAAATCTTGATAAATAACCTAAGAAGTTGAATTGAATTATCTTCTTTTATCAAGCCCCCCCCCCAGTGGCAGTACATAATGCGAACGCCATCGGCAACTACCCAGCCCTAAGGGTTAAGGGCAGCAACTACATAATAATTTAAACAGTAAAAATGAAAAATGGCTTCAGAGTTTCTTTGCTGTCCCAAAAAATTAACAGTTAGAACATCTATGATAGATTATGTTTAACTGACTTGCCATGATACGACTTCTATTCAAATAAATCCTGACATCCATATACTTTCAGGCCCAGAACTGTATAACTCACATTTGACCAAATATGTAATCACTGCACTTAGGCTTTGTTGGGCAGTACAGATGCCAGTCTTTTCTTTTTTTTTCCGCATTTTGGGTAGCTTCTCACAAGGCTAACGCCACACATTCTCATCCCGACTTGTCATATGGAGGCGCTACCTGACCGAGCGTCGATGCGCGACAAGAAAGGAGGCTTTTGGTGTCCTTATTTGACGTTTAGGGTTAGGGTTCGGGTTAAGGTTTAGAAGTCATAGCATAGGCTTTCTTTGAACAATAGCGTCAAATAAGGATGCCAAAAAGCTCCATTTGCGTCGTATATCGACATTTGGTCAGGTAGTGTCGCTGCAGACCGTGTCCGACCTCAAAAATTCCACCTTCACTTGGCTCTATCTATTTGCACTTCAGTCTCAACAAGTTCCCCTTCCCCTACAGTTGAGAAACGTCCCCACTACGTTATGATGTCACTATCATGCTTCACATTTGGGTTGGTGTTGTCTTGGTGATGGGCTGTGCAGGCTTTTCTCCGTATACAACATTTAGCAATTTATGCTAAACATGTTATATTTTAGCTTCAAGAAAGTAGCACTCAAAAAAGTTCTACTTTAGTTACATCTCACATGACTGACACCTGCAGGATTTTTTAAATTTGTTTCTGCAAACTTCAGATTGATGTTTCTTGGGTCTGCCTTCCTGCTATCCTTCAGAACAATCCGGATGTGTGCAACGCCTTTGATATTGATGAATGGCACATGTTATGTCCTCTGTTGGCTGTGAAAGCCCATAAGTGGCCACTGGATTTTTAGTGGCTTCTTTTAACAGTGTCCCCCTGTCCCCCTGACTTTGCTTCAATGGACACACTGATTTTATTTGGACAGTGAGGGCGCTGTGTACTTCCCATTTCTTAATTGCAGACTTAATGGTGCTTCAGCACATATTCAGAGACTTTTACGATTTAAAGCCCTCTCCGGTTTCGTACTTTTGTCCGCCGATCGCTGACTTGTTACGGAGGGTCTTTGGAATGCGTGCTGAGGTCTTAACCCTTTCAGCGCTGCGGGCAACTATAGTTGCCCAATGATGAAAGATAACAAAGTCAGATGCTCTTGAAAACCTATCATGTGGCAACTTGTGTAAGGGAGATCTTTTAAACAAGTTGCCACATGATATGTTTCCAACAGCTCAGGATAACTATATTTTTAATTCTTTAAGAATGTATTATGGTTGGCTTCACTTAGAATTTGAAGGACCACTTTACGTAGCTGCTTTTATAAATGCTCAAATAAATTGCAGTGATACTGCACTTGCCTATGACAATTATTATGTCATTCTGAAGGCGATTGGTTGTTCCCGTGATAGTTTAAGTGATGGTATATTGAAAGAGGATGCATACTCATCAAACCTAGATATTGCAGTTAATAATTATTTATGACAGCAAAAAACCTTTCATAGCTGATTTTCTGTTTTGTTATTTTCAGTTCATTTCATCATGCTACATATTCTGTGTAGAAAATCAGGAAAAAATGAATTCGTTGAATTTCAATTCTAGGCTTTAGGTTAACCAAACCTGTGTGTGTGTGTGTGTGTGTAGGGGGGGGGGTTTGGCTGCGGCTAAGGAGGAGGAGCGGACAGTTGGCTGGCTGCAGGGTCGACTCCTTCAGTCCATGTGTCCAAGTGTCCTTGAACAAGATACTGATGCAATAGCTGCAGCCAATGGTCAGGTGACTGCCTCGCACTGGAGTGTGTGTTTGTGTGTGAATGTGTGCAAAACTGTCAAAAGCTTTGTTCAATAAGATAGAAAAGTGCTCTGAAAGTGTTGTCCCTGTACCTTTTCCCAAGAGAGTTGTGGGTTTTGTTAATCATGAAAACGACTGAGAACAGGTCAGGACTAATAACTGTTTTAAACGGATGTTTTGTCACAATTCTCAGGTCAGGTTCCGCCATTAAGCCCATGATTTCATCGCTGTTCCATCGCATATGGAGAGAAACCGTGTCTTCAGTTGCCAATTACGATTATTAGAAAACGCGTCAGTGAAGGAAAATGATTGAGAACGAGCCAGGATTAATTGTCATAAAAAGGCGTGTCTGCGCCCCCCAATTCCCGGGTCTAGGACCGCCACTGGAAACTGTGGCAGTTTACCACAGTGCATCAGTCTCTCAGTTCGCTTATTAAGTTTTGGCAGGTTCTAAAAGGTGCCACCTCATTCACTCCTCAGCCAGAGGCCGGAGGGACACTTGCTGCCACGTGGACTTTCAAAGTACTTGTGTAATTCAGGCCTTTTACCCCAGTGTTCCTTAAGCTGTTGTGTTTTCCAGAGATGCCCGTCATATCTGGGACCGCAGACCCTGTCTCACCCCATGAGAAAGCAGCTGTTACTATACTGTTCTCATCACAACTGAGCTACTGCTATAGGGATCCCTCTGAGAACCGGGCAGGCATGGTTCTCAGAGCTCAAGTGAATCAGGAAGATTTGACTGTCAGAGCTCAAGTGAATTATTAAGATTTGACTCTCAGAGCCCAGTGAATCAGGAAGATTTAACTCTCCCACTGAATTCCCACTGAATTGAACAAATTCAGCTTTCATATTTGAGTGAATCAGGCAGACTCTTAGACCCAGAGTGAATCAGGAAGCTTTGGCTCTCAGAGCCCAATGAATCAAATAGATTCGGCTTTCCTGCCCGGGTGAATAAGGCAGATCAGACTCTCAGAACCCAATTGAATCAGGCAGATGCGGTCCTCAGAGCCCAATGAATTGTATAGATTCGGCTTTCCTGCTCAAGTGAATCCGGCAGATCAGACTTTTAGAATCCGATTTAATCAGGCTGATTCGGCTCTCAGAGCCTGAGTGAAGTAGGAAAACCAGAATTTTACAGCCAGAGTGAATTACACAGATTTGGATCTCAGTGCCTGAGTGAATCAGGCAGATTCGGCTCAAAGAGAGTGAGTGGATCATACATATTCGGCTCCTAGAGCGTGAGTGAATCATACAAATTCGGGTCCTTTAGCCCCAGTGCTGCTCATGTGGAAGAGTCGCTTTATGGCTGATATCCACCTCTGCGCAACACCGAATGACAACCAGACGCAGACCTTGCGCAACCTCAATGGGAGGTTCGAAGCAACTCTGTGTTTGATTCTCTAAACCTCTGCATGGACCTCATTACTGTAGCCTCCTGGGAAATGGCTTTTAATCTCACACAATCTCAATTACTGCTCTTAATTGATATCCTTATTTGCTTAATTGGTGATTTTTTTTCTTTGTCAAGGAGTGACTTTCAATAGATAGACTGTAGGAACATTTACAAATTGGATTTTTCAAATTGCTTCGTAATTACAGTCTCTGCTGTGGATGCGGAATTGAAAGGAGGAAAAATGGTCTTAACTATTTTTCCAGATAACGTGTCGATTAACGTTTGAGTCCTGCACAAGCCGTGAAATTAAGAGAGTGATAAATGAAATTGAAGGTGAGGAGCAGGTGTGAGGGTTGCCTGTTGGCCAGTGTTTGTAAAGTCAGTAAAGGCAGCCTTGCAAAATGAAAAAGGGGCGGGTGGTAAGAGTGATTCAGATCATTCCTCAGGGCCTGTGGGCTTTCTGCCATCCTCAGGTCCCATACAAGTACATGCAGACATGCTTCCCCTCACATACGTATACACACATTCTCCCATTCCCTGTTTCACACACGCACACATGCACACACACATGCACACCCACACACACACACACGTATGTACACTCATCACGCACAGACACAGACACGCACACCCACATGTATACCCACACAGGTGCAGTATACCCCGCGGGAAGTTATCAAGATCTGTCTATGCTTGTTCCAAATATACTGCGAGCAAATTTAGCATATTATGCCATCAAAAATGTACACAGTAAAGCCCCACAAATGCTCATATATGAGTCACTTCTATTAAACCGAAAGCAAGGTTGGGCATTACAGAATTTGCGTTGGTGAGGTCTGTAGCAACAGTACACCATTGCATTCACCGCAACCTGTATACGGAGACCGCATCCTCAATTCACTTCTAAAATGGAGCCACTGCGCCCTCTCGATAGCTTCATCTTCTTCTCTTGTTACCTTGAGAGCAGACACAAAGAAATGAAAAGGTGTGCGGAGAATGTGGGGTTGAACAGCATGTGCGTTCCTCTTTCTTAACGCAGGAGCTTGCAAAGAAAGCGTCAGCCCGAGGGCCTCTCCAAAGTATTTTATTCCCTTTCAGATATACCCTGTGGTATCGATTCCTTATTGACCCGAAGCCTCCGCAGGCAGAATGTGCTCACTCCACCTTTGGGAGCGTCAAGGCTTTGACATTGATTTCTGTCTCTCTTCGGCTCTAACCACTGACAACACTGACACGCTCCCTCAGCCACTGGCCTCAACCCTTTCAGTTATTTATTTATTTATTTATTCATTTATTTATTTATAATCCATGTCCCATGCGGGATCCATACAAGTCCTGCTAATTGTTGTCGCATAAAAATGGACTGTTTTGTACGTTTAGATCTCTGCACATATCCAATGCGTTCTCATCCCGACCTGTCATGCATTTGTTGAACTGATGCTCTGTAGGAGTGTCAGTATACAATAAATAAGGAGTCCTTTGGCATCGTTTTTTGACGCCATCACTAAAAGGCACTGGAGAAAGGGTATTGTGATTTCATTAATTTATTACATCAAACTTAGGTCAGGACCGGGGGAAAAAGGAATCATAATTCCTTAAATTTATTATGTTGATGTGAGCTGTTGGAATGGAGGACAGGTGTATATTTTTTGTTGCCGCACCCAGGAGGGTCGGTGGTAAACTTGCAAGCAGAGGGTTTTGGGTTTGAGCCCACCTCATTATTTTTTTTTTTACTTGTTTATTGTCATCGTCAAATATTGATGTTGTCAGCTTTGAAGTTTAAGGGTCAACCCACAGTGTCCAAAATTGAAGCAAAAGAAAATTTTTTGACATTTTAGTGACAGTCAGAGTACCCGCCGTACCACTCGGGAGAGAGAATGGGCTATCTTACCACAGACTGACTAGCCTGGTAACAGGGGAAGATTATCTGCGTCTGAATAGTCTTTTTTGCCTGGGAAAGTTCCCAACTCCTAAAACATGATCCGGAAATAATTACTGTGCAGCCATGATAAGTGTATTCAAATTTTTTAAATGTTAAGGAAAGGTGTCTCAGTGCTTCCTAATTTGCCACTTTTAGCATTGGGTACACGGACCCATCCTTTTTGAAAACAAAGGAGATAACGCTATCCCGCAATTCTGCGCTGCTGCAATATTTAAAGCAGCGACCATTAATCCGGCCAATTGTGTAAAGAAACGTATATGATGGGCCGGGGACTCATGATTACGTTACGTAGTGTAAGCGCATTCGGATTCTGTAATTAGCGCAGTTGTCTTCCTAAGCGGTTAGGAATTCTCCTTTATACCCTTCCTTTACCTTATGACATTTTCCACAAAGGTCGAAGAAAAGGAATAAGTGGATAGGCCATCATTTTTTAACTATTCGGACACAGCCCACCTTCGAGTCTTGTAGATTTGAGGAGTCAATACTAGCTCCAAAAGGCCAAAGGACTAATATTACTGGATACACTTCGTAGTGGTGCATTTATAGGGAAATGCTGCACACCCTAAAAGTGTCTCTCAACCAATCACAATTCAGTATTCAACAGAACTGTAGTGTTGTGCAATTTAAATGTCTCACTGTGTTCTCGAGTTGGCTGGAGCAAATTCGCTCTTCCCTGGAATAAAAATGCAGAACAGAAAATGCAACGGGGCTGCTTGCACCGGAGCAAATAACAATATTGGTGGACAATCTGTGGCAGATTGTTTAATCTAGAACCTGTCTTTACTATTGATCTGACGGCCTGTGTAGCTGCAATAAGATACTTTTTCATCTCCTCTCTTCATTAAGCCAGGCCTGCACTGGAATATGAAACAAATTAATGCAGGAATAAAAGAGAATCTCGGAAAACAATATGATTGTAATGGGCTGGGTGAATTAAAGGGGGTGAGGAGGATGCTTGAAGGCGGTGGGGGGAGGGTTTAGAAAATCTTCAGGGGAGAATTCTCCCAGGATCACTCATGCATCTTGTTTGTAGTTTGTTTGTCTGTTTATTTGTTTTTTTTTTTCTCTAATTATTATTATTCTAGATCCTAGGAATCGTTAAACGGCTTCTCACATTCCTTTGATCTCATTTAAAAAAGAAGAGATGAAACGGAAAAAATGGGAGGTCCCTTGAAGTTATTTTTATAACATAATATTTTTTTGCCCATTCTTGTTGAATTCTGCCTTTGGAGTTCACACTGAAGCTGGGCTCATGTAAATCACTACATAATTCTCTCATAAGCATTCTGAGGAAGCGAAATATGGGCGCGTGTAGAATTTCCATCCAAATGATTTCATGCAAGAAAATGTGTTTTAAATTCATCTAAAGCAATGAAAGAGCAGATATTGCCTGCTGTGGCCTTGGACATTGCGAGTTCAAACATTCAGGAAGCTGAGGCTAATACTGTATTACACTGACGTTCACACTGGCATTTTTTTTTTTACACTGGATCCATAGCGGTCAGTTCTGTACCAATGTGTGAAACGATATTACTGGAGAAGGACAACACTGTACAATATCAGTCCTAAGTCTGAACAGCACTGTATTTTTCCCCAATAATCCACAATATGCAACATTGATGACATCTAAAAATGCTTTATGTAGAATGCGGACGGACTCCTTGTTGTTGTCTGTGATTGTGGATAAGTTCCACACCACGTGTCATGGGTCATCTCCATAAAACGAGTCAGTAGATTCGTTGGGCCCTGTCCATCCCGTGTGGAATTCGAGGGCCCAGATGTGCTGCAAAGAAACAGTGCACAGCCCTGTCTTATTCTGCAGAATTTCAGTTTTGTTGGGCCTAATTCACAGGGTTCATGGAATTCCTGTCAGAATCAAGCTCATAACCTTTCAAGAACATCTCACATTTTATGCAGAATATCTCATCTTTTTTGGGGCTTTCTCCAGGTACTCCAGGTGGATGCAGTCTCCTCTCACAATCTAACAATATGCATGCTAAGCTAGGCTAATTGGAAACTCTAAATTGCACAAACTGTAGGTATGAGTGTGTGTGTGAATGGTGTGTGAAAGGTGTGTGCGCCCTGCGATGGATCGGCAAGCTGTCCAGGGTGCGTTCCTGCCTTTTGCCCAGAGTCAGCTGGGATAGGCTCCAGCTCCGTCACGACCCTAGTGAGGGAGAAGTGGTAGTGGTAGTAGAAGGATGAATATTTTATTTATAAAATAGTTTGCACACAGAAGTGCTTACCACAGTTGTCAGGTGAACACACAAACATCTGTCAGTAAACATTTTCCCTCTTTTTCTGAACATAAAAGAAAAATCTCCAAAAAAATGGTTTTGATTGTGCCATAATTGAAATGGAGATTCGGTTCATTTTAAGGCAGTTTTATGAGGCAGTACTAGCTAACGCAATTCATGAAGTCTCTTGTGGTGACATTGGAGTGTACCCAATACAAATTATTTGAAATTCAAACGACTGGTGAATTTGATCTGGTTAGTTAATGTCACAACAATTTTATGAAATACATCAAGAACTTTGCATTAAAGAAATGACTATTGAGACACAAGGCAAATTTTTTGCATTGAGACACAACAATATCTTCATGTTAAGATCTATTACTTTGAACTAAATCCTGGAAACTAATGTGAAGAAGACTGAGTTTAAGCTCAGCAAAATACTGAAATTAAGGCCACTACATGTTTCAGACCAGACAGGATAGCCTTTGTTGCCCTTGTATGATGATGATCTATGATCTAGGGGGCACTTCAGGGGGCCCTACTTTATTTTTCAACTTGATTCTTTTTCCGTTACATTTTCTATCTACTTGGCTTTCCTTCAATGGGAGCAGGGCGCAGAGGGCGGGCCCCCATCTGTTAGATGTTGCTACACGCCTATAGACTGTATATAAAAGATAATATATAATTAATATATTATTTTTTAAATACAGTTCATGTACGCGACCCGTCATGTGTATCGTTCCAATATTTTTTGCTCATCTGCAATAGGGCTTGCCGGCTGTTCCTCATCTTTGCCAATGCTCATTGGCTGGTTGGGCAGCACCCAAAACAAAGCAGGAAGTATCATGGAACGCAAATACCCAATTGCTATTAAAATTAAACAAAATGAGAGCGAAAGCCGAACAGGAGGGCTAAGCTACCAAAAATAACATCACTGTACCAGCAGGTAGCAAAGGTAGAATCTAACGTCACTGCAGATGCATCAGCAGTAAGCTCTTCACCCTGGCCAGCCACCGCCAACCCCTCGGTTAGCTCCGAGTCCAAGCAGACAGCGCAGTCAGGCCCCTAATCCCTTAACAGCCGAGCCAGCTGGCTCACCACCAGATCCGGCCAACGTTTACAACCGGCCGCTCAGCTATATGTCCAGGCAGACCGCGGACTAACAGCCCAGCCTCGTTACAGCCGAGCTGAGTAGCTTTGCCTCATGCTTCGAGACAGGTGTAATAGTTGAACGTTTTACCATATGCTAATTTTTACCATAATTAACGACCAATTTTGTCCAAAAAAATTATGTCAGCTGGCAGGTGAGTAACTTTAGTGCAGTACCCTTCTAAGCCATAAATACAGAACAAACTTTGCAAGCATAAGCACTGATGAAATAAAGCTATGAAAAACAGCTCCCAACGGTGGGTACACACCAAGAGCTGTAAACGCTGCCAATTCTATTCTTTTTCAATGGACAACGGCGTTTAGCGCAGCTAATGCTGCAAAGTGTCCGGTGTCCATTGAAAATGAATAGGATCGGCAGCTCTTTGTGTACCCACAGTAAACTATGCTGTATCCATGTAGCTCTGTAGGAAGCTAGCAAGCTGACTAGTATCGTTAGCTCAGCATCCTTTATCGGAGAAAGAAACGAAAAGCAAACATCGTTTATCACTGTATTGGTTTAATCGAGTTTTGATTGGATCGCAAATAATTTTATGAACTCGCTAATTAGTTTTGTTAGCAAGCTATCTGATAGACTTTCGAAGCAAGCCAGCCACACAGACCTACGTGAAAAACAAGCTGACAGTTCAAAGATAACAATGGTTTTCATTTAACTACATCCGTAGCAAGCTGACAAAGCTTGGGATAATAAAATCCATTGGGAGAAACTCTAGTAATGTTTATAAAGCGCTCGGATTGCTTTGTGTGTTTGTGTATAAAGGATCTTAAGCTGAGCGGGGATATTAAAATATCTTATAAATAATAATAAATAAAATCCATTGTGATTGGTTTAAACCGTTCTGTTGTGTGAACTTAAATAATACAAATAATCTAAAATTCATTAATGTTACAAAAAAGCCACTTATTAAAATTTGTAATGCCTGAAAAATTAACATTTTTTAAAGCATTAAGTGGCCACAATGTCTATCCCATGTCACTCTATTATTGTTTTAGATAGGGCTGAGGGAGGGGCCCCATAGTCTAAGCTGCAGGGGGGTCCCAAAACATTGTGCAACGCCACTGCCGCTGTTGGTTGGTACTCAATAGTGGTGACTGTGTCATGGCTGACAGAAGAACCATACGCGAGTCAAGAAATCCAAAAACCGTGGTCATTTATTCAAGCAATGGGTCCGGAAGCCAGGGGTAGCACAGAGACGTAGTCAGGCAGGCAGGGTTCGTACACGAGAATCAATAAATGAGGCAATCAAAACAAAAGGGCTAGGCAAAAGAGTAATCAGTCAGACACAGGCTATAGTTGTACACAGGAACCAAAAAAGAATACTGGCACTAAGCACAGGTAAGGGAGAAAAAGGAAAGAAGATCTGACGGAAATCTGTAGTGAACTGAGACATAATATACCCAATGAAATTACTAAACTAGGCGGGGAATAGGATAGGTGGGAGTTACTAAACAATCAAATCTAATAAGCACACAATGGAAAGACAAACCATGATCACGCATCACAATTGACAAACCAATCCTCAACATGAAAACAGACTCCAATCAGGGAGTTACCTAAGTGAACAAGTCGACATGGTCTACAACATCCCCCGCCAATCGTGCGCTTCTCATTTTCGAACTCAATCAAGGCCTTTATGGTCTGAAGCTACACACCAAATTTGGTTACTGTATCTGTAGTAGTTTCTGAGTAAAGCTGTCCCCTTTATCTCGGACGGACGGACGGACGCACACACGGACGGACGCACGGACGGACGGACGGACGGAGGTCAAACCTATATCCCCCTCCCACTTCGTGTTGGCGGGGGATAATAATAGAATCGGAGGCAGCTCGAGGTAAAACAGGTGCAGGAGATCGCAGTGATGAGCAGAGTCAGGGATAGGAAACAGGAGGGCGGAGTTTACAGACTAGAGCGAATGCAAAGAGTATTAGTAAAAAATGAACAACGTGATATTTACGCACCATTACATGACGGGTGAATATTGATACACAAAAGTACTCAAGATGAGTATATTAGCCTATGTTAGTCACGACATAACGTAACATGAAGTATTAGTATTAATTAATATTTTAATATGCGAATAGCAGGAAATACAGGAAATGAGACGAGAAGGAAGAATTTCGGAAACCCACAGAAATACACAAATAGATGCATGAACGCAGACAGGGAAGTGCATGGCTTTAATCACAAAGAAGACGTACATGAAGCGACTGGGGCAGACGAGGTGCAACCCTAGACACATGAATGATAAATGAAACAATATATGATGAACATAACAAAGCCAGAAAACACAGACTATGACAGACTGGGGGCATCCTAGAGGCCTTACTGCTTTGGAGATGCTCTGACCCACTGGTCTGGCAATTATAATTTGGGCCTTGTCCAGGTCAGTCACATCCCTTTTCCCCTGCTTTTGGAACCCAGTCTCATCTCGATGCATCAGTGATACGGCCTGACTAAGTATCAATATATGATGCAAAAGGAGACTTTCTGCGTCGTCATTTGACGCCAGTTTAAAAGGAACCCTACCCCCTAACCCCTAACTCTCAATCAGAACCCTAGCCCCTAAGTGTCAAGTAAGGACACAAAAATCCTCCTTTTGCGTCGTATTTCGACGGTGCCGATTTACCGAGTGCCAGTGCAAGGGGATAATCAATGTTACTCATTTCATCTGCGAATGGTCAGGGTGCCCTTGGTTGACTGGTTTATATTTATATAATTTTTTGTTCTGCTAATGATCTAATCACTTGGCGATTAAACGACTGATAATCTCTTTCTGTGTGTCTGATGGGTTTGTATGGAGATGCGACAGAGCCTGCCAGGCCTGACTTCTTGCTGTAGTAGTGCTGTGTGGAGCTGGCCGCCTGCTTTGCCACACGATCATACCCCCTGTCCGCCCTCGACAGACTTCATCTCGTCCGTGTGAGACATCTTAAATTACACCGATAAAATGGCACCCACACTTGTCGCAAGCGGTCAGAGTTGGCAGGACATTCGCACAGTACACAGACATTTATAACTGTGAACATATTCTCTCTTACATGCCACCCACACAGTCTACCCCCTCGACCACAGAGGGAGGGGGAGAGGGAGTGAGAGAGAGAGAGAGAGAGAGAGACCTTCAGAGTTCTTGTTCTCTTCGCCTCACGCCACAAAACATGTTTATACATAATCCAATTTGTTTCAGAAGACATTTCCTGTCATTTTTTTTATAATAGCAGTTAAAATCTCAACCAAATCCTCCATTGGTTGGCTTCTTAAATCACCAATTTAGTCACCAATCGGAGCCTTCCCGCGCAGAGAAATTGTTACTAACCACAATGTATCTAGGTCTAGCCTGTCTGTGTTGAACATTAAAACTAAAATAAATGTCAAAAAAGGTTAAATGCTACTCACAAGTGCCAAAATGCAGCAGCCATAAAACCTGGGCATCGGCGGAATATAAGTATTATGATCATTAAAGCTGTTAAAAGTCAAAAACAATAGGCCAAAAACCAGGCAAACCTGGAATAGCTTCGGAGGAGTTAGGGTTCACCCATGCCTTACAGCGCAGAGGCAGAACTGGACTATCACCTATATTAATTTTTTTTTTTTTTTTTTTTGGAATTTCAGGGATTTTAATATAATTTTTAAAAAATAATATACTTTAAATCCTGCATACAAATACAAATAATATTATATAACTGGTAAAACACCTCTCTTAGGAAACGAGCCACATACTCATATGCAAATTCAGAGCAATATTAATTACAAATCCCATTATTGCTTTGACATATCAATGGAAAATTTTTTATCTCAGGCTTGTATCACAACAGATCATATATACAATAGCACCCTAAACATTGGCGTTACAGAGGGTCACCAAAGGTGCTAAGCAGATAAGAGAGCAGAGGAGACACAAGCCAGAAAGTTTTCTTTTTTCTTTTAAAGTGACTCTAAGTAAGATCATGTGCATTTTTTTTTCCCCAGAAAACTTACCCCTTGCAACATTGCCAACATTGCTGGCTAATTTTACCGCTTGTTAGCTTGCTCGAGTCAGCAAAAACCGCAACCTAATAGAGACCTTCACTAGCTGATTGAAAGGTAATGTTATAGAAGGCATGCTATCTAGCTAGCTTGCTTTCAGTAAAGTGCATTTTTGTCCATACCATTGTCTTCACTCATATTTTGGGGTGCTATTTCTGTCATTAGAAATGAAACTAGTTTGCTGTACAAGTGAAAACCACAAAGTCATTTCTGAGCGTCATCAAGGGCATGCACCCAGGCTTCCCAAATACATAGAATAAAAATCCAAGCTTAAATAATTGTAGTTCTTCTTTACCTCTAACGACATCACAGTACACATCAAATTACCATCAAATGACAGCGATGGAGGGGAAAGTAAACAGATTTTGTACCTACAGGAAATATACAAAAAAAAAAGGCAAAAACTGTTTTTTGTTTTTCCTACTACAACCCCAATTACGAAATAATTGGAACAAAGCGTAAATTGTGAATAAAAATAAAAATGCAATGAATTTCAGATCACACAAGCCAATATGTTATTTAAAATAGAACATAGATAACATTTCAAATGTTGAAACTTAGAGCTTATGAGCTTATTTAAAATTTTCTGGCTGCAACAGGTCTCAAAAAAGTTAGGACACAGGCAAAAACGGCTGAAAAAGCAATTAATACATAAGAGAATCAGCTGAAAGAACATTTAGCAAGTAATTAAGTAAACTGGTATGAGGTGTGTAACATGATTGGCTATAAAAGGGATGGCCAGAGGCTCTCCAACCTGTGAAGGCTGGCGTAAAAAATTGTGGAATACTTTAAAAACAATGTTCTTCAACGTCAAATTGCAAAGGGTTTGAAGATCTCAACATCGACAGTGAATAACATCATCAAAAGATTCAGAGAAACTGGAAAAATCTCTGTCACAAGGGACAACGCCGAAGACCTTTACTGGATGCCCATGATCTTCAGGCCCTCAGACGCCACTGCATCACTCACCAGCATGATTCTGTCATTGACATTACTAAATGGGCCCTGGAATACTTCAAGAAACCACTGTCTGTAAACACAGTCTGCCGCGCCATCCACAGATGCCGCCTAAAACTCTATCATGCAAAAAGGAAGCCATTGTTGTGTATGATCCAGAAACGCCGCCGTGTTGTGTGGGCCAAGGCTCATTTAAAATGGGCTGTAGCAAAATGGCAAAGTGTCCTGTGGTCAGACGAGTCCAAATTTGACATTCTTGTTGAAAATCGTGGGCTCCTGTCCTTTGGGCTAAAGAGGAGAAAGACCACCCCTCCTGTTATCAGCATTCAGTTCAAAAGCCAGCATCTCTGATGGTATGGGGATGCATTAGTGCATGGTGTGAGACAGTTGCATGCTTTATAAAGCACTATGAATGCTGAAAGGTATATAAAGGTTTTAGAGCAACATATGCTCCCCTCCAGATGACATCTTTTCCAGGGAAGGCCTTGTGTATTTCAGCAGGACAATGCAAAACCACATACTGCAGCTATTACAACAGCATGGCTTCATAGTGGAAGAGTCCGTGTGCTGAACTGCCCTGCCTGCAGTCCTGATCTTTCACTGATTGAGAACATTTGGTGCATAATTAAAGGATAAGTCCGTCAAAGGAGACCCAAAACTCTCCAGCGGCTGGAAGCCTGTATTAAACAAGAGTGGGATCAAATTCCAATGGCTAAACTTAAGAAACTTGTCTCCTCAATGCCCAGACGCCTCAACTCTGTGTTAAAAAGAAGAAAGGATGCTACACCATAGTAAACAGGCCCCTGTCCCAATTTTTTTGAGACCAGTAGCAGCTATCAAATTTGCAATGAGCTCACATTGTAGATGTTCTATTGTGAATATAATACTGGCTGGTGTGATTTGAAAGTCACTGCATCTTGATTTTATTCACAATTTACTCTTTATCCCAACTATTTTGGAATTGTATATTCCTATCTCGAATAGACAGAGATAAGGTTGAAAATCGGTGAAGTGTTATTTTATTACCAATATTCATTTATTGGTTTATTACCAAGAGCGCAACTTAAGAGTTTGTCATTGGTATACTGAGTAGGATTCGTCAGTTGCAGTTAGTAAATGTAGCATTCAAAATTGGCCCCTCTTCCACGGCTCAGCAACACCAGATGCGCTACACCGCAGTGTGCAGAAATATGTCCTGCCCTCATATGTTCAACAAGCCTTTATGCAGCAGGCCTCAGGTTTGTTACGGTTTGCAGGTGCCTCAGCACGCAGGTTTGTTTAAGTAAGCGGATTTTTCACTGTGCAGGATTGTGTTGGTGGTCCTAGCAAAAGCGTGATTTCCCTCGAATCACGACAGCAGCAGCGCGGAGGTTTGGCCTTGTCGGTTCCCAAATGTTAAGCCTTTGGAGGCGCTGGAGGGAGGCATCTTCTGGTTAATTGCAATGAAAGGGGGGAGGGTGGGAGGAAGAGAGAGAGAAACAGAGAGAAAGAGATAGAGAGAATGTTTGATTGACAAACACAGGATGCAATTAGCACGCTCCTGCAGCCGGAGTGTGCAGTGATCTGGATCCCTGAACCGCCTCTGCGGGAGCAGCAGCAGGGGGACTCCCCGACTGGGCCATATGGTGTCCCTTCATTGTGCGTCCCCCTGCCTGCGATGCTTTAACTCTTTACTGGGCCTCTTTGCATCCCTCCTCTGCCTTCCTTTCAACTGCTCAACCGCCTCTGTCTTTGGTTCTGCCATCGGACTAATGCACTGCGAGCACTATTCCCCTCTTAGCTTTCTCTTCTTCTTCTCTGGTTTCTTCACGTTCTTTCCATCTTATCATTCTTCTTCTTCTTTTTCTCTTCTTCTCTTGTTTCTTCTTGTTTTCTCCTTCTTCTTCTTCATGGGAGTAATAATTGTAGTAGTGGTAGTAGTAGAAGTAGCAGTCACAGAAGTAGTAGTTGTAACAAACAGTAGAAGTAGCTAATGTATTAGTGAGTGTTGTAATTGTTGTTGTTGTAGCAGTAGCAGTGTTTGTGGGGATTGACAATAATTGTGGCACTCGATTCAAAAAGAAAAATATGCATATACTGTTAGTTCCTCAGTGAGGTTGTCACAGCCCCCTATCTACTTTCAAATAAATTAGCTTATTTGGTTGTAATAAAATTAAGGCGAGATTTCAACTGATGAAGTTTGCATGTATCTTTTGCTTAGTTTCATTGTGAACTACTACTTTGACTCAAGTTATAGCATCCTTGTTCATTTTAGGGAAGTCCCAACTCTCATGAACTCGAGAGGAAGAAGGCAGATCAGTAGTTCTGTTGCCAATCGTACTTTAATTCTGTAGTTCTGCCGGAGAATATTCTTCAGTTCTGTAGTTCTGTTGCAGATAGTTCTTTAGTTTTGTATTTCTGTTAGAGATAACTCTGTAGTTCAGTGGGAAATAGCTCTGTCGTAATGTAGGAGATAAATCTGTAGTTCAGTCGGAGATGGTTCAGTTGTTCTGTGGGAGACACAGTAGGTCTGAAGTTCTGTAGGAGATACTGTAGTTCTAATTCAGCAGCTCTGTAGGAGATGGTTCTTTAAGACATAGTCCCTTAGTTGTTTAGGACATAGTTTTGTCGCGTTGTAGACAATATTTCATTGATTCTGCAATTCCGTAAAAGATAGTTCTGCAGTTGTTTATGGAAATTGTCCTGTAGTTCTGTGGAAGATTCTGTTGTGTAGTTCCGTTGTGCTCAGACTTTGACCGCGGCCTCCAAAGTGCATGTTTCAGATATTACACCTTTGTGCTAACATCTGACAAAAAAAAAAAAATATCCTGACTAAGGTCTGACTAAATTTTTGTGCGATGATTGAGTGTCACAGGGCAGAAGCGAGTGGTCAGAGGTGTACACAAAATTTTGCTGAAAACACTCCGAAATCCCTAATGAATGTTTTTAAGGACGTGAGTAGTCCTTAACACGGAAATTCATTACTGCACTGATATGTGCAAAGCTGAGATATTTTTTGTGCATCTTTTATATTTTTTTCTATATCACTTCCCTGCTTATTTTATCAATATATTCAGTATAGATTCAGCCTCTCATTTTTAGTCTCCACAGAATTATTTTTTTTCCTCACAATTTCAAACAAACTGGAAATAGGATGGAGCTGAAGGTGTCCGGCAGCTGTGAATATTCCCTTAACAGATCATTTTGATAACAATGACTGCGGTGCATGAGACGCACAGAAAAGATTGGATTCGCTTTTGGATTTTGTTTGGTGGAAAGATGCAGTGCCACCCGCCCACCCCCCCGAAAAAGAAGAATAGAAATGCGATGCAAAACAAAATTGCCTGCGGTGTTGCTAAGGTTACTCACACTGATGCCTCAAATTATATTGTGGAAGTCACATTTACTGCACCTCCGCTGGGCGATTGTGCTCTGTCCATCTCTGGTCCGGATGTCAGCTCATTTAGATTTACATCAGGTAGTAAATTAAAATAATCACTCAGCAGACTCTCCGCGCATCGCTTTTCCCTTTTGCCCAGGACTTGAGTGCGATGCTCGGACCACCCGAGCAGAAAATATCGCTGTCGAGATATTTGTCCTCAGGGTGACGAAGGCAGCAGTGTCCTGGGACGCTCTCCGCCCCAGGAGCTGAGAGATGTGTACTGTACACAACAGCTGTGAGGAGCGCTTTGTTATGTGTCTGAGGATTAGGGTTCAGGACCTTGTTTTTTGTTTTTTTTCTTTTCTTCTTGGAAATTGCAGGCTGATCAGAGCAGCGTATGCTCAGGAGAGAGCGAGGGCCTCGGTCCACCATTTTGTTTAGCTCATCATTCCTGGCCACAGCACCGTGAGATGCCCCCCTGCAGCTATAGCCGCCTCTCGGGGTTTGAGTATTACACTGTTCCCATTATCTACAACAAGATATTTAAACTGCACACATTTAAAAGGGAAAACAGGGACCAGCTGTCTGACTGAAGTGAAATGATGCCCGTGTAGAGAGTCAGTGCGTTGGAACCTGAGCAAAACTGGATTGCAAATGGCAGCTGTTAGTTATTTTTCCATTTTTGAATTCACGTTCTCCTCCTCGTTCAGGTGTGGATAGGCCCCTGTAGGGTCGCAATGATAGTGGGCAAACCGGAGAGTAACTTCAGCACCAGGTGGTGCTCTCCAGTAACAGAGCGATAATAATGTTGTTGTTTTTGGCGTATGTATGCAAGTGCGCGGGCATATGTTAGCGTGTGGCGGCACGCTGCGGGCCAGGATAGGTGATGACAGCGTACTTCGCCCCCTGACACCCTTTAGACCGTAGCAGTGTGCTGGAGTCTGGTGTATTGTGTGTGTGTGTGTCTGTGTATGTTGGGGGGGGGGGGGGGGGTAAAGGCACAGGGGCAGCTGCTGGAATCCGCAGGGGGCACTGCCAGTGTTAGCGCTGACAGTAATGGGGTCGCGGTACCAACCTAACTCCCCGAGCTCCATGCTAATGTGCAAACCCAGCAGCAGGAAAGCGGGAAACCCTGTGCTCGTGAGTCCATTACTTTTGATGTTTTCAACAGATTCTACCCTGAAAACACAGACACACACAAAATACATGTCCGTACACTATCACCATACCCTTGTTCAAACCAGAGATGGGCATGAGTAATTTACTCCTCCATTATGCACCGTTATGTGGGAATTGAGGGCTTATGTGTATAATCATCACTGAACACTACTGTAAATGTTCACTGTAGTGAGCAGTAATGATTTTACACTTCACAAAATGAGGTAAATCAGAAACCAAGTACTATTCAAGTATTTATTTCATGTAATATTGGATCATATCGATGAAAATAATTGAACACATAGCAATATTTAGTGAAAACAAAAATAATTTGTCTTTTCGAAAGAAAAAGTCAATATCTAGTGTGGCTCCCAATTGCTTTAATTAGAGCATTGAATCTTTCAGGCATGGTATTCAGATATTTTTATCTTAAGTCCTCAGTCGCAAAAGTATTCCATATGGTTTTAAGTTCATTCCAAAGAGATTCTTTTGATGTTACAACTGATTTGTTTATCTTGATATCAAGCAAATCTCATATTTGCTCAATCGGATGAAGATCTGGACTTTGAGTAGGCAAAGTCCTAACTTTTATTTCACCAGATGATTCTTTCTGACTGAGATAATTGTTGCACAATTATTACTATGTAATTGGGGTCATTATCTTGTTGAAAATGAAATCCCCAACCAATCAGTCTCTTTCCGGATGGCAATGAGTGCCTCACAAGAATGCCGTGATTCTTCTTCTGATATATGATTCAATCGATTTTCATGAGTTCACCGGCTCTTTTCGAGCAGACTGAGCCCAAAACTATGATATTACCATCTCCATGTTTTACTGAAGGGGTTAAACAGTCATTTTGAAACGTTCTCCAAATCTACGGCGCACATAAGTTCTGCGTTTGGATGAGAAAATTTTGAATTTTGATTCATTGGTCCAAAGAACTTGTTCCCAGTCCGTTGGTGTCAAATCCTTGAATTTCTCGGCAAACTCAAGTCTTTTTTTAATGTTGCCATGTTGCCAGCTGCAAGAAGTGGTTTTGTTCCAAACAAGCCATTTTCACTCAGGCCTCTGGAAATAGTAGATCTTGATACTCTCATCTAATGGCTTCACTACTGGCTCTATTAATATCATCACAGAGTTGTCATGCAGTCAACCGCTGAATTTCTAAACTTGTTATACAGAGATAACGAACATCAGAGGCCCGTTACCTCTATTTGGCACATCTATTGCCACTAGTTTTCAGTGAAGCGGTCTGTTTGAAACGCTTGATGGCATTTCTTACAGTGCCATGGCACCGTTTAACACCTTCAGAAATCTTTCTACGTGACCAACCAGCATCATGTAAGGCTATAATACAACTACGAACAATCTCAGAGAGTTACTGTGCCATTGTGTTTACGAGCCATTCTATGAGAAAATGGCACTTTTCGAAGAAGTTGAGGAGTTGACCCCCTTCTAATGAAATCAAACTTGGCACATGGGTACATATGTGTCTCACAGAAAAAGCCAAATTTTTAGGTCTGTATCTCACAATGCCTGCCAGCGGCACCACCTGGAAGCCACTCAAGTGGCTCAGTTTTGCTGTTGATGCCACATTTTACACCAACTATCATGACTTAAGAGTACACAATACCAAATATGTTATACTTTTATCCTGACCTGTGAGACTTCAAGTCGGGATAGACATCAGCACCACATCAGCGCCAAGCTAACTACTATATTGAGCCAAAATTATGTGAGAAATCACAGTAAGAATTGAAAATGGGAATGGCAATAAAGTAATACCCCAGACATATACCAATCTCAAATAGTTTATTTTGTGTTTACTCGCAACAAGACTACCATTTTCAGTGAATAGTACCTTGGTATCTTGCTGGGTAAGTGCAATGGACAGCCAGAAAGATGGTCAAAATAGATTTTTGGTGCCTGTTTGCAGTAAATTCTCAGTAACCCAGATATGAACTGAAGTATTAAATGCCGTTTGTTGTGCTTTTGGAAATCTATTTTCAGGTATACCAAGCATTTCTTTGGTAGTATCTACACTTTCAAGCTAGACGGAGCCAAAGTTGGAGGACAACTCAAAACAGGCCATTTCATAGTAGCTTGTGCCTATGTTTAGGTGGCATTATTTTGTTAACCCAGCAAGACAGAGGTCTGAAATTTTGAAAGTCCCTTTGAGGGCACTGTAAGCTGGATGCATGTATTGGCTATCCCTAACAATGTACCAAAGATTTTTTTTTTTTAAATTCCGATACACACAGCTAGTTTTCACAGAAAGTTTTGTTTGGTACTATGCTGGGTAAACAGCTTTCTGACTAAAGGTGGCACACCTGAGAGCTAATGGTCTAGCGACCTAAAATTCCATATTCCTGGACATATACCAAAGTTCTGTCCAAGAATGCCTAATGCCTAAAACCTGGGACTATCTGTATTATTGAGCCACAGCAGTTTACATAGACCTCCCTTACCTGTTTTGTCAAATAAGATATGCCCTAATTTGGGATACAATGTCCTTGTGATTCAGGCTATTTCAATTCAGGGACATTAAAAAAGCAAAATACTTCGTAATATCAATAAAAATATTAACTAACTAAATTAAACAGACTGGCAGCCTAGTGACCATACCTACTGCTATAATTGATTCATCACTTCCTGGTTCCAACTCTCCTGAATATTGATTGTATTCACCTGTGTCTATGCCTATTTAAGCCCTCTGTTTTCTAACCATGTCACTGGGCGTCTTCTAGTGATTACCTGATTTCCTAGCTCCTGCAGGTACTTACTCTCGCATATTTAGCTCTCACATCTGAACTTTGTAAACTTTATCTGCTTTTATAGTTTTGCGAGTTTTGCAATTTGGCGTGTGCCATTTCCATTGTTGGTTTTTGTTCTTTTGATACTTTTTTTATTTTGTAATTTCGTTGCTTTGGCCCTTGTCTAGTTATTTTTGGCCAATTGTATTACTTCTGGTGTTTTTGTTCATCTCTGCCTTTGTGTTATTCATATCTTTGCTGTGGAACTCCCACATTGCTAATGTAACCGGTGTTGCCTTATTTTTTTCCCATTTCCTGGTTCATGAGTATTTGTAACTTGTATTGTGAAATTAAAGATCTTGCTCCTCGTCCTCTCTCCTCATAGACAAAGAGATGATATTAAGAAAAGAGACTAAAAACAATTTTCGTGGTCAACATCTGGCAACTAAGAAATTACCATATATAATTATTAAGAATGCCGTAAAGAACAGATATAGAGTTGTTACCAAGTCACCCCTCCACCAGTTTTTGATAATTTAACATGAATTCAAAATGGCTGCCATGACAACCTTTGACGTAACAGGTAGATTTTTTATGGTTGGTTATACACCCCATAAATGTATTACCAACATATAGGAATGCGGTAGCAAACTACTGGAAAAAGGCACTGTGGTGATAATTTGACGTACGAATGAAGTAGTACTACGTCATGCATGACGTCCGCTCACATGTTCTGGACGCACCACCATTCAAACCTACCAAAAACATCAGGAAAGATTGTGCCCCATCAAAAAACATGATAGAAGATTCTTTCTATTATACATAACAAATCATTGCACCCAAATGCAAAGGCCTTGGTGTATTCAATAACTGGAAATGTTGAATTTTGAATATACATGTAATTGAACGTTTTCCTGAATGTAAAGAAAGCAGACCTTGAAAAATTTTTTCATCTAGAGACATTGGTCATCATGCAGCTTGCTTGGTACTGGAACATTTGTACTTGAATAGGCCCCCTAAATGGAGAACTATTTGGGAATCTCACATTGTTTAAATTTAGTCCTAAGTGTCTCTAGCCTAAGTACCGACTTCAGAGTCACGATCCACAAGTCAACTAGTCCTGATCATTTTCATCTTCACTCTCTGTGTCGCTGTCCCCTTCTCTTTCAACTTCAGTGGGTGGACGATCCAGAGTGAGATGGACATTTTCACAGTCCATACATAGAAATAAATGGTGCATTTCACCTTCAGTTTCATGCATGAACATGTCCCTTGCACACAATGGCTTTTTTTTCCAGTTGCAGTGCGTTAATTCCTGAACAGCTTTGGGGGCACATGGAAGAGTCGTCCAACTAATTTCCAACATGTCATCTTTCAAGATCCACCCATGCCCATCTGGGGAAGGAACATTTGAGAACTACTCCAGGTACCTTCTTTGTATGGAGTTTGATAGTTTGCCCTGGCCAAATGTAATTTGAGGCAGTCAAGGTTAGGAGGAATGGAATTTTGTAACTAATTTACAGTCTATTGCGAAGTTGCCCTTGTGTCATTCACTTTCACTCCATTCTTCATGTACAATGAACTAACAAACTGTTCTACATCAGGGAGAATGGTGTCTAGTACTTCAAATGTCTCTCCAAGATTTCCAAACAATTCTGCCACTTTTTCTCCATCATCCCCGATTTTACCAATCCCATGAAAGGCACAGACAGAGTCACAACCTGTGAAGTTATGGAGGCCAACAAGTGCCTTTGATTCAGTCAGGTGCTGGCTTATGGCAGATGCATCCAATGTCCGTCGATTGTCTCCACATCCAGTCCCAAACAGAACACATACCTCAATCTCATGAGCCTTTGAAGCCGCAATGACAAGTGCATCAGTGTCTGGGGACTGAATGACAATCCTTTTAGCAGTTTTTGACGTATATGACGAATGCAGAAGAGGACGCATGTCAGCTTCCTCATGCATGCAATCAAGTTTTGGAACAGGTTCGACAACTAAGGAACCGGCAGTGAATTGTACGGAATGGCATTTATCTGCATGTCCCAGATAATTCAGGTTTTTCGTTGTCTCGGAGTCTGACCAACACTGAAAAAACTCCGCTAGCTGTTCTTTCTTTTGCCCATAGGCGAGGAATTTTTTCCATTAGACAGGGATTTTCTGTTCTTTCGAAAAGATCTTGACAACTCTGGACTGTCCTTTTGGCTTTCCATGACGGTCTCTCTCAGCCCCCTTTATGCTGACATCTGGATAATGATCCGGAACGATGTGAATGACAGCAACTTTGTTCTGTTCGGCTATTTTCGTGATTTTTTAAAGATACAGATCGGCCAAACCCCCAAATATGCGTGGTATTTCAGACTGTGGGATCATCTGTTCGCACGACTCTTAAAAGCATGTGCATTTCAGTTTGTGGGGTATCACTCTGGAATGGTCTGGATGTGAATATAAAGTTAAGTAATAACATTAGTCAATTCAAATTTAGATATAAAAAAGCAATTATGGATACATATCGGAGAGAGGAGCTTGAGCAGTAATGTGACGTGGTTTGGATGATGGTGTGTATGTATGCATGTATATAAGTGTGTGTATATGGGTATGTGTATATGTGTATATATATAGGTATGTGTATATGTATATAGGTGTGAATGAATGTATGTATATATATGTATATGTTTATGTGTATGTGTATATATATGTATGTATATGTATATATGTATATATAGTTAGATAGATATATATTTACGTATGTAAATTAATGTATATGTGTGTACGTATATGAATGCATATATAAGAAACTGTACCTTTATTTTTATTATCTGTTACATTGTTTTTACTTTAATTAGAACATGTAAATTTGGTAAGGAAGGGGCTGGGCTTGATAAGTTTTTTACTTCTCCCTGTCCCTTCTCGAACGGTTGTTGAACTATGGAAATAGTCTTTGACTATTTACCTTTTTTTTTTGTTACAAAAATGTTTTTTGTTTTATGTTCGAGACAAATAAATAAATCAAATCAAATCAAATCAATCTGAAGCACAGCCATAGCGTCAAGTATCCATGTTGCCTGAAATGGATTTGCCTCAACACTGGAAGTTGGCACATTGTCTCTCAGGAAATGCATCAATTTGGCTTTTTCAGTCTTCATTAATCCTCCATCGGGATGGGCAAGTGACAAGGGTAAGGGACCGAGGGAATACTTCATAAGGTCCTCATTTGTGATACTTCTAGTGCTAGGATACCCACCAACAAGAAAATATAGGCCTCATTCCAGGGCAGTCATCATGAACCGTCCAGACAGTTAGCCATATCATAGGCACTTCCGCATGGAAATGTGAAGTCACAGTACTGTATTTCCTACTTCACTAAACTACCCACTTTTTCACTGAAAGAAAGCCTGGAATGCCTGCGCTTGTTGAACACAATGTGTCCAAAAATAAGTACACTAAGCACACAAAATCACGCTGTTCCAATTGTCGAACAGCAAACAAGCACATTACTTTGGCGATTTCTCCGTTAAAAAGAAATATAGTGACTTTCCACCTATCACTTACTGCCTTATGCTTGTAAATATGTGCAAATTTTACATGCACAAGTTCTTCTCCATCCAATTTAGCCCAGTCTTCAGCGCAAGAAATGATCTTCTTCCAGCTAATTTCAGTTAAAATCAAAATGTTTTCACTGCAGTTCACAAGATGAACTGCACAGGCGGCCATTTTGGGCCAACCTGGATTACAGGTGACCAAAATGTATTTTTCTGTACATATAACCTCATACCCAGAGCCGGTGAGCCACAGATACTCACCAGAACATTTCCAACATAACAGACATTATATTTAAATAACTGGGGAATAATGAAAGTCGAAACAAGGCTTATTCCACTGTTTGTGCCATACAATAAATTTTCTAATGGTTTATTATTTTTTTTTCAGTTACCATGACTTGACCACGTAAGTGAAAGATATTTAGTGTTGTCTCTTTGTCCATATGAAGAGTTTGGTTCCAAAACGCAACAAGTGCCAAAATTACAAAAATTGAGATAATACCAAATCGCAATAGCCCTGTGCTTCATTCATATGGTGTAAATTTTCTTTTTTTTGAAATTCATACTATGGAGTGTATTTTTCCATGGTTAATATTTGTGTTTCCCTATAAAAATGCAATAGGCACCAAAATGGAAAAAGCTGATTTACTCAAAATGAGTAAAATGGATATATTGTGTTTTGGAAACAAACTCTTCATATATCCTTATAATGCAAGGCTGGCACTTGCACGATTCCGTGGCACGCATTGGCAAGGCTCGAGTCGTGCCAGTGCGCAAACTAGTCGTAAACTGGCGTGAAGTGTGCGTAAACCCGTCGTGACTGCGTGCCATGTCGTGACGAGAATTTTGAAATGTTCAAAAGACGATGATGTTCGAGACGATGCAAGAGGATGCGTGCCAGTTCACGTCGAGTTCACGAGTAGTTCACGACATGTTCACGAATTGGTAAGCGTCACAGCGTGGCCTATTCTAGATTGGGACTGTTCTGATACACGCTGTATCCGGGCTCCGTACAAGCACCCAGATACCAGACGTATTTGAGGTATCCTGGGAAAAATATCTCCGAATACCCATCAGTATCTGGAGCATATACGAACTCCAGGTACGTCCCAGGAAATACCATCCATATCCGGGCTCATGATATCTCTGCATATTTTCTACCATCCGCATCCCGCCCAGGTTGGCATTTATGCTTATACCCATTATGCTCCGTAATATTGGCATGACTCCAAGGGAAAGTTCATCCAAAAATGAAAATTCACTCATCATATACTCACCCCAAGGCTAATTGAAGGGTCGGTTGATTTATTTTGTCCTCAAAATAGTTTTGGGGTTTTAAGGAAAAAATTGAAGAGAAATCTAAATGAATGGAATCCTATGGTGGCCACTTTTTCAAGCTTAAAAAAGCAATGTTAAAAAGTATAAAATGACTCCATACTGCTCGTGTGACATTTTCAAAGGGTCTGCAAGCCCCGACATTACGATTTGACTCGAAAAAATTTCATTTTCATTATGTTTTTCGCCTAAATATCCAATGTAGCCACTTAGCCAAGAGCCATGTTTTTTTTTTCCTCGGGAAGACTGAAGTTCCGTTACATGGAGGACTCAAAATACAAAGAAGAACTTAGAAGATACACCCACCATAAAACTAGAAGAAGAAGAGGACCTAGCCTCAAGCTTGTATTTACATGCGAGCAATGAACTTTGCTGCAAGCAATAGGGAGATCTGCGCGCATCATGTTTATAGTTTGAGCGTAGATTTTTCCGTGAACCGTTTTTACATTTCAAAGGCTATTTTGCTGTGCCCTCCGGTACACATGCGTATTTTTATTATTTTTGGATTTACTCATAGAAATCAAAGGATAATAGTGAATACTTATAACTTTGTCATTTAGGCACCTAGCTCTCATGTACATACATTAAATATAGCTAGCTAAGTTGGCATAAAGGCTCTCTTGCTAGCTAGCTAACGTTATATTTCAAGCATTTCAATTTATTTAAAATGCATATAGCCATTATTATGCGAACTAATTTGGCTGGAGTTGCACCGCGAGCATTTAGCTCGCTAGCTGGCATTAAAATGCGCCAAATAAAAAGGTAGCCAGCTAAAGCCGCTTTCACACCAGACATGAAACACGATCATCAAAGTCAATGCAAGGACGCGAATACACGCATTTCGCAAGTAATTGACTTTGAATGTAATCTGTCAGGCGAAAAATTCATTTCGCATCCGGTGTGAAAGCATTTTAACATTGACCAAAGCCCAACGCCCACTGGAGACATGAGACGCACGTCAAAAAATTGATTACATTAATTTCAATGGAGCAACGGCCACTGGCAGCGTTGGACGCACGTCAGATTTTATACTTTTCGTCACTGCTCAATTTCTTAAGCGTCAACACATTAAAAACGCATTTGTGTTTTAGGTTATTTAACTGTTTCGCCTTGTCATGGTTGGGGACACACATTTAGTGGCAACCTCACATGCAGGTGTCGAAACTGGTATTACAGCTTTTTAACCAAGTCCCAAGTTTTAAAAGGAAATCCATTACTTTTCGTGCATTATCAAGCGATCTACAGTAAGTCAGTACCTAACTCAAGGTACACTCGTAAAAACTTAACTCTGCTAAGTTAGGTAGCTATCTAATTCACTGCTGGGTGACGTGAAGTGGAGTCACAAAGCCCTGGCTGCCCCAAAACTACAGTGAGAGTCATATCACTGTCCCCAAAGTCCAGTTACATTAATCTGTTTAGCACTAGAACCGCCATGACGGTCATTTTGACCGTTTTGAAATTTGTTTGCATCATAACTTTTCAAAATAAAAGAATACAACCTTGAGGGTCATTGACTTTTCCTAAAAGTGTCAATATTTTAATGTGCAATTGATTTTAAATAGATTAACACCTACAAAGCATAAAATTCCCCCAAATCTACCTATTTCTGCCATTAGCGGTCTCACTGACCGTTTTGCGGCTGTTATTTTTTCGAAAAATTTATCTTTTGGTTGCCAAGCAACTAACCGATGCCACTGTCAGAGTTGGTAGAGTAGAGCCGTCTAGAATTATTTTATTGGGGAGCACTGGCAAAAAGTTTGATCCAGCAGTAGCGGAAGACATAGGCACCAAAACGGAGGCAGTGCAGGTCCGCAGAAGCTGCTCACAAATTAAGACGCTCGTCACCTGCTGAAGATGCATCAGACCCGTCTGTGGGCATTGGACCAGGAGAACGGAGGTCACCTGCGCAGAGCATTACGAGTAGACTAAATAGCCTACTACGCTACGCCAATAAGTAAAACGCAGAGTCTCCATGTCCGAAAGTCGGACAGGGTTTTAATATAACTCCATGTCCGACGGTCGGATAGTTTCAATATAACTCTGTGTCGACTGTCGTAACAGTTGATTATTGTTTTAAATCTCTTAAAATCTACTTTCAGATATTAAACGTGAATGTTTTGATCAAAGGGCTCATTTCTTCAAGATGAGTACCAAGAATTTCAATCAATGTTTCTGTTTAAGCCCTACTTAATAAAGTGGGTCGAGATCCTAAAATAGCCTACTCAGTGTCCGAAAGTTCTAAGAGTTTTAATTTTTCGAGGATTCCAGCAATAATTAGACGTAGAAACTTGGCCATGTTTGGGTTTGACCTTCAAAAAATGCAAATCGATAGCTATCGACTTTTCTTGATCTTTATATTTGTCTGTTTTCTTTCGTTGAAGATAGACAACGGCCTTTATTCGGTCTCTCGTTTGAAAATTAGTCAGATGGATCAAACAGATTTATGCTTTATTTCCACATAAAATATTGCTTGTAGTCATTGAGCAAATCAATTCTATGACCATTGAAATTGTGAATTCAATATTGCATGCACAATCAAGACTGTTGGACTAGAAATACAAAATACTCCATGTCCAGTCGACTGCAGAAAGTAAAAGTATTGATATGAGAGCAGATTTATAACGAAATGAAGAATAAAAATATATCACCAACAAACGGAACATCCAAACTAGATGGCCCGCTAATAAATAAATTGCAGTGTTCACTTTTTGTACTGTTTGTTGTAAAAATGTTTTTTATTGTTTATTTCGTTATCAATCTGTTCTAATCGTCCTCTTTTTTTAGGCTGTCGGACACGGAGTATTTTGCATTTAATATCCGACAGGCATTGTACGGACATCACTGTATTTATAAAAATTGCCCAAATAAATTGATTGCAGAGCACATTGGATGTTCTGATTGTTTTTTATTGAAATGTTTGGTACCCATCTTGAAGAAATGAGCCCTCTGATCAAAATATTCATGTTTAATATCTAAAAGATTCAGGAGATTTTCAGAGATTAAAAACAATAATTGACTCTCGGACACGGAGTTATATTGAAACTATCCAACTGTCGGACACAGAATTTTATTAAAACCCTGTCCGACTTTCGGACACGTAGACACTGCGTGAATCAAAAGGTAATCAGAAAAAAAAGTTCAGCAGCTACCTTTTGTTTTCTAATCCGTGTCATTGTTCCGATTAATTATTTCATAATAAACAAGATATTCCATATGGTTATGTTGTTAGGCTTTAAATGTTGAATCCGAATGTGTATTAATCAAGATAGATGTTTTTAATTGTTGTTTTTGTCATTCTGAATTGTTTAATTATTTCTTTAAAAATATAAAAATATCGTTGTGAATGTTTACAATAAAGCCGCTTTCACACTGGACTCGAACAAATTTTTCGCACGACAGATCACTTTCACTTTCCGCACGAAACACCCGTATTTGCGTCTTTGCATTGAATTTGAATGTAACCTGTCTTGCGAAAAATTCATTTCGTGTCCGGTGTGAAAGCAGCTTAATTCATGCTAATTATACATAATTCTATTAGGCCTACCTAAATATTCATACATATATTATTAAACTTAAAACGTAATGATGGTGTTGTTTCATTCCTTTAAGATACATGGTAACTTACAAGATGCATTAATTGCTTAATTAGGTGCTCAGAGAGACGGATTGGAATGCTTTGAACCTAGCGGTCCAAACGACTGTTCATGGCGGTTCTAGTTGTGATAGTAGTGAAATCTCTATGAAATTCATAATATGTTTATATGTTCAATATCCTGTGAAGAAACAACTTATATACTTATAATCCAATTAAGCTATACAACACTCCATTTTAAGACTTTTTTCATGACAACTGCATCATATTAGTACATCTTCCTTTCAAGTTTGGTCTTGTTATTCTCGAGGAAATCCAAGGAGTTGAATGGAGCATGTTTCATTTCCCTTGAAATTATGGTTCATTCCCTTTGGGAAACTCCTGAAAAATTGTCCAGATTTCGGTCTCCTCTCTATGCTAGATGGTTTTATTACCCCAAATGGTGGAAAACCCACATTCGACCCCTGATAAAAGGTGTGGGTTTGGCTTAAAACCAAGAGATTCTTGCCATTTGGGGAGAATCGTATTTCGATCTCCCCGCGAGCGGAAGGGGTGAGTAGCCTTTTAATTATGGAGAGTCGAATCCCAGCTCTCTCCGCGTGCCTGGGCCTGTGCGTAAGTAGCGGATCTAGGTGGGCAGAGAGGGATGGCATCTGCGTTCTCCCCAGGCATGTGGTTGACTTCCTTTCCAGGTATCAATTTATTCAATCTCTAAATTATGTGTAACTTATAATTGGCTTACCGTTGATTTGTTTGATCTAGGTTTGTGCCTACCTGGTGATTAAATTATTGTTATTCCTTTCAGCTTGCGTGGACTCCGTGACTCTAACCACTTGTACATTCTTTCTAGCCATGTTACGACCGGTACTTAGGGGGCGATTTCTTACCATTCCAGACTAGCTAGCTGATGTTGTAGGTAGTGATGGGTTTTACGGTCTATCCCTAAAGGGTTTATGTAGTACAGGTCCTGAAGATTCTATCTCAAGGGTACCACTGGGCTGAAGCCGGTATCTGATGGATTTTTTTAAGGGACCCTTGGGTGCACATAAACCTGGGTTCGTGATATGTTTTTGCTCAGTGCTACTTTGTTTATGCCCAGATGCTACTATCATGGTAATTTCTTCCATCCTCTTTAACTATCACCGAACTAAGATCCGGCGGCAGCGTTTATTACCCTGGGGGCGTTTCCTGAGTAACAATGATTTTCACTGACAAGTCTGATGGTGTAGCTGCTTCGAGATTCATGCATGCTGTTCCCAAACTATGAATTCTAATTCTAATTCGGAGTCAGATATTTAACGAGGACATAACTAAATTTGGTATTCTAAACATATTATGGAGTCAGATTAATTGTAACCTTTCTTTTTTGTGCCCCGTCTTTGGACGGAAAAAAATATCCATTTCATTGTGATTCACACTAGTCAGGAAGTTGCTTGAATTAGCGCCAGCCAGAAAGAACATGTGAAACCTTCAGCCCTCTGCAATGTCCGTATTTTGGTATTGTTTTTTGGGGCTCTACAAATTAGATCTTATTGTACATGAGCTTTGACGTTAACAGGATGATTTTGAATTTGATGCGGGACGTAAGCTTGATAATTCACAAGTTAAGGAGTTAAACGCAGTCCAGTTTGCACATAACTGTTATTTGGAGTGAGACATCTGTCTGAATAGGACAGATATCTGTGATAAAACAAATACATTGCCAAATTTTTGTAAGCGATGAAACTGAAAGACAAATTCAAATTGATACTGGGGCACGGGGAGTAGAAAAGGTGACGCCCCTGGAATAGACATTTAAAAGGTCGTAAATGGGGAAAGCACAGGGAACATTTCTTCATGCAATTGTGCCCTGTTGTATTAAGGTACTCACACTCCATGTGCCTTAAAATGTGTTTGTCTATACGGTCGGATACGTGATAAACAAATCTTGACTCAAAATAAAAACACGCCAGGAAAATCAGAAATCAGGATACTGCGGGATACGGTCCTAATACACAGCGTGTCTTGAAATATTCGGCGTCAGTATTCCTCTGGATTCCAAGGTATTTTGTTCAGTCCATTTCATTTAGTGGTGTTGTCATATTAACGTGCCGTTGGATTCTTTAAACCGTCCCTTCACCAGTTAAATAGGCTTAATCAAACTGGCAAACTTTGACGCAGTTTGTAATTGTGAGGGTGCGTTCCAGAACCACTAGAAAGTGCAGCAAAATTGGTTTTATTGAATTTAGGGGTGGAAAACCCGGCAGGATTGTAGGCAACGGTACAAAGTCAAGAATACAAAAACACAATCCAGAGGGCCAGAAATGGTTCGTTACCAGGGCAGCAGTCACAAGTCTCGAGGTCAGGCAAAGCAGGTTCAGTGCACAGGCAAAATATTATCATAGGCCGAGGCAGAATCAAAAACAAGGACGTTCCAGTCAGAAGCAGTGGTGACTGGTCATTACGGGTGTCACCAGAAAGGACCGCAGGCAAATTACATTATTAATTTTCAAACATGATCATTTTATCTGATTAAATGTATTGTCTGTAAATTTAGCATTTTCCTAAATTGCATGGAATTTGTGTTTCATCAGTTCCGTCATTTCATCAGGCATCATACATAGACGTCTCATGAGTGGTGGAGAGGCGTGCCTACCGGGCGGCCATGTTAGTACAGGGTTAGAAGTATCAAACTGTTTCTATACTCGCTGAATTTTCGACCAATTTCCAAGCGGTTTGATTTTTTATAAACCTAACACATTTAGCTATGATCCAGGATAACCTGATACTCTAAAATGCCGGTTTTACTACCAAAATACAACTTCGTATTCACAACAGTCGAGCACTTAAAATTAAATCTACACCAAAGATGCCAGATTTTTGAACCGCATTTGGATGCTGAACGAGATGTCCATACCAGATCCCGTGGAATTACCTTTTGCTGGTAAGATTTAATGATAGATTTTGGATGTATTTGTGTATTATAACATTATGCTTAGAGCTACTGTAACAATTTGTCCACCAGCAAAATTCTAACGTAGCTAGTCTAGACTAGCCCTAGTCATGGAAGCTGAGGCTTTATCACAAATAAATCATAATTATAATGTACAGTTATCCGGGTATTTCTCCACACTGCCCAATTTTATTACAATATAATTTTTTCTCCTAAACGACTAACAAAGAGGATGTGATTGCATTTCAAAGCTGGTTACTAAGGCTGCAAGGTCAGATCTTTACGTTAGTATTAAGTTTACAAGACTGCTGTTGGCCCAGGTATTTTATACCGGTTGGACACAAAGAAATGCTCTTTCTTTTCACAATTTCTTTATCATTTTTATAATATTAAAAAGGCCTGAATCTACTATCATTTTAAAATGATATTAAAAAGACTTGAAAAAATATGTTGCAGTTCATAGATATTGCTCATATGTATTTTATACATATTTCAATATATTGCAACATTATGACAGTAAGACAACGATACTAATGTATAATATCTTGTTATGCTGGATCGAGGCTAGAATGTGATGCCAGTGTGTCACATATATGCTGAAGGACAAGGTTGTTGTCATAATGCTGTCATAGAGTGCATCGATCTTAATAAGTTATCTGTGCATGCGGTTTGCTGTGGCACTTAGTGGTGTTGGTGTCTACTTTGTTTATGGCATTGAAGGCTCTGAGCATTGTGGAGCAACAGTGGCATATGGCGCTTGAACATACGTCGATCCCCGTATTGGCGAATGGCAGCGCCACTGACTCACTCACTCGCGTGCGCTCTCTCTCCTTCGTCTTCTTCATGTGTGAGTGCATGTGTGCGATAATGTTGACTTTTAACTAAAAGCTTGTAAGGTAAAATAACAGCAGACAAACTAATTTATCACAAATTGTTGTATAGAAATGACCCAATACCCCTCCTTTACTGTTTACCCCCCACCCCCAGACCTGAAATACATTCTTGTCCCTCCTAGTTTTTACACTTAAATCCGCCACTGGTCAGAAGTATAACGCTATGAATACAGGGCATGAACAGAGTAGCACGAGCAGACAAGGGAAAACGTTCTGACAAGAGCTGGTAGTGATCTGACTGCTTAAATACACATACGGGAAGTCACATGCTATAACAGGGAACAGGTGAGCTGGATCAGACTAATTAACAAAGGAATGAACAAGCGGAAGTTCCTAACCACATGAAATTGGGAAAAGCCAAAACATGGATACGGATGACACAGACAGCCTGTGACAAACAAACAGCTCCGGTTAGGGAGTTCTAAAGTGCACAGAGAGTGAGAGGCAGAACAGTGTTTAAGGTGCAGAGAATCTGCCGAATTGCAGCAAAGTAAATTGAGTGAATGCAAGGGGCGGAGACTAGAGCAGAGCGAGTGCTGAGAGCTCGTTAGTCGATTAGTAATGTGCAGCTATACAATCCCTAGTGCCCTTTAATAAGTTAGTGCTATAAACTATGTTAGTTAATGTTAGTAATTTATCCAAAATAATAAACTGTTAGTAAACTATTCAAAAAAAGAAACTATACAAATATTGAATGATTGATTACACTTTCTTTTCAATATGTTTTCCACATTTGTCAAAACATTTCATGTATAATAAATTTATGCTAACAACAATGTATAGTTTCTTTTTTGGAAGAGTATATTTATTAGTAAAGACAGAACACCAAGGCGAAGGAAGCAAACGAGAAACCCAGAAACCACGAAATCACCTGAAAGCGTGGCGCACAATACTGGGGAACAAACTGTCACATCACATATGACCAGACAGGGGAGACAATGTGCAATGCAGGGCATGGAGAAACAAATAAAACCAGTATGATAATCCAAACAGTGAATATGAGTAATGGCAGGAAAAGGACATGGCAAGGAAAGACAGGCAAAATACAAAACATGACATGGACTAAATCAAAACATGGCTTGGTAAAAAGACAGTCATAACAAATGGCCTGGCAACAACAGAATCATAACAGTAATAGAGTCAAGCATCCTTTGGAATGGACAGATATCTGTGATTAAAGAAAAAAATACAAAGCCAAATATTTTGTTGTTGATGGAAGTGAATACTTTAAATTTAAACTAGGACAAGCACTGTCAAACCTTTAGAGAGGGCTTGAAAAGGCAACACTAATAAAAGGCAACTTATTATTTGTTAAAGTTTAACTTTGCTGCTCTATAAATGTTTTATCACGGTACTTACACCCTACGTGCCTTAAAATGTGTTTCCGTAAATACGGTCCGGATACGTGATGAACAAATCTTGACTCAAAACACGCCCGGATTCCCCCGGATTCGTAAATGATCAGGATAAAGCCGGATATGTCCGAATACGCAGCGTGTCACGAAATATACAGGATCAAGATATCTCCGGATTCCAAGGTATTTTGCCCTGTGCATCGCTTACGACTCAGTGCTACTCTTGTCACCAGTTACCAAAAGAGTGATATGCATTCGTCTCAAAGGAAATTTAAAATATGTATATTTAAGAGGCACTGCTAGGCTAATTCAGTGATATTGTATTAAAGTAGACTAAGTGTCTCACACTACTCACAACATCTGTGCCAAACAGCTGAATGTGATTTTTCCTCCACTTTACAGACAGATACTGTATGTTTGCTGCATGATATTCACATACAGAGTGTCCCCTCCTGCAGTGAGCGAGCCAAAATGAAGTCACTCCGAGTCTGAGACACACAATTCCTTCATAACAGATGAGAAAAGTTTGCAAATGGAGACGCAGGACAGAAATAAAAATGAGCGGAGGGGACTCCGGAGTCATTAATAAAATGGTGACTACTGAATATCCCCAGAACAATGGCATTGTGTTGTGAACAGATGACAAATTTCTCACCTCATTCCTCACCGAAACCCTCCATTCTTTTAATTACATTCACATCCTCATTCATTATTTCATAGTATTTAAATTTTTTCCGTGATTTTTAATATCCGACAGCCACTGCAGATTCAGCTTCAGAATGTTTTAGAGGAAGTTTCGCAATCAACCCGTGAAAGCTGTCAATAGGAGGTTCTTTCATGCTGTTGTAATGGGTGAAGGATAAAGGATGTCTATGGTAATAATATTTGGGTGCCATCTTTTCAAATCTTCCTCTTGAGATGGTGGATGTGCACCTACAACTTCATTTTTTAACACCATTCAATTAATAATTAGAATAGTGTTGTAAGCTCATTAATTCAGAGCAGTTTTTCTGCAGATGCCATCACGTTTTTATTTATTTTCCCTTTTTTTTTTTTTTTTTTTTTTACTTTTGGAGGGAAAAATTTTCTTTTTTGGGGGGGGGGGGGATTTTTTTTCCCCCAATAGTCCTCTTCATTGTTCCAGAACTTTGTCTGTTTGAAGAGTTCATTTTGTGAATTGTTTTGTCACACTCTAAGTCACTGTTCTGGACCCCCATTGCTTCGAGTTACTAGTAGTGTCACATCAGCATTTGATCATTTCATTAAAATAAAATTTACATAAAACATATGTGATCATCCTCCTGCAACAGTTAGACATCATCCCTTCAAATATTAAGAACATAATCCATCAATTAGAGAGTAAGTCACTGTCGTGTAATGGATAAGACACTGACCAATAGACAGTAGACATTTTGAAAATCCCTCACTTATGGTCAAAGTGTTCAACAGAAGACAGCCCAGGGTCAGGAAAGAAAAAAAAATTAAATAATAATAAAACGAGTTTGACTCCATGATTAATTCTAGTCAACAGAGTGGTCTCACTGATACAGTATATGCAGCTGGGTATTTTATTTTTTAATCATGGTTTTTAGTGCATTATTTGTCCTGCGTGTGTTTCCATTTTAATATTGTTGCAAAATCAATCAATGCGGAGTCTAGCAGTTCAGTGCTTTTGATTCATAGACTGTATGAAAAAAAATTATTTACATATTAGTAACTGCCTTAATGTGTGACTCATTTTACCGCTAACAGAGTCTCCATCTCTGCAGCGTCTCTCTCCTGTCATAATGTTTTCCCACATTTTCGAAAGACTGTTTCCACTGGCAGCTTCCACAGTTCTCTGTGGACAGAAAACATCTTTATCCCTCTCCTTCTCTGAGGAGCCGGACATACCCAAAATTAGAGGGTGAAATCTGGAGCAGGGGCGTCTTTCTTTGCTGTCAGACCCACACCCCCACTGTCCCTCGCTAATGGCAGCTGATTCAGTGACCCATCTGCGGAGACGATGATCAAAGCCAAATTAAGCCCGACTTTCATGCAAAATGTAATATGCCAGCCCCAAGCAATGTCTTCAGTATTCGGTATGGATTTTTTTACACTGCCTCCACCCACCCTTTTTTGTGTCCGAGTACAATGCAAGTACAATTTTCAATAGTGCAAAAATTAAAAGAAAAATATATTTTTTTCCCTGCGGAATGATTCGAGTGCCTGTAGATTTGCCTGTTTGTGTTCAGGGTACGTCTTTAAGGTAAGTGAATGTCGCCACTGTTTAATGAAAGGTTCTAATCATCTGTGAACTGATTTCTGATGCAAACTGAGGAACAGCAACAAGGCATTCATCTATTGTGTTTCGTGGTTACTGCCTTCCTCTCTAAACCTATGCATAAAAATTATATTTATGTGTGAGTGTGTGTGCGTGCATGCGTGTGTGTGTGTGTTCCTTTTCTTTTCTGTGTTCAAGGATCATTGCTAGCTTTTGACGAAACACCATCTATGGCCAGATGAAATCAGTATCGGCTCTAGACCCGGGAATGGCGATACGATAATTGGAAAACGCGTTAGTAAAGGAAAATGATTGCGAACTACCCAGGACTAATTGTCATAAAGGGACGTGTCTGCGCCCCGCCATTCCCGGGTCTAGAGCTGCTACTAGTTGAAATGCACCCTTGAGAAACCTTTGAAAAGAAGTCAGTACACTGGAAGCACTTGTTTCTTTTAAAAAAATAGGGCTCGTACTGATGCTTTTATCTTTTCAAAAGTTGTCGAGAATTTCCTGCGAGATACATGAATAAAGGTAAATTTACTTGTACAACAATACAAAGAATATGATAAAAATACCTAAATAAATGCGGGTGCTGTAACAACTTACTCACTAGTGTGCTTGATTAATCAATGAGAGTTAAGAGAAACGACAATAATTTCACATGAACGATAATTGAAGCACCTATTACTAAAGCCCCATAAGTCACACTTGACTTGACTTGACTTGTGGGGTTTTAGTAATCAGTGCTTCAATTAGTTTTTTCATTATGAATTGTTGCATTTTAAAGGCGTAAGACTAATGAATGTTTTTGAAAACTGGTGTAGACACTCTCTCTAAAGTATTTGACTTAAATGAAGTATAAGACAGCATCGGCTGTAACTGTGCTTTCTTCCATTGCTCTGAACAGATGTTAATTATTGGTGAAGGAATTATGGATCTCATTGGATGGACCAGCCATGACATCAGTTCAAATGCACAAATCACCATAATGTTGCTCGCCGAAGTGAGCAAACCCCGCCTACAAAGGTGATTTGTAAAGTTAATGCATTACTGCAATGGCAGCATATATGACAGCCATCAATAAAAGTGCATGGCACTCATCAAAATTTTTATTTCAGCACCATTTTACCAAAACCAATTTTACAAAGTTCGTAACCATTCCAGGAAAAAGTTAAAGGCCAGTTTTACAAGAACAAACTAAGGGAAATGGTATTGAGAATGCCGTGAAGACATTTTTCTTACACTTTTGTCATGCAAGAGGGTGAAAATCAGGAACTAGGGGTTAAAAAAATGGCCTTGTTCGGAGTAGGTTTGCAGTTCCTCACTGTAATTGCTGCAAAGTAAAAAAAAAAAGAAAGAAAAAAAGACTCACTGCCCGCACTATGACACATTTATTTACAATTTATTTTCTCGGTTTCATTCCCTGACATGTTGAAATCTTGTTACTCTTGAATCCTGTCAGTTAATTAAGTTTGGTGAAGCAGCTCGGCCTGACCGGGCTTTTGGGTTCCGCAGCTCCTCATTTGAAACAGCAGAAATTACAGAGGGAGTTTCTCCCTCCGGGGGACCGGGGTTACAACTCCTTCCACCCCCGTCTCCTCCCTGTCACAGCTCCTCGCACTGAGCACCGTAACCCTGCATCCCGGCGAGCGGAAGGAGTAAAGCTCTGTTAGTTCCTGGGAAGCGCTGGCAGGCACATAATGGCTGCCGCTGATGGCCACAAACGTCTAATCTGCCTGACAGGCCCCTGACAGATTCAAGGAGCTTCCTTCCTGAAGGGGATCTTTCGCTGGAATTTGCTTATTTGTAATGTTTGTTTACTGGAGTTCTCCACTTTCCTCACTTCCTCCAACACCCCCACCCACACACACACACACACACACACACACCTCTGTATTTTCGATTTTAAAATGACGATGCTAGGGGCTGCCTTATCAGCTCAAGTTCATGCTAAGCTGATCTCCTCCTCACAGGTTTGTTAAAGGCTGGATGGGAGGCAAAATCTACCGTTAGCCGCATGCTACAGTTTGCCGAACACAGGTCTAACTGAACTGTTCCAGAGACAGCTCACTATTTATTAAGTTCTATAGGAAATAGAGTGGTATCCTTGTGGCCAAACTCGCGCCAGCAGCAAATTTGCGGTGTTTGTGTCGCCTGACAGTGCGCTATGGGAGATTACTCCGAGAGAGGGTGTACTGCAGGGAGATGATGGGGCCATTGTGGCTCGTGTATGTTAATTTGGGACACGCTGGAGTGAAGGTGGTGCGCACAAATTCACCCCCCTCCCCAACCTCCGCACCCCCTCCTACCCTAACCTGCACCCTCCCCCTGTTTCCTGAGGGGGAATAAATCATGTTTTTCAGAATCCATGTTGACAGCTGTGATTATGAGAGGCGTCTGAGGCGCCGATAGAGAGTCGCCGTGATACAGGCCCATTCTCTGGCTGAGCGGCCTGCGAGAGCACATATAATGCACCTTTAATGTGATTTTCGGCCCTATCTGGGCCTGGGATGTACATGATTACGCTACATATGCTGCGGCATAAAGTTAAAGACTTCTCTTTATTACCAGCCCTCATCCTTATTTCCCTGTCAAGTAAGCCCTCCTTTGCATCTTCTGCTACCGTCTTAAGCGCTTTGAAAAATCCAGAGGACACGCAGGAGAAATTTCCTCCGCCAGAGCATATCAAATGTCCGAAAAAAATAAATAAATGAAGTCCCTTTCCATAATGTCTCTCTCGAAAGCTTTCCAACTTTACTTCCAAGTCTTATTAATACACTTTTTAAGCGTCCCAGCTAACGACTAATCACATGCGTTTTGGCGAATCAGCACAACGCAAATGCGAAAGTTAGGAAGCTATGCTAGTCCAGTCGTCTTTTTCGCGGTATAAGGAGTTTTCGAGGTGGGGGTGGGATAGAGCCGAGAGTGCGGACAATAAAAGTTAAAATTGTGCCGATCTGTGTTTCAATTCAAACCGCTCGACCTTTTCTACGGGTAACGTTATTGTATGCATCAGCAGAATTGCCGAATCCAACAGAGACGGGCGAGCCCATGTGATCATCTAAAGAAGTCGCTGTGCTGAGCTGGTCATTTCTGTCTCCCAAACACAGGTACCTTTCTCTCCGCACCCCAGTTTCCTCATAATCCTCGCTAAACTCATGTCCCGGGCGCAGGAGGAGAGATGTCTGAGGAACGTGGCGGCGCAAAGCACTGTGAGGGATGGATGCAGCGCAGGCATCTGCTCTGCTCCTTTGTGCTGGAAAGATTCAATTAAAAAATAATTACTGAATGATTAGTAGTAGTTGAACACAACTGCACTGTTTGAATTGATGTTTCCTTTTCATCTGGGTTTATAATAATGGAAAGCTCTCTTAATTAAGGGGGGAAACAAGAGTTGCCTTGGTACACCCTGACTGAACAAAAGTTTGTTTGATGTGTTGAGAAATTAAATATATTTTTTGATCTACCAAATTAATTCTTCCCCTCATGCCCCACCCCCTTCCCATTTTCACTATGAGATAAATACAATTTAATTTAGATACCAATGGCGAGAACAAACCATTCCCACAGCTTTGGTCATGGAAAGAGCCGTCAAACTAAAACCCAGAACAATTAATTTCCTCAGTGTTCATCTCCGGCGAGAGGACGGGGAACAGGAGGGCATGACGATTTATACGTGTGCCAGAGAATTTTCTCCACAAATTATCTCCTCGGCAACCTCCCATCTCCAGTCGGCGGACAAATCCATACCGCGTGTGTCCACGGGGCAAGGGTATCCAGCCCTGTGTGAGGTCCCAAAATTTTAATCTCTGATGGCCTAATGTAGGGTCGTCGTGTCTGCTCAACGTATCACGCAGCTATCATTGTATTGTCTGTTTCGCTGTGCATCTCTGAGGCTCCTCGCTGCACCGCGATCCCCTTGTCCAACACACTCCATCTCAGACACACGCAGAGCCCAACCCGCCACGGTAAAGCTGGTCCCCGTCACCGCTGATCGCTTCATTTACAGGGCACTAACGGGGAGTGAAAAATACCCCGGCGGGCGTGTTTGACCGGTGCGCGACCTCTAGTCCAGCTGGGAGACCTCTGGGATGTGAGGGAAGTAAAGCTGTCAGGCGGAGAGCGAGATATCTCCAGGTCTCCCTGGCTCCCTGCCCCCGGCCCGTTCACTCCTGAACAAGGCCAGACCGTCCACAGCCCCATTGGCTCATAACCTTATTAGTTCTGTGTCCGTGGGACGTTATTAACGGCTCCTGTCACACATTTCAAACATTCACACAACTCAAACGCAGTATGTATACGTTAGATAATGTACACAGTGGGGCCTGTCTGGAGAAAGAGAGGCAGAAGGTAGATATGGGAGAGAGGATGATGGAGAGAGAAAGAGAGGGAGAGAGAGAAAAAGGGAAGGAGAGAGTGAGACATTCTTTCCTCCATAAACTCAAGACAGACTGGCCTCCTCTTGGGTCTCTGAAGCGCTAAAGCAGTGTGAGAGCCAAAGGGCCAGCGGATGAAAGGAGGGCTCATCATTTCTTAATTTTTATGAAAAACCTTTGGGGCAGTGCAGTTTTCTGTGTTTACCCCTAAACCTCTGCTGACCCCCATAAAACCAGGTATCGTAACTAGTAGAGGAAGGAGAAGAATCTCTGTAAATAAATGAAAATCTTTCTTCCAGAGAAGTCATGAAATTATAATTTATATAATTTTCACACACAACCTAATTAGCTAATTAGAAGCTCAATGCAGATCTCTGGCTGTTGAATGAGCAGTGCCTTCTTCAAGTTGAAGTGAAAACCCACATGAGGGTAGATCGCAATGAAAAAAGCTGCTGATCACCATCCTCAGGGATATTTATTTGAGTTTACAAGATCAAACAAAAAATGAATGAAAGGGTTTTGTCTATTGTGCCTCCGGTTTTAAAAAATGAACATTTGCAGTTTACATTTTTTTGGAGTACATTTTGGGCAATTGCAGGAGTAAGATGAACAATCACCATATTTAAGAGCTCAAGCTCTCTTTCCTTGTTGAATTAATAAAGCAGTCCAGAAGTCTAGTGCATCAGTTGAGCAGTGCAGAAATTCAGAAAGACACATTTGTAATGTCAATGCGTGCAATAACTGGGGAAAAAATACATAAAGATGATGTAGAAACTCTACTCATTATTTAATTTTTATTCATTCACTCACTCAATCATTCATTCATTCATGAATTCATTTGCTTGGTTTTGTAAGGTGCACCATTGAAACTGTATTTGAACTAATTTTATATTTGATTCTTTCACACACTTTCTCAAATTATTGCCTGTTTATCCTATTAAATTGTGTAGATTAACACATGGAGAGATTAAACCAAAGGAGCACCAACAACATGGTGCGTGAGCTCGGAGAATTCTGTTCCCCCAGCTCAGACTACATCTGATCCATACGGACCAATCTAGGATTATTCCATATGAAGTCAACAAGAGGTCCTTAGGTCACCGACTCAGATTTAGCTCAAATTTATTTTGGGAGTACCTCTATAATCATTAGGAACACATGCAAAATTTTAGGTTCCGGTTCTGAGGGGCTTCCGAGATATGGTCCCCCAAAAATCAGGGGCCATGCCCTAAGCGAATCGTGAACGCTACTTTATTGGCCTCTCAAATATGACATTTTTTATGGGTGGAAATCAAAAATTCAGTTTTCAAGGACCCCCCACATGAGGACAGGATCCCTTACAGAGGCAAAATTGTGCTGGATTCCTTCTATCTGAGGAAGGGTCTGTCTGTACAAGGAAGATTGACTGCACCCAAGGCATAATAGTGGAGTTAGGAGGCCCTTAAATGGGTCCTAATTGAAGTAGTGACTTTTTTGCCAATTTTGGGTTGGCAAGTTCACCATGTGGACAGTTACCCATGGTAATGAAATTTGTTCTACACGAATGTATATATCTTGGCTTTATCTGATCAAAATTACAACTTGTTTTCTCCTGTCCTTCACTATTTAGTCATGCTATGAAATAAATTTGGCTTTTGTTTTGAAAGAATGCCACAAGGTGAAACTAATTTAAGTTATATGTTATTGTTCTAGTACCATCCATCTTAAGATTCACCTTATTGGTCAAGTGCAATGCTTATCATATGGCCATCTGTCCACAACTGACCATAAATGATCACAAATGTGAGAAAGCTAGATTCCAAGAACTGTCAACCAAGATTACTGATCACCACAAGAGAGCTTATTATAAAAATGATGGCAACTTCTTTTGAATTTGAGCAGTTTCTGTCCTGGTTTCAATTTGAATTTTGTAGCCATTTCCATTTCAACAATTTTCAGGGATTCTGAAAATAAAGTGTATCACAGTGAGAGAAGTGAACTTCCTTACAGTAAATTAATGACATCCGTTCTCTGTTATCCAAAAAGGAATGTGGGACGATGCCACCATGAACTTACTTGTGATCAGCTTCTTATGATGGTTAAATGTATCGGCATGGGACTGCTGTAGACTTTCAAAGCGCGACAAATGCACTTTTTTTGTGATGGAAACAGATTTTGTCATCTTCATTGAATATGACATTGCACTGCCAAGTCAAAAGTTGTCTGTCAGCTGGTTTAAGGTCACCAGGTGAAATTTGTCTTGTCTTTCTGCAGTATGTATACTTGTCCCATTCCTCCTCCGAGGAAATCCCAATTTCACACCTGTCAGAAGCCACACTGATGCTTCAATAAATGAATTAAATCGCTACCCAATTGTTTTCACCAGAGGTGATGCAACACCCATTGAAGACGATGCAATACACAGGCGATCTGATGCAGTGCGCAAGGAAGATGACGCAATATCTGGCAGATCCTGGGGAGGGAATGCAACATCATGTCAGATGCCAGATTATCTCAGGAACTGATTTACATTTTTTATGAGTTAGCACTGTCTATTTAAAACTTCAAGTTGCAGAACAAAGGGGATAATATTAGGCGATCTTACCCCAAAATGCCTATAGTTGATAACATGATTAAATAGTGACAGAGATGAGAAAACAAGTTGTGAACAAATAAAGCCAAGATATATACATTTATGTGGAACAAGTTTCATTACCATGCGTAACTGTCCACATGGTGAACTTGCCGATCCAAAATTGGCAAAAACAGTGACTTTTTCAGCTAGGACCCTTTTCAGGGTCTCCTCACTACATCATTATGCCTTGGGTGCAGTCAATCTTCCTTGCACAGACAGACCTGTCCTCAAATAGAAGGAATGCAGCACAATTTAGCCTCTGTAAGGGATCCTGGCCTCATAGGGTTCCATTGAAAACTGAATTTTTGATTTCCACCAATAAAAATTTCCATATTTGAGAGGCCAATGTCTTGAAAATGAAAGGACATAAATAAATTTTGACAAGTCATTCTGAAAGCCTGCACCCAAAGTACCCTGAATAGCAATTTTCAGCTCATACCTATGATTGGTTCCAAAGATATTGGCCTCCAAAATTCCTATAAATTAATGTGCGCGAATCGCTTGGGCATGGCCCCTGATTTTTGGGGGGCCATATCTTGGAAACCCCTTGAAGTAGGACCCTAAATTTTAGCATGTGCTCATTACAAATATAGAGGTACTCCCAAAATAAATTTGAGCCAGATCTGAGTCGGCGATCATTGAAGATTCTTGTGCTTTAGTTGAGTTCATATGGAATGACCATCTATTTGCTCCGGCCACAATGCACACAACCCAGGCCGGCAGCAGTTTAAGGCATTTCTCCACATAGAGTGCTTTTAAATTATTCATTGTCAGCCCCCTTTTAATCATCCTTGGCTTTGTTTGTTGCTATGGTAATAATTTCCAAAGCTGAATTCCTGAATACATTTTAATTGCACCTAGAGAGCTTTTTTCTTTGTTTTTCCGCTGTTCCCCAAGGTCATGGTGGACGGAAACAAGAGGAGTCTTGAGTGTCATGCAGCTAGAAACACTGCCGGTCTTGATCTCTTAAACCCAGAACAAAAACACCACAGATTCTCAAACCCAGGCAAGACACACTGCAGGCCCCCGATTTCTTCAACCCAGGTCAGAAATATTACAACTCCTGGATTAGTTAAACTCAGGCCAGAAACTCTGCAGGCCCTGGATCTCTTAAACCCAGAACAGAAACAGGTCATTAAGACAAGTCTGTGATACCTGCACATCACACTGCCCATTTGCTCACTGAATTTATTTTTTTTCAGGCCTCGAATGTGAGGCTTTTCAGATTTTCTGCTTGTACTCTAAGGCTGTGGACACATTGCTTGCCCATAATCTGCATTATTATTGCAATACATCGCAATCCTCTATTTTACTGACTGAGTATGGCACCCAATAAAATTGATCTTTTCTCTTTCTTTGTGTTTCTGGAATCAGTATTACATGTGAGAAATACAGAGAGTCCACACTTCCAATGTCTCTTCCTCTAGCCCATACACGTTAGAACAGAGGGGAAACTGCTATATGTAGAAAGCCAAACTGCCGAACCCTGAGTAGCATGTAAGTACATCCTAATACGAGAAGATGTTAAAATGTTAAAGTAGACGCAATCCGCTCCAACTGTGAGCAGTTGTGTTCTTGCCCCAAGGTTCACTTCCCCAGCATCATGTGACAGAAGACCTTACCATATCCTCTCATTTAATTGCTTCTGCGGAAAGGCTTTGAACGGTTATTAAATTTTGATTTCAGTTTTTTTTTTTCATTTCAAGAGGGCGAGAAAACAAAAGAAACGTGATTGAATAAAATGTTCTCTGTTCCCTTTGAATCAGTGCTCACACAGGACTGTCCTCACATATTCAGACTATAAATGGAGGAGAGGGAAAGAATGGATATTAATTAAGAGCAAGTTCTGCATTGACTCAGACTTGTACATAAGACAAAAGGTTAAGTAAATGCCAGGGCTGCTGTGTCACTTCAAACAATGAGTATTAGCTTTGGAATCATTAATGTCTGCTGAGAAAACACAGTCAAATTGGAGTCTTGATTGCCAGAGAAACTGAGGCCAGGCCTGTTTCATTTCAATCTATGGCTAAATTAGCCTTCAGCAGAGGGTTGAAAACACACAATTAACTGTGTGAGGTGGAGCAGCGTTGAACAGGACCTTTAATACACTCCAAGCTGGAGATGGAGACTAAGTGCTCTTTTACTGAGGGAGGAACTCGGGCTGCAATAACCATGGAATGAATCCACAGACCTTTCCGTCCAGAACGATGATGAAGATGAAGAACATTATTATAAAATAATTTATTAATGTATTTATTGTTAGTTGTGTAATTCTACAAGTCCTGCCTCCTGGCTCGTTCATTGCCCAGAGACTCTGCTGCCACTCAGATAATTACCCGTATAAACAAAAGCCAGGAGGCGGGACTTCCGATGAATGCGCAAGCTTACTTGAAGCATAACTGTGGTATTTCATTATTTTTAGCGAAAAATAACTGCATTTCTAGAGTTCTGAGGATACGAGTGGACAAAGCAGACTTGGATTATACTGGACGATGCGTTGGACGATGGTTTGAAAGTTACCCAACGGACGTTTTGTGGAGTTTTCCCATTGCTACTGGGTGTCCCCATTTGCTTCCAGCAAAAAAGGAATTTGGACAATTTTTCAAAACTCTCCTGTGGCCATAAAGTTGCGCCAGGTGCAAAACAACTTTGTCCATTCAAGACATCTAATGGTGAGCAATTGATATACAAATTATAGTTTTTGGGTGGAGTATCACTTTAATCTATCTGATGCAATCATGCCCTTCGAGCAATAGCTAATGCCAATTACGGTGAAGTACGTTATGTAATTTGAGTATTATTTAATTTAGTCTTATTATACTGGGGAATCCCATTGAAATAAACATAATGCAGATATGGCCAAACATTATCCTGTTCAAAACCTAACAACCACTCCAAGAGTAAACGCAAGCAAGCTAGGATCTAATTTTCAAGCTCATGTAAAAGAACATTCACTAATGCCATAGCTGGCCAGCCGACATATTTTCGTTATGCTGAGTACAGCCGTTAGCTGTGATTCAAAATGCCTGATGTAGCAAAGTAAAAGGAAATATACACGCAACATGCAGATATAAGATAGATACTTGTATATCCCAACGTTAAATGCTCGCCTGCTTAGCTACCACTTCTGACAACAAGATGCATTCATTCTGCTAATGGCGCCGCACGATTGGTGGTTCTTGCCAAAAGGTCACCCAATCAACAAACAGCAGAAAACACGAGTATTCATATATTCACTTCATTAGTGACGTAAGGGCTAAATGCTGGTTATACAACTGAGGCCAGATTGATATCAGTCAGTGACTGTTGGGAGTGACCAGCACTTGATATGTAAGGATTCCAGGCTACAAACAGTGGAATAAGCCTTGTTACCACTTCCATTATTCCCCAGTTATTTAAATATAATGTCTGTTATGTTGGAAATTTTCTGGTGTGTATCGGTGGCTGACAGGCTCTGGGTACGAGCTTAGAAGTACAGAACTCCAGTACATTTTGGTTACTTGTAATCGGTCCAAAATGGCCGTCTGTGCAGTTCATCTTGTGAACTGCAGTGAAAAAATTTAGATTTTTACTGAAATTAGCTGGAAGAAAGTCATTTCTTGCGCTGAAGAATGGGCTAAATTGGATGGAGAAGAGCTCGTACAAGTAAAATTTGCATTCATTTACAAGCATAAGGCAGTAAGCGATAGCTGGGAAGTCACTATATTTCTTTTTAATGGAGAAATCGCCAAAGTAATGTGCTTGTTTGCTGTCCGACAATTGGAACACCGTGATTTTGTGTGCTTAGTGTTCCTATTTTAGGACACATTGTGTTCAACAAGCCCAGGCATTCCAGGCTTTCTTTCAGGGAAAAAGTGGGTAGTTTAGTGAAGTAGTAAATACAGTACTGTGACTTCACATTTCCATGCGGAAGTGCCTATGATATGGCTACCTGTCTGGACAGTTCATGATGACTGGCCTGGAATTATGCCTATATTTTCTTGTTGGTGGGTATCTTAGCAATAGAGGTATCACAATTGAGGACCTTATGAAGTATTCTCTCGGTCCCTTACCCCTGTCACTTGCTCATCCCGATGGAGGATTAATGAAGACTGACAAAGCCAAATTGATGCATTTCCTGGGAGACAATGTGCCAACTTCAAGTGTTGAGGCAATTCCATTTCTGGCAACATGGATACTTGACGCTATGGCAGTGCTTCAGATGATCCCACAGTCTGAAATACCACGCACATTTGGGGGTTTGGCCGATCTGTATCTTTAAAAAGTTACAAAAATAGCCGAACAGAACAAAGTTGCTGTCATTCACATCGTTCCGGATCATTATCCAGATGTCAGCATAAAGGGGGCTGAGAGAGAACATCGTGGAAAGCCAAAAGGACAGTCCAAAGTTGTCAAGATCTTTTCGAAAGAACAGAAAATCCCTGTCTAATGGAAGAAATTCCTTGCCTGTGGGCAAAATAAAGAACAGCTAGCGGAGTTCTTTCAGTGCTGGTCAGACTCCGAGACGACGAAAAACCTGAATTATGTGGGATATGCAGATAAATGCCATTCCGTACAATTCACTGCCGGTTCCTTAGTTGTCGAACCTGTTCCAGAAATTGATTACATGCATGAGGAAGCTGACACATGTCTTCTTCTGCATGCGTCATATACGTCAAAAACTGCTGAAACGATTGTCATTCAGTCCCCAGACACTGATGTACTTGTCGTTGTGGTTTCAAAGGCTCATTAGATTGAGGTACGTGTTCTGTTTGGGACTGGATGGGGAGACAATCGACGGACATTGGAAGCGTCTGCCATAAGCCAGCACCTGACTGAATCAAAGGCCAAAGCACTTGTTGGCCTCCATAACTTCACAGGTTGTGACTCAGTCTGTGTCTTTCATGGAATTGGTGAAAAGAATCAGATGATTATGCTTCTCAGGGATGATGGTGAAAAGGTGGCAGAATTGTTTGGAAAACTTGGAGAGACATTCGAAGTACCAGACACCATTCTCCCTGGTGTAGAACAGTTTGTTAGTTCATTGTGCATGAAGAATGGAGTGCAAGTGAATGATACAAGGGCAACTTCGTACAAGACTGGAGGGAAGTTAGAAAATTCCATTCCTCCTAACCTTGACTGCCTCAAATGAAATTTGTGAGATGCGAGATTCCCAAATAGTTCTCCATTTATGGGGCCTATTCAAGTACAAATGTTCCAGTACTAAGCAGGCTACATGATGACCAATGTCTGTAGATGAAAAATGTTTTCAACCTCTGCTTTCTTTATATTCAGGAAAATGTTCAATTACATGTATATTCAAAATTCAACATTTACAATTATTGAATACACCGAGTACATACAATGATATGTAATGTACAATAGAAAGAATCGTCCATCATGTTTTTTGATGGGGCACAATCTTTCCTGATGTTTTTGGTGGGTTTGAATGGTGGTGCGTCCAGAACGTGTGAACGGACGTCATGCATGACGTAGTACTACGTCATTAGTACGTCAAATCATCACTACAGTGCCTTTTTCCAGTAGTTTGCTCCCACATTTCTATATGTTGATAATACATTTATGGGGTCTAAAACCAACCATAAAAATTCTAAATGTTCAGCAAAGGTTGTCATGGCAGCCATTTTGAATTGATGTTAATTAGTCAAAAACTGGTGGAGGAGTGACTTGGTAACAACTCTATATCTGTTCTTTATGGCATTCTTAATTATAATAATTTATAGTAATTTCTTAGTTACCAGATGCTGACCTCGAAAATTGTTGTTTAGTCCTTTTTCTTAATATCGTCTCTTTGTCTACTGAACCTATTGCCAAGAGAGCTGGAGAGTCTGATGACAATACTACAAGAACACTCAACTCACAGTTAGGTATCAATACTTACCTTCTTCATGATAATATCAGTGACTGTACTCCATATGGGATTAGTTAACTAAGTATTTGGGTCTCTAAATTGTGTTTATGAGAGTGCTACACCTGTTTTTAAAGCTCTGTGTCCATTATAATGCAAATGTGGAGTCCAGCCCACTCATTATTCTGCATTTAGCATTTTTTGTGCCATTTTCTGGAGTGATCTAAACTATGCATGAGTTGCATATCTGGAGCCTGACCTTTTCACGGGAGAGGCAAAAAAACTGTAAAATCGCTAGTCTGGTCAAAATATGGTAAAACCAAATTATAACATAAATTATAACATTATAACCCTTTCCCGAAAAGGAACTCAACCATTCACCTAAATATCAAAATTCAAATTTTTACAAGTTTACTAGGTATTTTCACATATTTAGGCAAAATGGTTCTCAAATCTTTATGATAATTTTGCATGCTACTGGAGTCACGACCAAAACTTTTTCAAGTCCAAGCATCATTGGTTCATTTTTGCAGATTGATTACTTTTTTCAGATAACATTATTGAACCTAAGCATTATCGGTACGATTTTACAGATAGTCATTTTTATTAGATAATTTGACAGGGATGATAGCAAGTTCAATGGTCAGTCCAATGGTCAGTATCTCAAGACCACTGGACAAAAAAGTGCATAAGTAAACCAACAAACAAACAAACAAATAAATAAATACACACAATTCAAACAGCCACATCCTCTGTGATATTTACAAAATCTCGGCAAGTGATAACTCATTCTTGCTTACCCATTCCAGCCTGAGGTACCTTGAAATGATTAAAAACACGCAAAAAAGAGATTATCCAATGCAATTTATATATGATTAAAATGTTAATCTCCTTCTCAGAGAAACTCAAATTTAAAAAAAGAAATGTTTTTAGAGTTTTTTTTTTAAATTATTAGTGTGGTGTGCATGTTAATTATGTCCATATTTATTTTTCATAAGGTCTTCCTAGTATGAGAAAATTTGTTAATTTTAGCTGACTGCTCTGCTTTCATTTATTTTTATACATCAACCAACCTCTTTTTTTTTTTTTGTAGATTTAAGCACTTGTTTTATTTACGCTATAATAGCGTTATGTGATTGGTAATTTTTGTAAAACTAAGAAAAGAATAAGATGCAACATTATTGAGGGAAACATTATCACAAATTGAAGGTACACAATAGGTTGATAGGTTTACCTTTGCTTCATCATTCAATATCAAAGATGAGTTCCGTCACTAATCGAGTGAACTCATGTGCTCTTTTTCTTTGAATTGACTCTTACTTTGGCTTTTAAAGAAATGTGATATCTTAATGCGGGGCAGTGGAAAGTGTGGATTATGGCAGTGGGGGTGTGGCTGGATGAATGTGTGTTGGCTCGGCTGTAAGAAAACATGGTGATGTGCGTCTGATTCCCTTTCACACCATCTTCCCAGGCCGGCGCAAGTCTGATGAGCAGAGAGTAACATCAAATAGCATCCTCGTTTGTGTTTGTGTGTGTGTGTGTGTGTGTGCGTGTGTGTGTGTGTGTGTGTGTGTGGGGGGGGGGGGGGGGGGTGTCCTTTCATGCATACATATGTGAGTGTGCTGGGTGAATGTTTTAGTGAGTGCATGTGTGACTGCATGCATGTGTGTGTGGGTGTGTTTTTTGCTTGTGTGTATGTGCGTATTTTTATATCTTTGTGAATGTGTGCGCACGCGCGTGTGTGTGTGTGTGTGTGTGCGCGCGCATGTGTGTGGATGTATGTGTTTTAAAAAACACTGCGTGGAAATCTGTTAACAAAGACCTCAACTGGAAAAGGCAGTCACCAAATAACAAATAAGTTAGTTATTTGAAAGTAAACAAGATGGATATACTACATGAAACATAAATTACCAACTCTTCAGGCCACTCGGGCAACATTTCTAAAGTGCTATTCGACAAATCTTATGGGAAACATAAAATATGACTGTAACAGTTAAATTCTCTCCGCAATGTCACTTCTCCATATGCATGTGTGTGGACAATTTTGGAAAACAATATAATGACACAGTAAAGAACTTTTTCTGGACTCCAGATTTCAGATGATGCGCTCAGAGTGAAATGCACTTTACCACTGCCAACACTGTGATACAGAGCTGAAACAACAACTCTACTCTATACACCGTACACCAACCATATACTTTACACCAGGGGTGTCGAACTGACCCGTAAACGGGCCAAGAGGCTGCAGATCTTCAATCCTACCAAGCAGAAGCTCACTTGAAAGCACTGATTTAATCAACTGATCTAGGCCTGCACTACTGATTAGTTGTATCAGGTGAGCTTCTGCATTGTTGGAGTGAAAACCTGCAGCCTCTTGGCCCGTTTACGGGTCAGTTTGACACCCCTGCTATACACCATACACTATACACCATACACAATGCACTGCACGCTATACACTACACATTGTACACTATGCACCATACACTATACACTATGCACCATACACTTGACACCATACAGCACCCATCAGAAATAGTTTGACACTGTCCTCTTGCGTTTGTTCCACTATTATCAAAATATAAGCATTTTTCAGTAGTTTAAATGACCTCAAATGACATGATGCAAGACATAAATAGTGAAAAGTCTAAAGGAATATTACATTTAGGATGCTAATTTACATTTTGGAGTTAATAAAAATTGTGGCTTTTGGCTGAATAAACAGATCAATTAATTATTTGTATTTTCTTGTAATGGATGTAAAAATCCACTGAGATAGGATCAAATAATCAGGAAGAAGCAAATCTCATGTGATGTGTGTCCTCGGGACATCCAGAGTAGGATGGGCTTAAACCTTCAGGACCATTTGCATGCAAAAGCTCACCATTTTGTTCAATCTATGATGTCAATAGTTTTTGTGAAGCAAAACAAAAAAAAAAAAGCTTTATTCATTATTTTTCCCCATCTCTGACTGCTAGAAAATTGTTCTTGAGCGCTAGTTTATGTTTTGAACGGCAGTGTATGTCTACTGCTTCAGCAGCAGCAGGCTTCTTTATCTGTGCTTGCATTTGTGTGTATGTATGGGTGCCAGGAATGTTCGAAAGTTTTCCATTTTTCAGTTTGCTATTCAAAGTGTTGTGAATCAAGTTAAAATTCACTGGAGGAGGCTTTTCATAATAGCCTTCAGTCTTGAAATGAATTACATCTATTGTCAAAGTACTTTAATCTTATTATAGAGCGAAGTAAAATGACAGAGTATTGTGCAAAATGACAAAGAAGAATAACGTTTAATCTACAAAAGACTCATACTTAGTGAATTACATTAATTCTAAATAGCATTACATCGCTTCATTCAGTGGAGATAAAAAATGACATTTTCATTTCATATCCATCGACAGAATAAAATGCTCCTTTGAACATGTTCATCTTTCATTGACAAATTCACAGAGCTGGATTGTGTGCACTGCCTGGTGAACATTTTCACTCCGTAAGGAGTGTCAATATTTTTGACCTCGCCCTGAACTGCCTGTGCTGTACTGCACTGTTGCTGGTGCTGTGGTGCACTTCCTGTGTCCCGCGTGTCAGACTGAGAATGGATTCTGAGTTCAAGCAAATACAGTGATGCCGAATTGCTCTGCTTTGCTTTGGAGGGAGATTCAACAATATTTCAAAAGCAAACTGAAAGGAGCTGGGAAAGGCCATTTGTCCAGCTGTCTGCGTTCAAACCCAGAAATCAAAGGCGAATCTTTAACTGTCCAAATTTCTTGGGATGCAGCATATGCTTATCTGAGTTATCTAATACAGTATCAACTGAAGATATTGCAGATGAAAACCATTGAGAAAAGAAAGCTATTAACGTTGTTATTATTATTATTATTATTATTATTGTTGTTGTTGTCTCTGCGGCTGGTGGCTAATAAACAGATAATAATAATAATAATAATAACATAGGCATTTAACCACTTGATCTTTTGATCTACAAAAGTAGAACTTGAACATAAAATATAATTTTTAAAAATTCGACAACGATATTGAGGGGGCCATAGAATATCGTGGCCACTTCCTGCATTCCACTTCCTGTCTGGAACCTGGCATGTGTTTCCCAGTAATGATTGTTCCTATCATTAAATTTAATTTTTAAGTATGGTTCTACGAACCCTCTCAAATTTGTTACATGCATTTCCCAAAACAGCACTTACATTGGGAATGTGTGAATGCTTCTTAAAATCTTCTGAAAGCAGCCGTCCACTGTAATGGGAAATAAATTACCACTATCAGAGATGCAATGTGTCGCAAACATCAAAGCAAACATTAACTAAAAACTTTTGTTTTGCTTGCCGAATATTACAGCAGAATGGTACATCGTACTCCCGTATTCTCACTTCCTAAGCCAATTATCATGGCTATAACCCACAACCGCCGATTCTGTTTAGAAACACACAGGAAAAGTGCGGAGGGTAAAAGCAATGTAGCTAAAGAGGATAAAATTGACCTTTTGTCCTAATGAATTACAAATTATCAAAACTACAGAGGCCAAAAATGGCTTGCTGTATTGCTGTTTAAGTTCTGAGCAGGCACGACGTCTTTGTGTTTGCAAATTTATCTGTGGGATGAGAGGCAGCTGCAGGGCCTGGGTTCTGGCATTTTCTGGGAGGCAGTAGGTACCCTCGATGCCACTACCTGTTCGTACTGGTTAGAAACTCAACAAAGCTGAGCACGCTGGCCTTTAACAGGGCACACAATGTGGCGCAAAGCATCGTGCAATGCACCATGGGTAGCAGATGTGCTTCCATTGCCCGAACAAGTCAAATGGGGGCCTTCTATCTGTAATGTCCAAAACACTGCCGTCATTGCCATGGTAGCGATGCTTTACTACACGGCTGTCAGGGTGAGGGCGGGTTCGCCGGGGGGGGGATGGAGGGTGGAGGAAGAGGAGGGGGGAGACGAAGAATAGAGGACGTCTGCTAATTGTGCAGACCAGACATGTGGTGTACCTGGCTGGGTTAGACTTACGTCAACATGCTTTAGACATCAATCTTCACGAAGATTTGGTTGTGGCATGCTGTACATACATTTGTGTTTGCCTTTTTCAATGAGTGAAACCAAATCTTTCGGAAGATTTTGTCTTTTAACGATAGTATGAGAGTTACGTCAGAAGTACTTTCAACAAAGACGTATTTAGAGGTGAACTCCAGCTGTCCTATCATCTTCAAACCCGCTCTTAAGCTTCTGTGAGTGCTATGGAGTGTTTGTTAATCTGTGACCGTTTCTGCGACCGTCTTAAATTAAGAGGCCTTTGGAAAACACACCCCAGAGGGTGCTGCATGCTAAAAAAATTATGTGACAACTAACTACACACTTTTGTGTCATCATGGTTTAATGGTACAACTCAGTGGTTGAGTTTAAACTAGCACAAAATGTGTTACCCTAAACTAGACACACGAATGCATGGAAATATAACAACTGCGAAATAGTTATTTTAAGGTGATGCAATGGTATACTGACAGGAAGGTAAACATTGAGGTCTGTGAATTTGTCTTTTAATAAGACTTTAAGGGGGAAAGAGGTGCGGTTGGCTTTTGAGAACAAGAGAGCGGATCTCCGAGCACTGGGGTACTGTTTTTACATGATTACACTCAAGTCTTAAAGCGCTAGCTTAGGAGTGCAGGCTCTCGCACAACTACAGCTGGGGGATTTGTTAAATGATTGGCCTCATGCTTAATTCAATCAGTGCCCCCCCCATCCTCCCCTCACTTTCTTCATCTCGTTTATGAGCCCGTTTAAGGAAAGCGATATTTTGCATATCTGGCTAAGTGCTGCTAACAACCTTCGGTACGCTTAAAGAATTAATAAAAATCAGGAGAAAAGTGCGGTGTTATACCACGGCGGTAATTTGCTTCCCTTGAACCAACGATGACTTGCACTTTATGCAAATTGGTGTCTGGGGACAACAAAATCCCTCTTAATACATATGCAGAGTTCATAAAAAAAGACGTGTAAGAGAGAGGTGTCGGGTGGGCGGGGAGGTGGGCGGGCTGTGTGATATGCATTGCCAAGTCAGCAATCTGAGGAAACGCTCCATACGAAATGAGAGCGCTATATTGGATGATAGTACCTCGTTCTCCGGCCTGCATCCACCCTGCGCTCCTTGCAGATACTGGAGCCCGTAGGAAGGTGTGAGGCATGCGTTGGGAGAAGGAGATGCAGATCTACGGGAACAGGCTCGCGTGTTCAGAAAAAGCAGAACGGCTGTGGCCGGGCCGTCCCATGTCAGGTGTCCCGGATGGCCATGCCTGGAGGGTACATGCCCAACGCGGCATTCGCACTGCTGGCTGACAGCCACAGATACACAGGCATGGAGAACAGCTTTGGGAAGCATGTTGGGCTAAACATCTGCTGGTGGCAGAGCGGGGCATTGTGACCATGAATTTTTTATAATCACATGTGCGAGGGTGTTTCTGAAGCTCGAATGGCAGGAACCTCTTTATTTTCTGTTCTCCAGGCTATTCGTAAGTGACCCAATGCACCTCCTTCAGAAAGGGCATTTAATGTCACTCTGTTGCTAAAGTGCGCGCGCAGTAGGCTTGACTTTCGAGCCTTTTTTCCGTTGCGCGTGATCTTGGTACGTTTTTAATTTAATGCACCGCCTTGGACTGACTCCTCCTCTGCCGCCATTTTCTTTTGTCTGTTTTTATTACTAATGCACAACACGATGAGCATGAACGAGCCTTGTGTTCAGGCAGATGGGGACTGTGGGGCAAACTGTGTTATGGATACTGGGCTTTAGCAGAAAAAAATTCAAGCATTTTTTAATTCTTACATCATAAGAAAAACTAATTAACAAGAATAAACTAATAACTAACACAAAAATAAACTAATAAATTAATCGGAAAAAAACTAATTGGATAATCAGATGCGTGAGGCACAGGTTCATTTAGCATAATAACGAAAGAGACCAGAGACAAAAGAGATGGAGTAAAGGAAATAATGAAAGAATGAGAGATGGAGAGACGGCCCTGGAGCCAGCAGAACACGTTTGTGCGTCTCCCCGGAACGGTATTAAATATAGATCTAATGGCGCCATCTTTCAGGCTGAGAGTCGTCGACGGCTGAGAGGGTGGGGGGTAGATTTTGGGGTCCGAGGTCTGTGTTCTGGTACAGAGGGATCAGACTGAAAGATTGGACTCGATCACAGCCTAGTTCAGGGAACATCCACCATACCTGAAGCATGTCGCTGTCCTCGAACTCCTCTCCTACAGATGCCTATATGCCCTCGCTTCGATCACGAATGATGCTCCCTCGAATTTATTTTTTTTTTTTTGGTCTAAAGCTGAATGTCAGTGAACGACACCTTGGACTCCAAACACAAATTATATACAGCACATACGATTCGGGTTCCTCGCGCGATGTGTCTATCTTTATTTGTCTGTTATTATTTTTATTATTATAATTTTTTTACATGTTATGTTGTACCTTGCAGTGAGGGAGTAGAACTCTGCCGTGCCAATGAGGGGGAGGTGTGAATCTCATTTGTGAGCGAGAACAGCCTGAAGCGTTCGGTTTAGCGGGGGGTCTGACTCCTTTGCAAAGGAATGCGAGCAAAGACCTCGGGAAACCGTTAATTGGACACCTATACCATCTCAAACCAGGGGCTATGCATCTGCTATGGAAATGACTGTTAATTAGAGACTGGCACACAATCCACAGGACGTAATACCAGACCCGGGAGCGAGCTCTGCCTCCTATAGACGTGTCATTTCCCAACATGCATGTCCGGCACCAGCAGCAGGTACAGCCAGGTGTGACGACAGATTGTTGAAACTATCTGAAAACATCAGATGGCTCTCTGTCAAATCCATTCCTTATGGATAATAATAATAATAATAATAATAATCTTGTACAATAAAAAATGAATTGGACGTATGTAGTTTGATTTTTCAAAAATGAAAAATAAATAAAAATCCCACACTTGCTTGCTTTTTGAAGTGCTTCATGACTGGCAGTGACACACGGTGTAAGATCACACTGCAGATCCGCCCCTCCTATAGGGTGGTGGCGCTACAGGACCGCTCTTCCGCTCGTAAAAACTACTGCAGCGGAGTGAAGATTGAAAGGCAAGCAGAGTGAAATATTCAATGCTAAATCGATTATTTTAGAACATGTGCATAATTTCAGTTATAAACGCATACTGCCATTAATAAAATGAAATAAAAAGATATGAAGTGACAGTGCAGGCTGTAAAACTATTATCTTAATAATAATATTGTTATTATTGTTATCATTATTATTTGCGGTAGTAGTGATAGAAAGAGAAGTGGCGGTGTACTGAGAAGATTGTTAAATAGTGCTCATGTATTTTTGCACAAATAGGGAAAAAATAAAGGTATGCAGGAGTAGTCAGGTTTGACTATTTTGTGCCGAAAATTAAAACAAAAGTATTCTGAAATGGCCTGGTTTCGATTGGCAGACTGCATGCAATTCTGTGAAAATGCTGTTAAAATTATGCAATTAAATCTGTACTGACATAATTAGACACTATAAAAAAAAAAACTATGTAACCAGGAAAGTTCTATAATGGGGAAAATGTTTCTCCTTTCAAGGAAAGTCATGGGGTAAATGCCTGGCAGAATATCAGTGAGGGGGCAGTGATGGTGAGAAACCAGGCTGAGTCCCTGGAGTGGATTTCAGGTTAAGGGCCTTGCTGAAGGGCCCAACAGCAGAGTTCTTCCCAACTAATATCTCCTGATATAAATCAGAACCCCAGTCCCTACCAGGGCCTCAAACTAGCAACTCTACTGGTGCCTGTCGAACAAAAAGCCCACCTCACTGAAATCCCTTCTTTTGGGTCACACTAAGTTTAATTGTTGTCCTCATGAGTGTGTTTAACCCTCCTATTTTGATTACTATGTTTTTAGAGACAGTGAACATTTGAGTTGGGTCAAATTGACCCAGAACATAATTGGAGGGTTAAGTTTAAGCTATAATCTCCCTGTGCATCTTTCTGCAGTTCTACTTTGCTGAAGACTGACCCAGCGTAACGCTACCATTGCACGGCCAGAATATCTACCTTCATCAAGGTCAAGAATTTTTTTTTTCTATTCTTAATGTCTTCATTTTCAGAAAATATAAGAAAAAAAATCTAATTTAAAAGAGCCAAGAATTTATCTGAATTTCTTCGGGCAAGTTTTGACCAAGTTATGAAAATGGCTGTGCAGCTCTCGCCTGAACTCAAAGGTGGAAGAAAAAAATTAACCAGAAAGATATTTAGACGTGGAAAAAAAACACTGAAGCATCCTCATTCAATTGAAACAACTCATGCTTCAATAATAGGCTGACACATTTAACCCCAAATCACTTCAGATGAAAAGGTGTAAGACGACCAGCTTACTGAAGTGAATGAAGTAAGGTGGCTGTAATACAAGGACGTCAGGCCTCTAAATCTCTATTCTGTGTCTATGTATTTTCAGGATTTAATTTCATCGCCCTGGGAAGCCTCAGTCACTCTGAAACTCAGAACATTGTTCTGATTTCCAAAACTAAGTTCAGAGTTTACCCGCTCTCTGAAAAAACGAACGCTATTTGGACTGTGGGAAACTATATCCGAATGAGGATGACGGTAGTAGTACTCTCAGTTGAGTAATGCACGTTTGTGTCTTAGTTGTTTATTTATTTGTCTGTGTGTGTGTGTGTGTTTGTGAATGCCTGCATGAGGGTGTGCGCACGTGTGTGTGTGTTTGCACTTCCAAAAATTACACAAAATTATAGATCTTGGCCCCTTTAATCCAAATTAACTCCTCTCAGCATCCACTCAAACAATTTCTCTCCTCTTGTTTCTGCTCTAGACAAGAGCCTTGATGTCATCTTCCATTCCACTGTGCCTTTGAGCCAAATATTTAAAATTTGACAAAAACTGCCTTTTTCTTCCAAACTTAGACACTCTCGCTTATTGTAACAGATTCAGTCACTTATTACACTCAAATAGGAGTAACCCATTGAACGCCATAGGCACCTATAGTTGCCCAATTGTGTGAGATATCAAAACCAGATGCTGTTGAAAACCTATCATTCGGCAACTTGTTTAAAAGAGCTCCCGCAGGGGAGCTCTTTTAAACAAGTTGACACACGATAGGTTCTCAACAGCTCAGGATTATTACACTTTTAATTCCTTGAAAATGTATTCAGAGCTCAATAATTCATTAAATTTGCCCCCCAAAGTTATCCCAAACCGTGCTGTCAGTCAGTCAAAAACTATGCTAGATGTCGGACTCAAACAATAATACACGGCCACATCACCCCAGTTCTCCACAAGCTCCACCAGGCCACAGTCAAATTTAGAATCAATTTCATAATCCTTCTCCTTGCATAAAAAAAAAATTCTTCCATATCTGTGCTTCTAAACACTTCTCTGATTCTCCACAGGACTACTCTCACCCTGCTCAGGACCTTCCTCCTCGGGGCTACTCCCCGTCACCTCCTCACCTCCTTCTGCACTCGGCAAAAACCTTCAAACAGCAAACCTTAAGCTGACTTAACCTTAACTATGAAATATGAAATTCTCTCCTGCCCAACAGTCTGACTTCTTTTAGTTCAGTCAAGAAAGAACTCAGGAAGGTCTTATTCTGACCAGCATACAAACTTGTCACTCGACCTAGCAAACTCTCACTCAAACTCACACACATCCACATTCCTTGTGACATCGTACGGTCATGTGACCACCGGGAGGCGAAAAGGACGCATAAACTTCTGCCAATCAGTTGATCAGTTTTTTCATTATTCAGGGTGATTCCCTCCCTCTCATGATGTCACAAAGGACAGCTTTTAAATGGCTTGTAATAGCTAATTGGCTATGCACCTGGCAACATGATAAAAGACATTTAAGAACAATAATGAGTTTCAATCTCTTCCGAGAATCCCTCTACCTCATCGTGGTGGAGGGGTTTGCGTGCCTCTGGGATCTCGAGAGCTGTGTTGCCTGGAGCACTACCTCCTGATCGAGTTTCCCGTGGCAAATTGGTCCCAGGTGAGGGACCAGACGAAATGCGATTCACTGGTTTCCTGTGACACGGCCTGATAAGGATGAGAGAACCTTGCCCAGAATATGGACACTAGGCCCCCTCGTGGAGCCAGACCTGGGACTGGAGCTCGTCTGCAAGAGCCTGGTGGTTCAGTTTTTCCTCGGAACTGGCCAGGCTTAACTATAAAGGCTATGGGGAGCCAACTCTTTGTGGTCCCAGCAGTAGAAGTCATGTGCATTGTGGACCAGGTGGCAGATGGGGGCATTCTGGGCCCTGGTTTTGACACCTGGATGGATGGAATGATGGATGGATGGGATGAGTTTCAATGCATTTTGCCATATCAAAGCAGATAATATTTGCAATCCAGATGTCATTGTGCTTCCTTTATCAGATAGCAAATCATCAATAACTACAAAGGAAGGAGTGTCATTGACGGACACACACGTCCTCATATGACCACACTGTCCAGACAACGTCTCTTTCAGAGAAGGCCTTGCATATTGCAGCAAGACAATGCTAAACCACATACTGCATCCATCACAACAGCATGGCTTCGCTGTAGAAGAGTCCGGGTGCTGGACTGGTCTGCCTGCAATCCAGACCTTTCACCACTAGAAAACATTTGGCACATCATAATACAAAAAATCTGGCTTAAAAGAGCCAGGACTGTTGAGCAGCTAGAATCCTTCATCAGTCAAGAGTGGGACAATATTGTTCTCCCAAAACTCCAGCAATTGGCCTCATCACTTCTCAGACATATACAGACTGTTGCTAAAAGAAGAGGGGATGCTACACAATGGCAAACATGGCCCTGTCCCAACTTTTTTGAAGTGCATTGCAGCCATCAAATTCAAAATGAGCAAATATTTTTCATGAAATGGTCAAATGTCTCACTTTCAACATCTGACATGTTGTCTACGTTCTATTGTAAATAAAATATAATATATGGGTTTATCAGATCTGCAAATCATTGTATTCTTTGTACTTATTGTTTCATGCACATTTTACAATATGTCCCAACTTCATTGGAGTTGGGGTTTGTATTTCAGCTTTCTAACTGCTCTTATAACTGGCAGCAACCATTCTTTAGACATTGATTTGGGAGCTAACGGCATCAGATTCCAAATGCATATGTGATGCATGAAATGAACTGTAGACCTTATGTCTGCTTATCAGTAAATTTAATGAGAAAACAGTGCGCACCTTTTCTTAGAACGGCTGCATGCATACACACATCCAATCTGTCTCACACACATGCATCCATTCTGTCTAACATAAACACATCCATTCTGTATAACATACACACAAATACGTTCTGTTTAAGATGCATTCATACACACACATTCACTCTGAGACTCCCCCATGATCATACACACTTAAGACTACTGTACATTTAGGCACACACTCATGCTCTATCTCTCTCTCTCTCTCTCTCTCTCTCTCTCTCGCACATGCTCCTTCTCCCACTCTCTCACTCTGACTGACACACATACAATCTCACAAGCAACCATACTGTCCATATAGGCACTCACACAACACACACACATACACATACTACATACACACACATACCAACACACACTTGCACATGTATACACATACACATACACGCACATGCAAATACACTCGCCTGCACACATACAGACCCATGCATGCACACACATACAAGAATACAAACATACACACACACACAAATGCAAGCACGCACTCACACACACATACACATGCACTCATATACCCTGTATATTTCCCTTTCTCTCTGTTGAACTCTCAAATGCTTTACATCCACAAACACAATGCAGCTGCGTGTGTGCGTATTCTCGCGTGTGTGTGCGTGTGTGTGTGTGTGTACGCAGGTGAGTGCGCGTGCGCATGTGTGTGAGTGTGAGTATGGGAATATGCCTGAGTGTGAGTGTGTGTGTGTGTGTGTGTGCAGAGTGTGTGTGAGTGTGCGTGATTGTGTGAGTGTGTGTGCGTGATTGTGTGAGTGTGTGTTACTGGGCGTTTTGGGCAGCATCGGTCCTGAGGCTCCAGCAGGAATCACAGGTGAGAGGTGCAGCAGCTATGTGCGAGTGTGTGTGTGTGCGTGTGTGTGTGTATGTGTGTGAGAGTATGCGAGTGCAGGAGTCACAGGTGAGAGGTGCAGCGCTGCTCTCCAGAGGCGTCTCTGCAGAATGATTTAGTGAGGGAGAGGTGACATTAAACAGCTCATTAAGTATGCAAGGATGCAGCACCCAGAGCGGCCCTGCTCCTGACTCGCCTAAAATATGGCCGCTGTCCGCACCTCCTGCAAATCTCCCTCTCCGAAGACGCCTTTTCCCTCAGGATGCACTGAGGACAGGAATATTACCCTGCAAGTAATATTACTCATAGAATCAGAAGTGCCGAAGATATTCAAAGATACAGTCACTCTGCAGCGATGGTACTAGTGCTCTGATTGCATTGCTTTAACTAACCTTCAATGTATTCTGAACGTTATTCATGTGCAGACTGCCACTGAACCGCTGTTCATGACACTTGGGTTTCAATAAGCAGCACAAACCCTTAAAATGGACGATAGTTTGAAATGGAGACCTTGTGCATCCCTGAAGATAAGGGTGTATGATCCAATAAAGAAAATGAATGAAGCAATTTTTTAAATTTAAATTTAAATATTTAAAAGATTTAAATCCAAACTCTCGAATGTAGCATTGTGTTGGGTCCGCTCTACTATCAAAAATCCTTTATGATCATGCTCCCTTTTTATTTTATTTTACATGAATAAGTAAGAAGATCAAGGCTACCATTCAAAGATTTTTAAATGTATTCATTTTGGGTATCGCGCGCGGGAGCCCTCGATGGACCCTTCCTCGACTCTTTTGTATTCAGGCTTTACAGAGGACTCTGTTTGAGTGGTCTGGTGTCGGTGGACCCTGATGGTACTTTTCTTTTGAAAGCCAGCAAGATCCACTTTAATACAATCTTCCCGGTGTGTGTTTATCTGTTTATTTGCTACCTTTATTGCTCGCCTGATTGTATGCAAAGCCGTTAATTAGCACAGTGTGTCGTTAGGTGGCCCATTCAGAATTTTTGACGGGGCTTTTAATGAGAGAGTGTACCGTGAAGGTAAGAGTCGCCACTGAGCACAACATGAAAATAATAATGAAAACTTCTTTACAAAATATAGTTTTTTTTAGAGTCTTTGTGGCCTCTCAGCGTGGTCCCGCTCTTCGACAAAGTTGGAAGATAAAGCACGGAGTGAACATTTTATTCCCCAGTCATCTTTGTGCTTTCATGGCGGCGGAGTTTAAAAGAGAACAAGTCAGACTTCCCCTGTTCATTCTTGTATTTGCTGCTCACTCAGTATTTTACACAAATAAATTCCTCAAAAGGTAAAAATATTTTTTATTGTGTAGCCTAGTATTTCGATGAATCCCCGTTAGCGCCACACAAAGACAGCTAGACGTTTTTAACGAAAGCTAAGAATTAAGTAGCGTGTGTTCACTCACATTTAAACTGGAACACCTGTGATTATCAGAAGTGGTAACTGAACAAGACTTTGTCTCTATAACATAGTGGATTAATTTATATCTTGTTCATTTTTACCTCCGAGGAGATACGTTTTAATAGCTTCATGATTCCTTTCTGGTCCTTGATGGGTTAAAAACTGAGCCAATTACTACACTAATGGGTTTAAAAGGGTCTAATTAACAAATAATAATTTATATGTAAAAAAGGGGGATAATGAATTTGATAGCATGGATATTCTTTATTAATATTCCGTTCAGGACCGTAGGACCTCTTTGAAGTTATCTCTGTCGGCACGAATGTTGCGGGTTGCAAATTGGCGGGCGCGCTGTCGAGCCGGACGGACAGATTATTCAATTCTCTTTCTGTCTTTATCTATCTCTCCACCTGTATCGTCAAGACATCAAGACTAATAAGATTTACATGTAGATGTGCCACTATATACAGTAAGCACATGTTAATTTGTGTGTGTGTGTGCGTGTGTGTGTGTGTATGTGCGTGCGTGTGCATGCGCGTGCGCGTGCACGCGCGTGTGTTTCTGCAACTGCGCAGGCATTTGTGTTTGCGTGGGTATATGTGTGTGTGTGTGTGTGTGTGTGTGTGGTCAATGTACAGTGTACGGAAGATGCCAGATACCAGATGAAGGATACCAGATTTTTTTGTTCTTAAGCCGCTTTCGCACCGAAACACGCGTATTTGCATCTTCACATTGACTTTGAATGTAATCTGTCGTGCGAAAAATTTGTTTCGTGACTGATGCAAAAGCAGCTTTATGGGGACATTTTCAGGTCCCCATGAGGAAATGAAGCTATATTAGCCTTAAAGATTATGGTTAGGTGTCGGTATGCACTATCTACGGCTACGGTCAGGTAAAGAGCTTTGGGAATGAATGTTAGTCAATGGGATGACCCCCCATAACATGAAAACAATGTATGTGTCTGTGTGTGTGTGTGTGTGTGTGTGTGTTTGTGCGTGTGTGTGTGTGTGTGTGTGTGTGTTTGTGCCTGCCTGTCTGTCTGTTTGTCAATGCCTCTGTGTGGGAGCATGTTGGAGCTAAACCACTTCTAAAAAAAAGTTAATTTCATTCATGAAGCTGCAGCCCTTTTCAAATGACTGCGATTGTATTATTACAAATTATCCCAACATTGTATCACCCTAATCAGATAATAAAATGTTAGAATAAGAAATGATACATCAAAACGCCAAATTACTTGAAGAATGGATAAGAAGTCCAGAAGAAGGAAACATGACAATTCCACTTCACAAATGTGAATATTAATTATAAAAATTCAGCGTGATGCGGTTTCATAATTTATCCAGTTTCAATAGAAATTAAATGAACGATTATGGGGTCCTTTATGACATTTGGAAAAATACTGCAGCCGGAATGGAGCATTTTTGCAGAACAATATATTCACTGAAGTGTTTAATGCGGAAGACAATGAAACAAGGCTTTTATATGCCTGACAGTAAAGTGTGTTTGGACCCCTGGGAGTATTGGGGCGTTTGGAAGGGCAGTTTCTCTGGTGTACCTGTGTGATACATAGATGTAGTTTTAGTGGGGGGAGAGAGGTGGCGGCGGAGAGTCTGTTTCACTCGTAGCCTGGGGTTGGGTTAGCAGGTTCACTCCAGACAGGAGGAGACGAGCTGGGGAGCATATGGCCGTCCGCTCGCTCCCGCCCTGACGTCCCCGCGCTCAAACAGAAGCTAAACTGAACAAAAAAGGACAGCAGGTACCCAAACGTCCCCAGCACTGCAAGGTACAGGCTCCAGGTTGCCGCGACACACTTGGAGCCATATGGCGACCTCGGGCTGTGCGCTCGTCCGAGTCCCCGAGGGTCACGTCGGCGTCTTTTCTGCTTAGCCGCAACCTGGCGCCCGTTCCAGCGAAAGCTCTTCCTCTCTGTTCCCCGGGGAACGGCGGAGGTGGCGGTTAACAGATGAGTCGTAATAGCCCAAAGACAGCGGACAAGAGAGGAACTCAACTCTCCGATGGCGCTTCTTAGAGCTGCTCTATTGCATTAAAGTGTGAATCACAGTCCCATGGATGCCTTTCGTGGTGTTCGGTGCGGCGGGTTTATATTTTGAATTTATGTACCATCACTCACCTATTCTGTAATCCTTACCCTGGTTGTGCCTGGGGTCCCAATATCATATCAAGTGCTTGACTGTGAGGACAGATATACGCAGCATAACACATTTCATATCAGAAGATTTTCTTGGATTCCATCATGTGGAATTAGTGCAAAGGAAAGGACTTAGTCGCCATAAAATTTGAATAAATTGATTCGAAATTGAAATACACTGTTATATTAGTCACAGAATTCACTATTATTATTATTATTATTATTATTAGTATAGTTGTTATTACAATGACTTTCAAATCACACCAGCCATTATTTTATTCACAATAGAACAAAGATAACATTGCAAATGTTGAAACTGACAAATTTTACAATTTTATCCACAAAATGAGCTTTCAAATTTGATGGCTGCTACAGCTCTCAAAAAAGTTGGGACAGGGGACAGGGGTTTACTATGGTGTAACATTCCCTCTGCTTTATAGCACAGAGTGGAAGTGTCTGGGTATTGAGGAGAAAAGTGTATTGAGTTTAGCCATTGGAATTTGAACCCACTCTTGGTTAATACGCGGTAGCGCAGTGGTCAAGTAGGCGTAAGGTCCTGAGTTCAACCACCGGGCACGGCCTTCGCGGAGTGTTCTTGGGCAAAACACTTTACTCCCACACTCCACGCCTCACTCCACCCAGGTGTATAAATGGGTACCAGCAAATAGGCAGGGAAACTTGTCTAAGAGCTGGGGGGAGTACCTGTGATGGACTGGCATCCCATCCAGGGGGAGTAGCAATACTCCTAGTCGCTTCATGCCATGGAAACCGGGGTTAAGCACCGGCCCGATGGGCCAATAGGCTCGTACAGGCTTACTTCTTGGTTAATACAGGCTTCCAGCTGCTGAAGAGTTTTGGTCTCTTTTGATGGATTTTTTCTAAATTATATGCCATATGTTCTCAATGAAAGATCAGGACTGCAGGCAGGCCAGTTCAGCACACGGACTCTTCTATTAGGAAGCCATGCTGTTGTTATAGCTGCAGTCTGTGATTTTGCCTTGTCCCGCTGAAATACACAAGGCCTTCCCTGGAATAGATGTCATCTGGAGGGGAGCATATGTTGCTCTAAAACCTTAATATACATTTCAGCATTCATGGTGCTTTTTAAAACATGCATATGTCCCACACCATATGCACCAATGCATCCCCACACCATCTGAGATGCAGGCTTTTGAACTGAACGCTGATAACAGGAGGGATGGTCTTTCTCCTCTTTCGCCCGGAGGACGCGACTTCCATGATCTCCAATAAGAATGTCAAATTAGGACTCGTCTGACCACAGGACACTTTGCCACTTTGCTACAGTCCATTTTGAATGAGCCTTGACCCGCAGAGCACAGCGGTGCTTCTAGATCATGCTCAACAATGGCTTCCTTTTTGCATGATAGAGTTTCAGGTGGCATCTGTGGATGGCACGGCGGTCTGTGTTTACAGAAAGTGGTTTCTTGAAGTATTCCTGGGCCCATTTAGTAATATCAATGAGTACCCGAAGATCACAGCCATCCAGTAAAGGTCTTCGGCGTTGTCCCTTATGCACAGAGATTTTTCCACTTTCTCTGAATCTTTTGATGATGTTATGCACTGTTGATGATGAGACTTTCAAAGCCTTTGCAATTTGATATTGAGGAACATCATTTCTGAAGTATTCTGCAATTTTTTAATGCAAGCCTTCACAGGTTGGAGAGCCTCTGGCCATCTTTACTTCTGAGAGACTCAGCCTCTCTAAGACATCCCTTTTATACCCAATCATGTTACACACCTGATGCCAGTTACTTAATTACTTGTTAAAAGTTCTTTCAGCTGATTTTTTTTTTACATATTAATTGCTTTTTCAGCCCTTTTTTGCCTGTGTCCCAAATTTTTTCAGACCTGTCGCATCCAGAAAATTCGAAATTAGCTCATTTTGTGATAAAAATGTATAATGTTTCAGTTTCAACATCTGAAATCTTATCTATGTTCTATTGTAAATTACATATTGGGTCGTGATCCAAAAGTCATTGCATTTTGATTTTATTCACAATTTACACTTTGTCCCAACTATTTTGGAATTGGGGTTGTATTATTATTGTTATTAATAAGGTCATGTAGGGAATTTCGATGAAATGACATAACAGGGACCTTTCTGGTTCATTAGCCATTATGCCTGTTCTTTACAGGATTAGAAACAATAACAAATGACCTTTCCCCTTCCCATCTGTGGCTTGTGGCTGAACATACAAACAACTGCTGAAATCAATCAAACTTTCAATGCTGGGAATGATTGGGCAAGTGACGGCATGATTTGATTGGGCCAGCGACACAACATGATTTGATTTTATCTAACAGTTCAGCATAGCCAGACAGTGGCATTTGCTGTGGACACCTGGCAGACATCTTCTACACTTTAAAGCACCATACCTCTATTATGCCATGTTTACAGTTGGAGCAATCATATGCAGAATGTAAATCCTCTCCAATAATTATCCAAAATATAGGGGAGACCAGGGGTTGTTGCCACGCTTTTTACATTTCTTGGAATCAATACATCATATAAAAATGATGAAAGACCAAAGTCTCAGGTATATATTTTATATTCATGTCATTTTCATGTCTTGTGACGGTGCAGAGTTATAAGCAATCAAATAGAGATTGTCACCATGTGACAAGTTGCCCCACCAACGGGTAAGTTGTCACACTAAGATGTTACACTGGATTTTACAGCTAGTAAATCAAGGACAAAATTATTGTTGTTATTTTTTTCCTTGAAAGTGAATAAATCTTAACATAAAATATTATGCAACATGCATTATGAAACTTATGACACTTAAACTACTCTGGAAGATCTATTTAAAAATCTCAAACAAAACTTGACCTCACTTGTCAGTCTCCTCATCTGAATCGCAGTTCTGGCATACGTAGATTGATTTGCCAGGGGTACATTCCACCTGGGCCCATCCTTTGCATATTATGCACTGCACCCAGGTTTCTCCTGGGCAGCTGTTTCCAAATGGCTCTACACAGACCAGGCACAGGGACTCATCTTCTTCCAATGAGGAGTCATCTGGAGTTTTTCTTTTTGTACCTGCCCTCTGTTTCTTCCCTGTGCTTTGCTTCTTTGGTATTTTGGATTTGGTTGCCTTGCCTTTCTTTTTGAATAACCTTTTTTCCCTTGTGCCTGCCTTTCAGCTTCAAGTACCTCCTTCACAGGTATATTGGTGAGAATAACAGTTTTTCTCTTCTTTCTCTGCTGCTTAACTTGTTTTCTTCACATGTGACAACTTACCCCCAAATGACTGAGACAAGTTGCCCCAACTATCATGTTTCCTAATGCTAGCTCTAGCTTAAAGTTGGCTTAAAACAGAACAATGACTGAGGTATGACAGGATGCCTTAATGTCTTCTCTAACAAGTCCACATGTATCACTGCAGGGATTTTTGTCTGAAAGAAGCTTATTTTAAAATATATTAAGCAAATATTTTTTACTTTGGGTTGTGGAAAATGGTTAAGTGGTGCTCATCTCAACTGACAATGTGTTGTTCTCTTCTCACACAGGACAGGAGACCATGACCATGTAAACGAAGAAAACTAGTACTCCACTTTTTAGTTGCGCCCTCTAGTGGAGAAGATAATTGCAGTGTGACAACCTACCTGTGAGACAACAAGCTCTCCCGTACTCGTCATGGTCAGTGAAAGAAGGAATGGGTTAGAAACGAACACTGAAAGTCGACATGTTTGCGTCAATAGTGCGTAATGCCCCCGTTACTGGCCAAACACTCATTGGTCCGTTGAGGCATCGTGCTTACGAGTCTACTTATGGTTATTTGATGCAGTCTGTCCCCTTCTTCCACCAACACCTGGCCAAGTTCATGTGGCTGGTGGCCTTTCACTTTGATGCACACGTCGGCACGAGACGTCCCAGACATTTTCAGTGGGTGAAAGGTCAGGGCTCATTGCTGGCCAGGGCATCCTATTGATATTGTGGCGTTGAATTGACAATATTAGCAGGATAATCACACTTATTGTCATCCTGAAAGACAAAATGCTGGCCTAAACGCTATGCAAATGGTACAAAATAGGGTGTCTGTATGTTTTCCCAATGATACTGGCCACGATATCCTTGCACAATATGGAGTGGGGTTTGGTTAATCATAGTTATTTCACCCCACACCATAACAGATCCACCACCAAACTTGTCATGTTGCTTCAGGTTAACATTAGCACTCGTTACGACGTTACTAGAGGAGACCACACCTATCAAGGTAGCCTATAGTGTACCGAGACTCATCTGAGAGCATGATGACCACCCAACAATTTCCCCAGTTCCTGAATAGTGTAAACCATTTGTGTCTATTGGCAATGTGGCGGTTGGTCAGTGGTGGCACTATACGAGGCCGTCTAGCACGAAGATGGGCATTGTGTAGACAATTTCTAATCACCTGACCTTTCATTCGAACACCAGTAACCTGGTGTAGGTTTGCAGCAATCTGATTTGCTGTGTGAGTGCGATTTCTCAGAGCCTGGGTATGAATTTACCTATCCTGGGTTCTTGTCGACCGTGGACGCCCTGGACAGTGTTGATCATCAACATTATGGAGCAGGTAAAAGCAAACCCATAATCTGGTAATCACAGGCAGGGAAACAATGAAGAAAGTGGCACCTCAGACTGACAGCTGCCAATTTCAAGCATACCAATTGCTCTTAGACCTTCAGCATGTTCGGGACGTTACAATGCAAAAAAAAAAAAAATCAAAAGATGTCTCAGATAAACAAAATCAGAGGATTACAGTCAGAAGCGATCGGAATGAAAGTAGTAGGGAGTAGATGACCTTTCTGTAAAGTATCAGTTTCAAATATGCACCTCGGCCACGTGTTTGGGATTTCTACATGCTGCACGTGCGCATCATTGGCTGCGTTTTGATGCTCTGTTTTAGAGCAGCTCATGTTATGTTCATTGCAGTCGTTTATTGTATCCACAACACAATCAATATTTTCTTATTGACCTTGAAATTCCAATATCCCCTACTTTATTTGAAGAGTGTAGATGAATAACTGTGGCTAAATATCGCTATGCTGTGATGTATTGTTCAGGAACCAGTCGCGAGAACCAAGCAGTGCAGTAAAACTGGATTTTATTAAGGAAGGGGGAGAACCCCCGCAGAGCAGGCGGCAACAGTACAGAGTCCACAATCCAAAAGTCAAAATCCAGAGAGCGTCATCCAAGTCGTAACCTGGGCACCAATCACAGTACTCGTAGTCGGGCAAAACAGGTTCGGTACACAGGCACGGGTTTTCAGAGAATTAAAAGCCAAAATCCAGTGAGCGTAATCCGAACTGCTAACAGAGCAGCAAAAACAAAACTCGGAGTCGGGTAAAACAGGTTCGGTACACAGGCACAGGAATATCATAGGTAAAGCGAAAATCAGAATATGGGACGTTCCAGTCAGAAGTATAACTCTAAGAGTACAAAGCATAAACAATCGCAGCACAAGCAAACCAGGGAAAACGTTCTGACAAGAGGTGTGAATGAAAAGACTGCTTAAATACACATCGGGGAAGTCACATGCTACAAAGGGGAGGCAGGTTATATGGATCAGACTAATTACAAAGGAATGAACATGAGGAGGTTCCTGATTACAAGAAATTGGCAAAAGCCAAAACGTGGACAGGGATCACAGAGACCGCCTTCTGACAAACATACGACTCCGGTTAGGGAGTTCTACCGTGTACAGAGTGAGAGGCAGAACAGTGATTAACAAGGTGCAGAAGATCTGCTTTAAGCACGGCGAAGTAAATTGAGTGAGGGCAAAGGGCGGAGACTAGAGCAGAGCGAGTGCTGAGAGCTTGTTAGTCAATTAGTAATGTGCAGCTATACAATCCCTAGTGCTTGTTAGTAAGTTAGTACGATAAACAATGTTAGTCTTGATTAGTTTACTTAAAACAACAAACTGTTAGTATTGTTAGTGATATAGAAAAGCAAGGTGAAGGAAGTAAACGAGATTGGAAGGAATGGATGAAATCCCAGAAACCATGAAATCACCCGAAAGTGTGGCACACAATACTGGGGCAGTGGGCGATCACGTGACAAAAGACCAGACAGGGGGAGACAAAGTACAATGCATGGTATGACACAAAACAAGGCCCGGATTATAACTGCAATGGTGGAAAATGGCAAACAGCCAAAGACAAGGCGAAAACAAAAAATGGCTTGGAATCCCAAAACACAATACAAAATACAGAGCATAGTCACAAGGCAGAATTCATACTCAAAACATGGTCAGGCAGATCAGGATCATAACATATGCATCATCAGCTGTAGATTTTGACTCACTTATAACACAGCTTGAAATAGTCCTTTTCTCCCCATTCGATTTGAAGAATTGCAATACATCATGCACAGTCTATTTATAGAAAATGCATAGTGATGCATAATGGTATTAAAGAAAGAGTCCAATATTTCTGAATATGCATATTAATGAGAGCCTTTTTAAAAGTCTTCAAACATGATCAGTCTTGAGTCAGTTGGCTGACCGTTCCTGCATAAGAACCTGCTACCACGGCCAAGACGTTGTGGAGGCCTTTTGCATAAAGAGTCACAGGTCAATGTTACTGCCCTTTATCACTCAGCCAGTGCGCTCGCCTCGTTCACAGGGAGATTCGCACAAACCTCACATTCCAAAACCACCATCTCTAAATCGAAGTCAATCATAACATATTTCCAAACCACCACCTCCAGACCAGTGTTTCCCAAACCTCTCCTGACATATCCCTTGTCGAGCATGCTTTAGATCTCTCCAGCACAGGTGATTCAAATGATCTGGTCATAATCAACCCCAGAAGCTGCTTGATTATGAGCGAATCATTGAAATCACCTGGGCTGGAGCAGGGAGAGATCTAACGTGTGCAGGACAAGGGGTACGCCAGGAGAGGTTTTACAGCTGAAGCAAGCGTATGCAGTGTGCAAATCCTCTCCAATAATCGTCCAAAATATACTCTTCAAAAAAAGGGGAGAATAGTGAAATTGCAAGGTCAATAACAAACTAATGATATCAAATTTTCGGTCCCAAACTAATCGTATCTTAACAAAGAGGGAATTCGGTAAACAATTCATCCGATATTTCATTACCTAAACAGTTCCTCTTGCTGTTGTGGTCCCTGAAATTAGGAATGAGTAAAAAACAGTAATTGAAAGTTAAAGTTTTTGTGTCGATAGTGCATAATGCCCCCGTTATTGACCCAAAACCACCTTCTCCAGGCCAGAAACAGGCACCTCACAACCCAAAAACACATTCACTAGACCAGCCACTTACACCATGACCTTTAAAAGCAGCATCTCTGGCTTCTGACGCTACTTTAGCCTCAATTCGTTGGTTAGGTGAACTAAATTGTTTCAAACCAAAGCAGAAATAGAAATAGCAGAAGTAGTAATAGTAAGTTGAACTAAGAGTGTTGTCAAGATGCCGCGGATCAGCCTGGAGGTACAAGCAGCTGTAAGAGGGCAAAGGACAGAGGGCTGGTGGCAAGCGATCTCATCTGAGGTGTGAGCGAAGGGGGAGGAAGAGGGCGCGTTCCCTTTAACGGTCTGCCTGCCCGCCCGCCCGCCAGCCAGCCGGGCCGTCCCCCCTTTTTCATACGCATTTCAAATGCAAAGCTGCGAGACTGCGCATGCATAGAGGCAGTGCAGCAATCTCATCTATGTCCAATCTGTCACGCCTCAGGTTTTCATTATTCTTATTTGGAGATAGAAAGTCATATTTTATAGACACTTGAGCTATGAGTGTGCCGGGCCTGTCCGCTCTCTGGCCGGGCGAATGCGTCGGCCTCTCGGAGCGAATCTGGGTCAAGGCGAGCGAGAGAGATGGGAAAAGGGCCCGCAGCATATCTGGGAGGCAAATGAAGCGGCGAAATTATTGAAATTTGATTTGGATGAAGGGGGAAGGAGGCAGCCGGCCATGGTCAGCTGGTCCGACAGAGACGCTGATTGAGAACCCAGAGGCTTGTGGGATGCGGCGGGTGGCGGCGGTGTGAAATTAATGCACCACTGCCGTTAAACATGCAGAAATATGCACATGCTGCACACGCAGCGCTGCCGTTTGCACGCCAAAGACAGGAAACAAAAAGAATGAAAACATTAAAAAAGCATCGCATCGTTGGATTTCTGTCATCTTTCTGCTGGAATTCTTCGGTCCTGCTTTGAATAAACTGCGTTAAGACAGGGATAGAGTATGTTGTGTATCCACGCGCACGCGCTCACACATACACACACACACATATCTGTACACACACACACACACACACACACACACACACAGAGACAAACCATCCTTTTAAACTTGAGTGACTATTCGTGACCCATTCTCAATAATTTTTTTAAATTAACATTAGAGGTACCCCAAAAACACTCACCACTTCTGCCATTTCTCTTCATGACGGTAAAAGGAGAAATAAAAGGATAAAATACTTCAACTAGGTGTGAAATTGTATTTCAATCAATGCCACTCAAAATTGTGGAAACAAGTTGCTAATCTTCATTTTCTTTGTTGTGATTTAAACAATTATGAACTGCAAGTAAAACTTTCTAAAAGCAAAGGTGAACATTTGCACAGTAGTTTATCTGTTTGTTTTGGTAGTTAGTGAATAGAATATTTTTTCCAAAAGAAATGTAGTACTTAATCGCCATAATATTGCTGGAAGAATGACACTTTTTATCTGCTGATGAATTATTCTAATAATTGAAGCACCTATTACTAAAACCCCATAAGTCACACTTCACTTGACTTGACTTGTGGGGTTTTAGTAATAGGTGCTTCAATTAGGAAACTTCTTAATCATGGAAAATGATTTAAAACGGATTAAGAATGTTCATTTTTTAATAAAGATGTTTTGTGGCCTTCTCTAGCCAAGCAACTGCCACTAACATACACAAATATAAACTCACCGCACACTTTATTAGGTACACCTTCTTCTTGTTACAAACAGCCTGCTTTTAACGACATTGAATGCTGTGGCTGCAATTCATTGCGCAAAAATGCTAGCATGAAGCAGATGTTCAGTTTTTTTGGTTGATCAATAATTAGAATGGGGAAAATGTACAATTAAAGCAAATTTGGAACGATTGGTACAATTATTGGTGCCAACATCTCAAAACTAGCTGACCCCCAGAAACAAATAAAATTTTTTTTATTTTTCTTATCTCCGGAAGTTACAGAGAACGGTCCCAGAAACAAGAACATCTTTTCAGCACCTGTGAAGTAGTAATTATTACATTTGGTAACTGTGCACGTATACAGTGACTGATGTCAGCGACTGCCTGGGTGTTCGTGTGTGTGCGCGTGCGTGTCCGTGTGTGTTTGTGCAAGCATGTGTTTCCTTGTGTGTGTGTGTGTGCGTGCGGTGTGTATGTGTGCATGTGCAGGCGTGAGTGTGCATGCATGAGTGTGTGATTTGTGTCTGAGTGCGTATGTGTGTGTGCGTGTTCGTGCGTGCACGTATCCATGTGTGTTTGTGAGTGTATGCATGTGCGTGTGTCCCTGTGTGCATGTGTTTGCGCGTGTGTGTGCTTTGCATGTGCGCGCGTGTGCGTGTCGAGTGCCTGCATGTCCATGTTTGTTAGTGTGCATGGGTACGTGTGTGTGCATGTGTGCGTCTGTGTGTGCGCGTGCATGTGTGTGCGTGTGTGTATGTGTGCGTATGAACAGTATATACGCAGTAAACATGTACGGGGATGTACTGTCATCTCAGAACAGATTCAGCAGCAGATCTCTCCTCCCTGTATCCAGATATCACTGCAAACTCACAGTCTCTGTCAGTGAGACACTGAGATGGCGAGGGTGGGGTTAAGATGACCTGTTTTAAATATAGACAGCACCATGACAACATGCTCCGCGCCACTTATACGCTTCATTTGCATATAACTTCTTTTGTGTGGCGCTCTGACCGCAGAACGGAGAAACAGGTTTTCCCAGCCTGTCTTCTGGGTATAGAAAAACAGCATCGACTGGACACAGGCAGGAAGCCTCTCTAACGCATTTTAATTATGATGTGGCCTGGGGTTGAGAAGGATACTATTCTTCGGTTTCGAAGCAAGGTTCGATGATGTCAGCAGTCACGTGTTCACCTGTGGGGGCGGAAAGCGTCGGGGGCATTATACACAGGCAGCAGTAAATGTGACACCTGCTCTTTACCTCTTGCGTGCTAACGTTACCTCCATGTAAAATTACATATAATACTGCTCTTGTAAAGTTATTTTTACCAATGTTCCCTTTACTCCTTGCAGGAACAGTGCATTTAAATTAATTGCAATGTTAATTTGTTAATAAGTACAGTAATTTCGCAAATTGTCGATATTCTTCTGGACAATTGGACGGCGAAAACAAGCTGACAAATTTAAATTGTATGGAAAAGCAAAAACTCCAATGCAATCAATGTGCGCGCAGTTATATTTGCTGTTTGAATATAAATCCTTGTTATTACCCTTTTGTTTGTCTTTTTATGATTGCTGCAATACAAGTCCTCATCTCTTACAACTGTAAAAACATGCAAAACTGAAACCCTTTCAGGGCATGATAGCTTAATTCCAACTATCCAGAAAGCATGAAACGCCCAGAATACAAATTTACACCGTCTCACCTGCAATGTGCAAATTCCATTTTTGTTAGTCATGCTTCATTATTGACCAATCTAATGCATAAAATCAGACACCAAAGGCTCACTGTATCTTGGTTATTTACTGTGTGTGGTCTGTACGGTGAACGGGTGTGCGTATAATTCTGTGGAATTTGATTTCATATTAAGTGAAGTAGTGATCTATCTCAGGTGGCCCCGGTGATACACAGAGTGATCTGGGCTTGTCAGAAACACAGGAATGAGGCAAGTGTAATTTCACTAATATTTTCAGTTGATTAAATGTTTTTAAAACTAGTGGCCTTATTGGGTCTATGATATGCTGGCTGTTCATGCTTTTGGACCGAGTAAAAATGCACAAAATATTTGGGAGATCCATTAAATTTACTGAACATTGTGTGCATACTTTAAATATTTAGATTTTACGTTTGTTTCCAAATAACATTGTAGGAGGCATGCTATATGTTTAATACAGTGAGTATACTTTGGGTTTTTTTACCTCACTGTTATGAACTGGCACCTTTTTTGCCAGTTATTTTAACTGTAATTTTACAATAAGTGTACAACAGAGTTTTGTGTATGTTAAGTGTAAACCACGGTTAAATGCGCTCAGGACTCCACTTTCAGTGAAATAAAACCAGGAAACAATGCGTTAATTTCGCTGTTAAATTCAGTCAGTTTATAAAAGCGCTGATGCCATCATTGGTAAGGTATACTATACGTTTACTTCAGTATCAGAGAACACTTGCATTTTCAGCTAAAAGACACAGACACACTGATACAGAGAAGGCCAGCCATTTCAGGACCGGGAAATCATATTGATAGCATTGGTGCTGTGCTAACTGAGTCTGCACTGAAGCAAAGCATTTAAGGACAGAATTTGAAGACAGTGATTCATACAGGAATCGTATAATAGTATCCAAAAGCATACTCCTGTTTTATAACATTATTATTATTAATAATAATAATAAGAAGAAGAAGAAGAAGAAGAATAGTACAGTGCTTTTGTCAGGACATTGCATGCTCGCCCCGTGTTTGGTTGGGTTTCCTGTGTTTTCATTTTTGCCCACACACTTTTGTCGTAACCACGCCCTAGAATTATGACAACTATTCAGGGTCGATTTCATTGGTCATTACGAGAGCCATTGACGGTGACTCCGGGGAACATGAGCCCTTACCCTAAGATTATCCAATCCTGAGCCGAGTCATAAAATAGTCAGACGCATCATAACCTAGGGGGCGTGTTTATGGCCAAAGCACATGGGGAAAAGTTATGTAACGGTTTTCCTCTAGGTGCTCTGGTTTCCTCCCACAATCTAAAGGTGTTCCAGGCTGATTGGGGAGAACGCCCACAGGTGTGAGTGAGTGATTGGATGATTTCTGATCCCTTGACCCCTGTGCTGGATTAGTGGACTGTCCAGGGTGTGTTCCCACCTCTCACCTGTCAGTCAGGGACCTCTGCTACCGCTTAGTGATATGACATTATAGTACAGAGCCACCAACTGTTTTTTACTCAGTGGAATTCATGTGAAGGTACTCTGTCTCTTAACGTCCCATAAACGTCTATTGACTGTCTTATGGGTAAGATATTGTACCCTGGAGATGCAATACTCAAGGTTTAAACACAGTGACCATTCACTGTATGACACCACATGAAACCAGCAATTCATTCTCACAGACACTGTGGTCTCCCTGGCTTTTGGCTGTAATCGTTGCTTATATCTGTTTACAGTTTGGTGGTGTTGGTGGTGGTGGTGGGGATTTAGAGGAGGTAGGTTTTCTATTTGTCATATTTTGCAGAAACTGCATGCTAGTTCAGTGGCAAGTCTGCAGTCGAGATCAAATGAAGTTGAAGATGAGTAAAGGATGAGTAGCTAATAAACGCACCGCAGTAATCACTGCGCATCAGAGAAACAACCACAGACTCTGTCAGTAAGTGTTTCCTGGATATTGTTATTTTACTCCAGCAGAATGTGACAATATATTGGCTGGCAGGATGATTGACAGGGGACAGCAAAGGGACAGCACAGTCGTGTGTCACAGCTGCTCTGACGAGGAAATATTAAACGCTTGTCATGTTTCCTCCCTGCTCTACCAGAGTGCATTCAGGTGAGGGTAAAGTGCATTTTATCCTTGTGATAACATCATTTTTGGCAGCAGAGTGTCTCAGTCAGTAGTCCTGTTTCCTCACAGCAAGAAGGATGTGGGTTTAAAATCCAGCCTGGGGCCTTTCGGTGTGGAGTCTGTATGTTTGAGTGGCCTTGCTTCGGCTACTCCTGCCAGGACACTTTTTGCAGACCCTAAATCACGAGCCCAGTCTCATTCTGACTTGTCATATAGTGACATTACCTGGCGAAGCATTTGGGGTCCTTATTTGGTGTCAGCTTAAAACGAACCCTATGTCCTAACCCCTAACCCTTAACCCCTTTGCGCAGTTATAGACGCCGGCGTCCGTAAATTCTGACATTTGATTCCTAAACAAGTCTGTAATTGAATTTACTAAATATTTTTGTCTCTATGACACAAATACTAAGTCATAAAGCCCAAATAGGCTCATGCACAACTAGAAAAAAATTGGCATTATTTGTATTCTGCGCAAAAGAGTTAACCCCAAACCCTAACCCTCAGCGTCAAATAAGAACACCAAAATCCTACTTTTCCGTCGTGTATCAATGCTTGGTCAGTTAGCGTCACTGTATATGATGAGTCGGGATGAGAGAGTGTTGAAATAGCACAGACGTATGAGTGTGTGACTGATTGGAGTGTGTCCTGGGCCAGTTTTAGCCTCTCGCCCATTAGTTACTAAGCTAGACCCTGACGGGGTAAATAGGTATGGCGTTAGACTGAGGATGCCTTTGTTTGCTATCAGCAAAGCTTGTGCTGTGTCAGTACCGTAAGAGGTTCCCCCTCTCTCTCGCTCTCTCTCTCTCTCTCTCTCTCTCTCAGGCCCTCTCATGCACTCCTGCTATCTCTGGTATTGGTTCTCAGCAGTTGTGGCGTCCACAGCCTCCATTATCTCCTCTGACAGCCGAGGGGCTGTTATATTCTCAGCTGGGCACTGCAGCCGTGTCCCCTCTCTCGCCGCCACCCTTAAGCTGGCACAGATAGCGCTCAGAGTCCCTCATTATCCTGTCTTCCCAAACTGGCCACTGGCACGGCTTCTCCGTCCCTCGCTCATACTCGTCCTCGCCCTCGCTTAATCCTGTCCACGGCCTGTCTTCAATCCCCTCGCCCCGACAGCCCACAGATGTCAGCCATAGCGGAGATCATGTCAGAGGCTCCAGGACTGCTCTGCGCGGATAACGCCAGGCACTGTTAGGCGTCGGCCAGAGCTGGTTACAGTACCACTGCTTCCTCTACTCTCTCATCTCAAAAACTATCTCGCCAGTGTTCACCTCTCCAACCCCGCGGTAACAAACTACACATCTCCGAATCCATGCTGACAAGTGTAGAGCAGGGGATTGTGGGTAGGGTGTAAGGGGGGAGGGAAAGGAGAGATGTTTGGGGAGTAATCTCCATCAGCTCGTCAAACTTCAACTGAAATTTTGGCAGCAGAGAGCTGTTGATGGACACGTATCCATTTGCTGTCACAACCCAGCTTGTAAGGCCATCACAAGGAGGGAGACCCACCACAAAATATAAGATACAAAAAAGAAAAATTAATGAAAGGAACAAAATTACTTCGGACTGCAGAAGTCTGGAGGCTTTCAGCAAAATAAGGATTAGCGTGCAGAACAGGAGTCAAACCCACAAACCAGGTCTGGCCACATGGAGGAAAAGTGAGTCAAACTGGGCAAAAAACGTGACACAGGTGAGGCTAATCATTTAATACAGCTTTTCCCATCATTCATCTGCAAGGAAACACAGCTAAACAAGACCTAAAGAGGTGGAGCAGTGTTTGTTTCTACAAGAGTTTGTGTTTGTGTGTGTGTGCGTGCGTGCGTGCTTGTGTGTGTGGGTGTGTGTGTGTGTGTGCGTGCGTGCGTGCGTGCTTGTGTGTGTGTGTGTGTGTGTGGGTGTGCGTGCGTGTGTGCTTGTGTGTGTGTGTGTGTGTGTGCATGCGTGATTGTGTGTGTGAGTATGTGTCTGTGCGTGTGTGCGTGCGTGTGCGTGTGTGTGTGTGTGTAAGTGCGTTTATGCAGGATATGACAAAAGGTAATATGGACGTTAACTTGGTAGTTTTTCTCGTAGTGCTTCAAATGCCGTATTGAATTTATTATTCAGTCATTTTAAAATTGCTTACTTACAATAGATTATTAAAATCATTTGATGCTTGTAAATCAAGGAAAATGTCGGAAAACAGGTCAACACTAAATTGTAGTATTTCTCGAAAACCTCACGAAACAGGAAATTTAATTGAGCCACCTTAACGCTTCTGTCAGCCTGTTCTCTATCAGCTGGTGTCTGCGCTGGGCGCTGAGAACTTCAGTCATGTATACAACCCCATTTCCAAAAAAGTTTGAGAACGGTGTAAAATGTAAGTAAAAACAGAATGCAACGATTTGCAAATCATTAAAGATCTATTTCTTTATTGGAAACAGTGCAAAGACAACGTATCAGATGTTGTAACTGTAAAATGTAATTGTTTTTAAGAGTATTTGCTCAGTTTTCCTTTGATGCAAGCAACACATTTCAAAGCAGCTGGTACGGGACAACAAATAATGGAAAAGTTGTTTGATGCAAAAAAAAAAAAAAAAGAATTAATCAAATAAAATACACCTTGTGGAATATCTACCAGCTATTAACAGCTATTAAATTCACCCTTTTGAGCCGAATGTGAGCTTAATTTTGGAAGTACTGTAATTACGGTAAGTTTTGAGCAAATGAGCAATAAACACGGCAGCACAATGCTCTCCTGGGATTTTTGCATTAGGCCTTAAGGGGTTAAATAATGACACGTCAGTTTTTGGGCATAAAAAGCGCATTCTAGAAGAGGAGAGAGACCAAAGACAGAGACAGGGAGGAAGGGACAGTGAGAGAGAGAGAGAGAGAGAGAGAGAGAGAGGGAAAACAGGGGATGGAGACAGAGGACTGAAAGAGTGACAGAGGACAGGGTACAGAGACAGGGACTAAAAGAAAGTCAGGACTCACTAGATGTGGCCAGTAAAAAATATGAAGATCAGTGAAATCAATATGTCAACTATTGTAGAAAACCTGAAAAAAATAAAATAAAACAAACTGGAAAATGAATTGACCTGCCCTAAGAATTAAACCAGCCTGTTCTCCATCACAGTGCACCATCCTTGTTTGTTTCTACTGTACTTCGAACAACATGAACTCAGAGATGAGCAGACTGTTTAACCCTGTAAACTTCAATTTTTCACTTAAGTCTTTCCTTATGTGGGTTCAAAGTCAGAAAAAGCTGTTTTTCTTAATGGTGGACAATGTCACAAACACATTCTGTATCTGCAGGTTGTTGTGCTTCACTGAAGATACATCTCACTTACACTGAGAGAAATATTCAAACCCCGGGTGTCATATTTTCATGGCCACAGCATTCCAATGCAAAATATCTAGATCTTGAACATCAGTTTATAAACATTCTCCTGTAATTCAGCAGGACATGGAATCGCTGGAAACCTTGGGATCTCCCACTGGAATTTAAAATAGACCTGAAGTTCTAGAGGTTTGAATGTGGCAGCTGCATCTGACAGATCCATATATGGGTCAGTAGGTTTTCTGGTTTAAGAGTCTAGCTTTTTCCCAAAAAAAAAAAACATCTTTACGACGGAATATGCCATCCCAGAGAGCTGTACCTTTAGTTTCCTCTCACATCCACTCTTTCGACTGTCCCATCTTTATCTTTATGGACCTGACACGCCACTGCAAACGAAGAGCCACGGGCAGGGTGAGGACTAGACCATCGAACTGCTCATTGCCTGAGACGCCACTGCAGAATACAGCTCTCTCACTCTGACCCTAATTTACAATTTTTTGGGGTGCCTACAAATCCAGTGCCACACATAGCAATACGGGCAATACTGGGCGATATCAAAAACCACAGGGATCATAGTGCATTTTGGAAGAGACAATGAGACGGTAATACTGCGGACCGCAAATCTCTTTCACAGGGAGAGCTGATAGACACAAAAACTCCAGCAGACACTGCACACTGCATTTTTTTAATCAGGTGTTTGCCACTTCATATCAATTCTGCACTCACACAACTGACATCACACAGTAAAAAAAAAAATTTGACTTAAAAAATTACTTAACTTACTTAACTTTAAAAACGTAAGGCAACCAGCTGCAAATCACTTTTGAGTTGGCTCAACTTCAAGTCCAGAGTTTTCTCAAGAGGGAGTTGCAAACTTCTTAAATTGATTAAACTCAAGATAATTTTTTTTAATTTATTTATTTATTTATTTATTTTGGTGCCCAGACACCCCAACATTTCTTCTTGTTTTGACTCAAAATGCACACAGGTGGCACATAAAAAAATTATGATAAAAAAACAAACCTTGATTTTTTTTTTCTTTTTTTCCCTACAAGCTCAAGCAAGTCCGAAAATATGGATTTTTTGTACCGAACTTGCAAACATTTGCACAGTGAATGTCTGAACTATAACCTCATGTTCTAAACCTAACCTAACCTAAGTTGAAGTGAACAGTAGTTTACATTGTATATGGAGCAGAAGTATGCGTCTAATATATAAATATTTTTTGCATCGCTGTTGAGAAACAGCTGATTGAGGCCAAGCAAATAGACCAATCACAGCTGATTTCCATAGAACTTGGAGGCACATCCTGGCATTGAGGTTCTTTCTGTTGAATGTCTGTGTAAAAAGAGCCACCTTTGCCAGATGTTGTGTAACGTAGACTCAGAACAACCATGGAGCAGAAAGAGGAATGATACTGGCTGAAGGAGGGAGAGGGTTGGTAGGAAAAGGACACAGGAGATGGAGGGAGAGAGAGAGAGAAAGAGAGGAGGTGCACAGAGGAGGGCAGGAGATACAGTCACAGTTGAAAAACAGCCACCACAACGGACCATGTCATAAACCATAGTCCATAACTGAGACAGACTGATGACAGACCTCAGCCAGATCTCTGACTACAGACAGCGGTATCCATTGTCTGGATTTTTCTACAGACCAGTTGGCAGGATATGCATCCTACGCACACAAATGCGCACTCATAGATACTTGTGCTTCCACTTGTAGTTTGGTCACATGTAGATGCTCGTGTGCGTGCCTATGTTCAATCAATGTCAAACAGTGCTGTAACAGAATATGGCCCTCCACCGTTCCAGTCCAGTCAAAAACCAGACGGCCGAACACCACCAAAGATGGTGTCCCTTGTCCTTACACCCAGCCTCGTTATAACCAGGCTAAAGAGTGATTTGAGCCTAGGGACGGACAGTCTTCAACATTACCAGCACGACCAAATTTCCCTGCTCAGTATAATGGACGCTGGACGTTTAGACACCACAGCTGAGTGATGCCTAGTTACTTTCAAAGTGCAAAACCAGCTAAAACATCGGGACTGATATGGAGAACCCGTGGCCAAATGCAGAAGACAAGGACAGAAAAGAATTGTGTCTTGTTCAGTTATTTGTTTCTTTTGTTCATTTTTCAGTTCCTGTAGTTTATTTTTACACTACCAAAGAGGGTAAAATGTTATGCACTGCCTTTGGAAATAAATAAATGAATGAATAAATTCTAGGAGGTCTTTATAAACCACAAGGCATGTCTGAATGAGAACCAGTACATTCTCCTTGGCCTGGTTTGGCAGAGAAATCGAGGCAGTTCACCCCATGTGAGCCCATTTTATTAGTGTAAATCAATTGGATTAGAAACCCTGGAAGTCTTGCCTGTTGCCACAACATAAATCTTGTCATTTATACAAGCCTACTAGTTGACCATACTGAATGTATTCTTTATGCTGAATAAACATATTAACAAAAGCATATCTTTTCACGCACGTATAAACAAAACATATCAGTTCAGATTATGTCTGGGTGAGAGCCCATGGCAGCTAAAAGCAAATCAATTTGCAGCTCTTGCATGTAATATGAAATTTTCTCATTCACTTTTCTGTCGATAATTTTCAGAATCAATATGCGCGTATTACTGACAATGAAATGCCGCAACCATACTATTACCATTATCACAGCCATGCTGTAAAGATTTAAACCCATAAACCTTAGTGGATGTCTTAGAAATGTACAAATAAAACACGATTTTCACTTAAGGAAAGCAGGTTTATGTTTACCATTATACATGCCAGAAAAGATCCATGACATCATTGCATGTGTCACAAAAACTGATTTAATTGGCTGAAAGGTCAGAATGAAAATAATGAATAATTTTATCCAGAATTAAATTAGTCTGGGAAGGATTGAGCTGTTTAAAAATTGGATTACGACTACTGGATTCTGATTTTGGATTGTGGACTCTGTTCCGTTGCCTACTTCCCTGCAGGGGTCTCCACTCCAGAACCAATAAAGAACAAGTTTGCTGGATATTTTGGGTCTTGCATCTGGTTCCTGAACGCTACCTCACTTTCTCATTTATTTAATTCTCAGATAGAATATGGTATAAATTTACACCTGAGACCTACGGGAATGACACTTGTAGCATTATTTTTGACCATTTGAATCATGCTTACCATTGGCTGAGCTGATCAAATTTAAAGTTCTGGACACAAGAGTTTGGACAAATTTCCATTACCGTGACTTACCTGGCTTCCACGACATGTCTGTTGGGTTTGGTTTGAAACTCAGTGTATAGTTTCATAGTGTTTGAGCATAAATTTTTACGCAAATTTGTGAATCGGTCCCTTGACTGAGGAATTCAGATGCATCGAATGCACATTCATCTTAAGTGTCAAACAAATGTAGTCTGAGATGTCACGACAGAAGCCACCAAAGATTATGGATAGCGAAAGTTCACAGACGTATGAAGTGGCCTCCTTGTCTGCTTGAAGTTTCTCACTTTGATTCGTCGGTTGTGTTGTGACAAGTGTTCATTTCATGAGGTCTTAGTTCTCAGACACACCATCGGAGGATACAAGTCCTGAGTGGTTCTCAGTATAAAAAAAAGATAAAATATTAAAAGGATAAATAATTTAAAAACTCCCCTCGACGACTTCTACAGTGCAGATAAGGACTTCTTATTAAAACTTGCTGTCTTAGTGTGGTAGGGCAGATCTTCGCTCAGCGTTACGCCAGCGAGAATCTGCGAAACCACCGAGGAACAAGTTCCACATGAATAATTCAGCTCAGCCCCAGCTTTCCATTCTGAGAGATAGGGAATGTTGGCTCCGGATACTTACTTCTCTGAAGCACTGATTCCATTCAAGATTGCTTAAAAAAACCTGAAAATATAAACACTGGATTCATGTGGGTGTGAGGCTGCTTACATGAGTTTATGTGAGAGAGGATGCTTTTTGTGTGTGTGTGTGTGTGAGAAACTGAAGCAGTGAGTAGTAATGTAATAAAGGGACAGTTAGAGTTCAGCTTCCTAAGGAAATGAGAAAAGCTTGCGTTCGCTCTTGCTCTTGTACACGCCTTTCATTTGTGGTGTGCAGCACCGAACAAAGTTTCATATGATGAGATACAGGAGGTAAACATGAGTGTGGGGTTGTCAGGATCAATCTGTGCTATAAAGGGGGGAGGGGCTCCAGGCTCCGCCCTGTTCAAGGGCCAGACCCACTCCTGCTCCAGAGTAACGCTATCGAGCCCCAGCGGGAGGCTCAGGAACAGGAGAACAGTGCACTGCATCGACCGTCTGACCGGGGGAGGGGTGAGGGCTCGTCTCCGGGTTTGGGTCGGGCTGGGGTAGTTGGGGGGGGGGGGGGTGGAGCAGTATTGGGGGTGGGTGTAGTGAGATCAGGGAGCAGGCGAGGGGGAGGGGCTGAGTCACAGTCCTGCTGAACAGAGGACAGGCGAGAAAACGCCGGTGCTGAAGGGAGAGCAGCGTTTCCCGGCAGATGTCACTGCTAGGCAGAGGTGTTGTTTTTTTACGGTGAGAGAGAGAGAGAGAGAGAGAGAGAGTCAGAATAACCTGGAAGGCGCACATAAAGAGCATGTGGATCAGTAAAGGCGATATAAACTCATCTTTTACTGTGTTATTAAGACTATTATGATAATCAGCTCTTGTCTTTCTAATCATGTTTTATTTTTATACTGGAAATGTGGAAATAAAATTGCTTCTCTGTATTAACTTCTTTATTTCAGCTAAACAGTTCAAGCACTGGGTATTTCTGTTTGCATCTCATGACATTGTCATAATTTTTATGATACCTGTTTCCACCTAAGTGCTGAAGATTAGAGATGCGACTCAGAGTGGAGACAAGGGAAGTGTGGAGACAGGCTCTGTCATAACCTCACCACCTGTCAATCAAATTGTTTGCCTTTAAACATATGCATTGGAGCATGTGACCTCCCGGTTGAGGGTAATGTGAGAGCATGCATACGTATGTGTGTGTGTGAGCATGTGTTTGTGCGTGTGTGTGTGTGTGTGTGTGTTTGCATATGTCTGCTTGTCTGGTGTGTGTGTGTGTGTGTGTGTGTGTGTGAAGGCATGTGTGTGCGCGCGTGTGTGTGTGTACGTGTGAGTAATTACACGTATAGTGCAGCACATATCAGCCCCCGTTCTTTATATCTGCGTGTGCTTCCATTCAGGGTTAATCCCAGCTCTAACACCATAACAGAGATCATCATATTCTTCTTCTTCTCCTCTCTTTCTCTCTGAAGGTGCGCACAGGAGTGTGTCACGCGCAGCCTTGTCAGTTTCTCAGTCGGTGAGCGCGCGGTGCTCCAGCTCCAGCGGTGATTCCCTCGCCTCCGCTCGGCTGTCATGTGACCGTAACGCTCGGTCTCTCCCTCTCTCCGCTGGCCCTGGAGCTGACCCAGGTGAAGGCGAAGGTGCGAGGGAGCTAACGGTCCGCGGGCAGCGGGGGTGCGAGGGGTCAGGGCTGACCTCACTATAAACACGCTGCCCTTGTTTATTCAGATAAACACACCTCACCGAGACTCTACACAGGATAAGGGATGCTGATTGGACTTAGTTGATTGACTGAGCTGTTGGAAAACTTATTGAAATTTTAAGCGGCCAAAAACTTATGAAGTACGATGATTTAAAATCTGCATCTCAAAATCAACAGGGACTCATGACTAATGCTTCGGACAGACCTTGGATATGATGCGCTGCCATGTTTTGATCAATCTGATTGGACAATCCGCTGGCAGTGTGCAAGAGTCAGTGCAAGAGCAGTGACCCCATCTTAACCCCGTGCCTCAGTCAGATGAGGGTCAGTCCCGTGTTGCAGCATTTTAGTGCTCGAATGTAATGGTTTCATACCACAAATGAAAGAAGTTTAGTTGTTTATAAATTTCAAGAAAGCAAAAGCTTGGTCAGCATCAAACAAATATAACAGAGCACTGCATGTATTATTATTATTAAGAAAAAAAAGCAAATCACATAGAGTTGATGTTTCTCAAAGAAATCCGCAAGTCTACCTAGACTTCCAGGACCTTCCAGAAATTCTTTCCAGATAGACTAACACAGATGTTTGAAGCTGCTCAGTTTTTATGGACATATTTTTATTATTGTTATCATAATTCTCTAAATATCACAATATAAATAAAATCAGTAGATACATTATGAAGCCACCATTGCGTTCTGCTCCCCCCATTAGGAGTGAATAAGTGGCCGTGGTGCAGAGTGATGGGGTGTTGGGGTTCAGCGTCGCCCCTGGCCTTTCTCCTTCGCTTCAGCCCCTGCTGCCCTCTCCTCCGCACGCCGAGGACTCATATCAAGATGGTTGCCATGCCAGCGAGGGGATTTGCATCGGCGCTATCTATTTAAATAAATTCTCATGGTTTATAAGCGCCGTAATGCATCTCGGCCCGGCCCGGCTCATTGCTAATTTATAGACAGCCTCATGTGTCTAAGGCTCGCTGCACCATCTGAAGCATGTTGTCTAGACGACATTGAACCCGCTGTCCGTGGGGTAATTGTTTTATGCAAATGAATAAATCCGAGGGTGACATGTTCATTCGCCATCCGTGTAATTTGATTGAGGTGCGCCGTGACTCCTGCCAGCCGGATCCCTTCTATTTTATTATTATTGTTATTATCATTATTATTATTATTATCATTCCACGCTGTCTTTGTAGCTCAGTGATGGGATGGATTTTTTCCCCTTTTTTTAAATCGTAGGGGATGTGTGGTTAGCTCTGAAAGGTGCGGAGTACTCAGCGCTAGTTAATGTTGCTATGTTTTGGTGCGATACTGCACTCTGTACATCACCTGTGTTTTTGTATCAGAGCATTTCCTGCCCACACTGGTGTTTTTGGGGGTGTCAGGAACACACGCAAACGTTTAGCTCTCACCGCGCTCTTCCTCAGTCATGCAGTATATCCTCATTCTCAGGGGAAACGCTGTTGGCGCAGCTGTAATGCGGCCTCAGTGCCGGTGCCCGGGAGTGTGGCAGAGGGCCGGAGAGAGGGCCATGACATGCTAACGCTTCGCAACCGCGGCTGCCGCAGACACGGCAGGGCCAGTGCTTTATTCAAGTGCTGCTCTCCGAGCGGCTGGTGCCACTAAATACTGTTCAGCCTTTCGGTTCGCCACTTTTGACGATTGCCGGATCAATTGCACCCCTTTGCATCTTTTTATCTTTAGGTTGGCAGGGGTACTGTCCTTAAATTACCGGCGCTGTCCAACCTAGCGGGTGTAGATTAGATAATGTGTTTCATAGACAGGGGACCACAATGTTCCCAAAATAATACAACGTATTTGCATTTTCTTTAAATTTCTATTCTTTGTTAGTCAGTGTTCTCGATGGGACTCTGAGCAGTTTCTTTTGAAACGGTGCCAGAAAAATCCAAATAAAGGACTGACCGCCACGTTATTGCGTTTGAAACAAGCACGCCATCATTAAGTTGGAAATGTGGCTTTTATATCTACGCAGCAAGGATGTGCAGAGTTGAATCAAATCTTAAAGAGTTCATTTAGTTCCACTCCGGCAAGAGTTAATTTCACTCTGTAAGAGTTGAATTAACTCGTAACATTTTGCTGTCCAGCTTCCGTTTGGCCAATGGGCAGGGAGTACTGTGACAGAGCGCTGAAAGACCTGCGGTTAGCGTGGTTAGCGTAGCGCTGTTACTGTGCGGGATCTCAGCCCTGGCTCCCCGAAGCAGCCCTCTCCTCTGTGACCTTTCGGTCGCCCCTCTCTACATGCACGTTCCCGGTAATAATGCGCTCTTTAATTATAAAAACGAAGTGCACGCCACATCTGGGCGGGAGCGTCGTAAATCTTGCGCAGAGCCGCAGACCGAGGGTAGAGTTGTGTAAATGGATTCCAGCACAGGTGACCTGATGCCTAATCTCCTGATCTGGGACTGCAGCTGTGCGTCTTGAGACAAAACAGCCCCCTCCCTCTCTCTCATTGCCTCTCTCTATTTCTCTCTCTGTTTCTCTCTTATTATTTTGCACTCCCTCTGTATCTATCTCTCCTTACACTACATCTCTCCATCTAGCTCCGACCCATTTTTCTCTCTGTCCCTCTCTATTTCCCCTCTTTCTATCTTTTCCCTGACTTCATTCTGTTTCTCACTCTCTTCGAACTCTCTCGTTCTTTCTCACCCTCTGTGTCTCGTCTTTATGCGCCAGAGGAGTGAGACAGCATTCACATGTGAGCGTCTGCATGTCTGTGCATTAGCATAGGAATTGTCCAGAAGTCCGGGCTGACCTCTGACCTGTCTGGGAGAAGAATGTCTTTGTGCGAAGAGAGCAGACCAGACACATACATTGTCTGCTATGGGGGAGACAGACAGACCATCTCGTCCCCATTATTTTGATTCCCAAATCAGACCCCAGAGGGTAATCCTTTTATGAGCACAATACGCGTTACGTCCATTGGGCCCTCGGTTCTTTTGTGAAGGAATCCTACAGCAAACCTACTCCTGCCATGAGTAAGTGACTGGGGGTATATCTTATAGATGTGTTTGTGTGTTTACAGACAGAAGAGATGCTCACACAGCTTCAGGAAAGTGCTCTACTCAGCGCTGCAGCTATTAAAAGTTCTTCTTCAAGTTCTTTATTCATCAAATGCATAACAGTGTACCTCCATTTTTGTTAAACAAAGACTTTCTGAAACAGTAAAGCCCTATCGTGTGAACAAATATCCCATGCCTCCTATGTTAGGTTTCAATGGAGATAGAGGGTTGTGTTTGCTAACTTAAACCGAATCTAAAGTTTTGGAGAAACCAAGGCAAAATACGAGTCGCTGGACAGAGTGAATTATGTCCTGTTAGGCCGTGTAAACAGCATGTAATGCTTTGGTACTTCAGAAACAGTCCTTTCTGCTGCGCACGCACCTTGATTGTCGTGTGGTTGACAAACCCATCCATGGAGAATCATTACTGTGGACACATTCTTCTTCTTCTGTTCTGTTTAAGCAATACTAGGTGGCTCCAGTTTTGCCTAAGCCTGCTGTAAGAGGGACTGTATAGGTAACATGGAATCCCAGGAAGTGAATTAAAGCTGTGGTCATTTTATGGAATGACTTCCTGCGTAACGCCTAATAGGTGTGTTTGAACAAGTCAATCAGACAGTGACTACCCTGTATGATAAGTGTCGCACTAAACTGGCCTGGACTGTGGACTAACAAGTGACAGAGCTTCGTTCTACAGGTATACTCAAGTTTTACTCAGTGATCATGATAATACTGGGAATGTTGAGGATCGATCTGTCTGTTAATCTACAGTATCTATATGTCTATTCATAGTAATAATAATAATTACGATTATTATTATAATTAGTAGTTGTAGTAATATTACATTTAAAGGTGGTACAGTATATTCATGCTGCACAGATCCTACATACAGACACATATGTTTTATTTGTGCAGTAATCTGGCATAAAATCTCAGACAGAGAGATGGAGAAGGAGAAGAGAGATGAGTGCCAAGTTATATATTTAATTTCATGCTGGATTTAGCGAGGCTCATCTGAATTGCATGGGCACTAATGCTGATGCTGTGTGGCTGTCTTGGTCTGGCTCAGCTCGCGGATACAGCTGTGGGTGTGAGCTGTCGGTTCGAGAGAGAGGGAGAGAGAGATGGGGGGGGTTTTCACCCCGGGCGAGTGTGACAACCCTACCCACCTGCAGCTGGACTCATCTCTGCGTGGACTTTTATTGTCAGCTGCCAAGAATGGATAATGCGCTATGAATAAAAAGACCAAGAGTGGTGCAAACAGTGTACTGCTCATTCACATACCTGCTAAAAGGCTTATTTTTATCTTCGCCAAGGAGGTTATGTTTTTGCTGGCGTTGGTTTGTCTCTCTGTCTGTTTGTGTACAAGATAACTTAATAAGTAATGAATAGATATCTCTGAAATTTTGTGGGTGGGTTGCTATTACATCAGGGATGGACCCTATGGATTTTGACCACGATCGGGCAAACAATATGGCCGCAACAGCAGCCATCTTGAAATCTTGCGGCGCACGAGAACTGAACTTTGTGATATCACTCAAATTTTGTAGGTTGATTGGTCTTGCATCAGGGATGAAATCTAACCTCAAATTTCTTATGAACCATGTTCACTCAGCAACGTTTCAACTCTGCTGCCTTGGCGGGGGTTTGCACTTTCAAATAGCCTCTAGTTTGAAGATGTCAATATTCAAGAACGCCAAGTCAAACTTAAGCTCCGAACCCCAGTTACCCAAAGGTCCGGCACGGAGGGCACGACACCAATTTTAGACATTCAACGAGCAAGCCTGGGTGCATCGTCACATAGTACACATTAAAATACAATTTTAAATCATTAAAGTGCTTGGCACTGACCAATAACATCTCCCAGAGGCCCCTACCTGTGCTGCACCTTTTAGAGTCATTGAAGATGTTTTTGGTGAATTACTGTGTCTACACAGTTCTCATCGATTCTGCCTTGCGGCAATGATAATTATCCTAAACAACAATATAAATAGACTATATAAAAACTCAGAGGAATGGAAAATTAAAAACACATAGGACATTCAGAGACAGCAAACGTATTGCAGAAGAGAGAGCAGCAAGCTAGCTAAAAAGCAGCTGTTGTCGTCATCTTAAATTTTCACTTACCCTGCAAGCACATGGTCAGATAAAAGCTAGCTAAACCGTGACTAACTCAAATTTAATCTGGAAATGAAAAAAAGGTTTTGATCAAACGGAGGCCGGACAAACATCGCAAAAAATGGCAGCGACAGAGACATAGCGACTTATTTTTTGGAACTCTACAATGTCACTGAGGATTTTTTTTGTGGCTCGAGAGCAGTCTAAATAGCTGAGGTGGAAGCCATGTGTTCAATTAATTTTTTTTTAATGTTTTATTGTTTCAGGCTGTTGCGTTGCGGCATGTCGAAAATGGGCGTGAAATGTGACATGTCCGGAGTGGTCAGTGCAGTGACCATCTGGAGAGGGTTACATCGCCATGCAGACCTCGGCTCTCAGACAGATGTGTGTGGCGCTGAGAGAGAGGAGGGGGAGTGAGGTGAGGTGATGAGATGGGGAAACCCCAGATAACAGGAGGGACTGCGGTGCACCTCCTCGATCTCCCCCATGAGGCTGCAGTCGAGCAGTCGCTGGATGGCGGTACTGGATGACGGGTATTAATAGTAGGACTGTGGATGGTCGGGCTGCCCTGCGGACGACCCCACTCTGGCCAGTGTGTGTGTTTAAGAGAGAAAAATAAACTGAGTGACCCTTTCACCAGCCATGAAGCCCAGGGGCAGTCTCATAACTCAGGCCCACTGCGCGCACGCGCGTGTGTATGTGTGTATGTGTGTCTGTGTGTGCATGTGTGTGCTCATAGATTAAAGAGTAAACGCCTGTGTCAGTGAGATTGTACGTGTCTACTGTATAGTATGGTTACAGGGCTCTTTGTCCCCGAACTTTTTGTCCCTTAATGATGAAAACATGTGCCACCATTGTTGACAGATGGACGGACGGAGGACTGATATATCGCCACGATGTAAGGGCTTGAGTTAAGGATAGGGATAGAGTTATAACGCAGGAAGAGGTTAAAGCATTATTGGGGATGAACGATCCGGAAAGGAAGAGTCCTAGAGCACATGGTTGCCTGTGCATAGACAGGCAAAAAATTTATGCTAAAATCAGAGTGAACAGTTTTATTTGGTGTTTGGCCTCCTCAAGGCGCCAGATCAGCTTCAACACGACTTAGCACAGAGTCTTCATGTGTAAAACTTCACTGAAGGGATTGAGTACCTTTCTATCTCTTGGAATTTTTTCACTGAGTGTTTTTATGATGATAACAGATAGCACTGTTGAACATTTCGCGCCAAGATCTCTGAGTTTGTTTTGGTTTGAGATCCGGTGAGAGTGAAGACGCTGGCATATGTTTTGGATTATTTTCTTCCTGACAAATTTAGTGACCCCTTGTGCCCTGCAGGGTTTGGGCCATTATCACGCTAGAAGTAACCACTTTCATCATGGTAGAAATGCTTCATCACAGGAAAAAAAAGCAATAATAAAGACCCACTCTGCAGTAACTCTGCACGCTGACTGGGTGTTCTGGCCCAACCTGTAGATGCCCTTCCACATTGAACCTTCCCTTATAGTGAATGTTCACCTGTTCAGTTGCAGCTGTTTTAGCTCCACCAGAGAACAAACCATTTTTCTCCTCCTCGTCATATGGTGACAAAACTAAAACTCAATTCAATAACTGCAGAAACCAACCTCCCTAATCATAAAAGGTAGATGCGTTACACCAACAATTACGATTTAATTTCATTGCTCTTGTACCACTTTTCCATGAGTCCATTTGAGCACTATAGCCAACTTTAGTTGCCCAATGATATAAGATAAAAGATGCTGTTGAAAATCTAGCATGCGGAAACTTCTTTAAAGGAGCTCCCTTTTAAAGAGCTCCCGCAGGGAAGCTCTTTTAAACAAATTGCCACATGATCCATGGAAGGAAGATATCAATGCTATTGCATGAACTGTTATTCCAGGTGATTCTTTGAAGAGTTTGGAGTTATAAAGATGTGCCGGTGCCCTCATACATGAGGTAAAGTCCACACCAGGGTTTGCTGAAGAACGTGCCTAGCCTGCGGACAGGCCTGACCTCAACCACATCAAAACTTGATAGGATAAACAGGAGAGCAGACATTTAGTAAAACCCATTTTACCAACAACACCACGCAGCCCATCTAAATCATAAATGTGGCAAGTCGAAAGCCTCCCCAGGGCAATAGAGGGTTTTACAGCAATAAAGGGGAGAGCAGCTCCATATTAATGCCTATTTCCATTTTAGATTGAGATGTTGGATGAGCAGGTGTCCACTCAGGCTTGACTATGTAGAACTATTTTATCATTATTATTAATGTTTCTTTGTTTTTTTATTTTTTAATTTTATTTTTGTTCAGTACTCCATGGTTAAATTTTCACAGTCTTCCAAAAAGAAAAATTACACTTCAGTCCTATTAAAATATGGAGGGTTCTGAGTTAAGTCATAATCCAAAATAAATTCTATTTAACGGTATATATCATATGATGTGTTTATGTGTATCTCTGAACATACGTCTGTGGCAGTAATCATTAAATTGGTGTGTAAATCAGGAAATGCATATCATTTAAGATGCTGGTTTTTTGTTTTGTTTTTTTTTTAGATTCTGATGGGAATATCTATAATGCTAAGGTTTGAATGACGATGACATGGTCATAACAATGATTATGTCGACGCAAAAAGAGAAACATCAACTTGATAGCATGTCGATCAGTGGCGGCTCAGGCTCGAAGCTGTTTGCTTTCGATTCAGTTCGATAACAACAGTCCGTCTGAAAGGCGGTCGTCAGTGTAACAGTTTGTGCTGAGGAGGCTGCGAAGACAGGAAGAAGTGGAAAAGTTTGAGATCTTAATACTGCAGTGGGCTTGAAATTGTTTCACAGGCTGTCAGATGTTTAGGTCTGGAGCGGTCCGGTGGGAGCCGTAATAACAGCGAGCTGGGATAGAGGGAACTTTCAGCTTAATTTACGAGCCTCACTGTTTTACCGATTGACCTCCACTGGACGGCATTGTCAGTCTGTATCCCTCATTCCAAGTGAAATATAAAGAGAGAGAAGGAAAATGACACACAGACAGTCTTTGGAGTGGATGGAATGATATACGAGGGATGGTCAAATCATTGGAAACACGGCAATATATTCATTTGCCACGTGAAGCTCGCTACATTCTGTTCAGTTGCTGTTAGTTCAAATATAAATTGATTCAATCCTAAAGTAATTTTTCGAGCTGTAGTTTAGTGTTTGTCAGTTACAATCCTAACAAATTTCTGTCTGTCCCTTTTGAACAGTTTTGACTTGGTTTGATCATTTTATAAGTGTACACATGCTGCTAATTAGTAGAAAAGGTAATGATCTTTGAAGATGCTTTTTTTATTTTGATGTAGAGACTTTATAATCAAAGCCATTTTTCCAGGGGTGCTTACGAAGATTTGTTTACATTCTTCATAAATGATGTTTATGCTGCAGACCTGACATGTGTTTCAGCGACCAAATCCAGAAACATATTTGTGACGTCAAATTAATGCGCGCAAAAAGCGCCAGACCAAAATTATTCGTGGACGTGGTTGTATTGTTAACAAACATGGTGCAGAGTGATGTTAAGCATCAAAATATAATTCGTGCTGAACCCGCCGCAGCCTTCATTCTTGTTTGATTGAAAGAATGACATCACTCACGTAGAACAGAAATCACCAAAACACTCAACCAATAACCATACCACTAACATAATGCTGGTTCTGGTCTTGAAAATGCGCCACAGTCATTGAATAGTTCCAGTGTCCTGTCCTCGGGGAAACAGAGGAGAGGGACAGAAAAAAGCAGATAAAAGAGTGCGTAAATGTCTGCTTGAATGTATTTAAATACAGTACTAGCCAAAAGTTTGGACACACCTTCTCATTCAATGCATTTCCTTCATTTTCATGACTATTTACATTGTAGATTCTCACTGAAGGCATTAAAACTATAAATGAACACATGTGGAACTAGGCTTATGCCCTCGGAGGCGACGGCTTGGGGTATATCCCCGAACGCCCCCAATTCTCCAATTCCCCGATCCTTGAATTGACCCAATACAATATAAAGCCCCTCATTTAAACTTAATTTCAGGTCAATCGGACAAATGGTTCCGAAGATTGGCCAAAATGGTAATTTTCCATCACAAAGCGCCACCTGGTGGCAAAATATTGAACCATACAGGTATGATGTTATCATGTGACATGTTGTGAGGTCATGACCTTGCAGTTGCACATAGTTTCATGTCAATTGGACAAATAGTTGGCAAAAATGGGGAATTTTATGTGACAAAGCTCCACCTTGTATCAAAATTTTGAACCAAACAGGTTTAATGTCATCATGGGACACATCCTTAGTACATGACCTTTCATTTGCACTTGATTTGAGGTCAATTGGACAAATATTTCTAGAGCTATGATAAAAACAGTGATTTTTTTCAGTTTTTGGCCCCTGGTGGCCAATCTAGAAATTGTAAATTGTCCAAAATCGAATCAGTTCTTCCTCTTTATGATACTTGCTTATATGCAAAACTTGAAATTTCTAATTAAATATTACTGAACTTATCGCGTTAACACGTACGGCGGCGGCGGTGGTGGTGGTCGGACCAAAAACATAATAAACGCCATTTGATGTTCAGGGATATAATTATGTATGTATCTGACAGTTGTCCAATAGGGCTGTCGGCTGTGTATGAACCTGACTTCTGCACAACACAACTGATGGTCCCAACCCCAGTGATAAGGCAAGAAATTCCACTAATTAACCCTGACAAGGCACACCTGTGAAGTGGAAACCATTTCAGGAGACTACCTCTTGAGGCTCATCAAGAGAATGCGAAGAGTGTGCAAAGCAGTAATCAGAGCAAAGGGTGGCTACTTTGAAGAAACTAGAAAATAAGACATGTTTCAGTTACAGGTATTTCACACTTTGTTGTTCAGTACATAATTCCGCATGTGTTGAGTCATGGTTTTGATGCCTTCAGTGAGAATCTAAAATGTAAATAGTCATGAAAATAAAGGAAACGCATTGAATGGGAAGGAGTGTCCAAACTTTTGGCCTGTACTGTGCCTTCCTGACAGCAATCTGTTTGCCTGAGTGTTTTCCTCAGTACGTTTGGCCACAGAGGAACTCCGCCTTCATACTTCCTGTTGCCTGATTGGTAGGAGCCAGGGGACCCTCGTTAGCACTGCAGCATTATGTTTCTATCTCTCTTGGTGTGTTGATTTGAAACTGAAGAAGAAAAACTGTGATACTTGGTCATATCTGCAGGTGGAGAGCGCCCCTTATGAAACCTTACTATAGTTTCGAGCTGCTCTTATCCTATAGTAATTGGATGGTATTTTTGCCACTATAATGTAGTATTAATAAAGCGATACTATAGTTATTTTAACTACAGCAATGCAGGTGTGGACTACAGTAATTTCATGGTACTGTTGACTGCGGTAATACAACAGTTATAATGTGATGGATAAAGCATTGCTCTAGTTATACTATGCAAACTACAGTAATACTACTGTTATGCCATAAATACTATATTATTACTAAGATATAACAAGAGGATATTTTCAGAAGGGACAAAACACATTCTGAATCACTATTCACTCCTCTGTTTATTCTTTATCTGCCATATTTTTTCCTTTGCTGTTACTGATATTACATGATATCCTTAACAAGGGCCAGGAGCATTCAGTGGAAGATATTATTCATGAAAAAAGTAAAAAGGGATTTTTAACACTCGTAAGTTTTTGATGGTGGCACTGATAAAAATTTCAAAATAGAAAATAAAGATTACAATATTACTAAAGTCTCAGAAGTTGAAAAGTTCACCTCTGTGGCAGGAGACTTGATGCTACAGTGGGTGCAGCTGGTGTTGTTACTCATGACCCGGGGTAACGATAAGCAAGTTATAGTTTTCGCAGTTCAGAAGGGTTAGCTTTACTTTTCAAACTTCTGCTGGGTCGCGCGTACGCTCAGACAGCCTTGTGCACGTAAAGGCACAGGCAAACATTGTAGCGCCGTAAACAGTCCAACAAAAGTGCGTGTTTTGTGCTGTGTGCGAGGCGAGCAGCCCCTGCGGATGAATGCAGGGTTCAAGGCTGTCTCCCCTGTCACCTGACACCGGTTCCTCGCGGGCCGGGAAGTGGAGCGACAGTCCCCAAAGGCAGCTCATTATAAGCGCTGCTGTCTCCCAGGGTCGACAGTAAACTCTGGAGAGGTCACCCCCCCCAGGCTGCAACACTGTACAGTAAACAAGCTGAAAGGGTAAAGCCTGTTTTCACCCGATACCGTCTCATCTCATCAGGGACAAAGGACAGGGTGCCGAGCGCCTGACTACAGCCAGCATAAAGCACCAGAGTTAGGGACGGACCTCTCCCCTGAGACGAGGAGCTAGACAAACAAGCCACAACAACTTCTTACTTTATCATTACTTTTGTTTTGGTATTATCTTCCATTGGTTCATCCTTTTTTTTTTGTTTGTTTTTGCCTCTCCTCATGTAGTGTAGATGGTGGATCCAACAAGCCAAGGCATTTTAAAATGCGTAACTTTTGCTATGTTGCCACCCAGCGTTCACACTACTCCGGAATTTTTGAACGCCCAAAATGGTGACTTTTGAAAATTCTGCAAACCCTGTTTAAGCTTCAAAACTCTGGGACAGTGTTGTAGTGTGGTTTGGCTAAAACGGAGACTTTTAGAAATGATGATGCAGTCACCCTTGTTCTCAGGTAGATTGGGTCTAATCAGTCGCGACGTATCCTCCCCAGATTTATCTGACTTGTGTCACGTGACCATTTTTTGGAAGAAAACAAACTTGACTACCAGACTTGACAAACAACAATGGAATGGTCATGTGATACGTGTTTTCAGGTGAATCAGTATGGACAAAGATATTTTCTGAGATCGTTTTCATTTAAAACATCATTTCAAAATGAAAATGTATCAGTGTTGGCGCAGCCTAAGGGGACTCCTGAGCTCCTGCTGTGACCTCATTTCCTGTCTGACCTGGTCTCTGTACCCTGCCTCCAAACCACAGTGGTCCTTTATCCAATAACACCCCTCTGAAAGTGCGAGTGATCATTCGCCATTAGCATTCCAGTCGATGCCAGAACTCGCAAGGTGGGTGACAGGCATCAGTCCAAACTGCCAGAGTCAATGACACTTTCATTTTGGCACTACTTGTGCACTTCATTACATCACTGCCATCAATGTTCAATTTAATTTCCTGTGCTGAGAAAATAATATCTGGGTAATAGGTCAATCGCTGGTCATGTGACATACGTACATTCACTCATTAATTAATCTTATACACAGCATAGCTGAATCCGAGGGCGAATGAGATGTTGTATAATACACAGCATGTTATTTGCGAGCCTAAAAATTATTGTACATTTGATATCTGAAGTCATCATGGCATCTCACATGAGGCAGGATCGCAAACCACACCTCCTCCCTGTGTCAGCCATACTGCGTGGGCACAAAATCTGAGCAATATTCCCTGGGTTCATAACACATTCACAGCTGCTGAGTGCAAACGTCCTTCGTCCCTCAGTGCTGCAGAGAAACTTTCCTACGTGGGGCAGACGTTTTGTTTAAGGTGTCCACTGTTGCTAAGTTTATCCCTGGAACAGATTCATTAGCTGCCGGCCTCTCTCTTCTCGTCTCCCTGCTTGTGGAAAAAGCCATTTAGCCTGCTGAATGTCAAGGTTAGTGTGGTATGTCCTTGTCACAAAACCCCACCCCTTCCCTCCCCTCTGCACACGAAAGTCAGGGATAAGCTTTCTTCAAATGGGCAGTGTCAAACAAAAGAGAAGCCGTCTCAACTGCCGGAAAGAGAGGAGACCTTCTTTCTCAGTCGATAAACAATCCGACCTTTAACCCCTGAAGCTTCTGCTGCTCTCACGCGCCCCTGTTCACCCCCCCCCCACCTCTCTTTTTCCTCACTCTGATAACACAGTCGCATGAGGAACATGACATCAGTCCTCCGAAGCCCATTCATTAAAGTGAGCATGCACATAGCACATACTGGATGTGCAGCGGGTATCATCGAGGGTCGAGCTGTTACCTCGCAGCATGATAGTTGCGGATTTGAATCTGGCCCTTCCGTTTCTAGTTTGCATGTTCTGCTATAGTGCGTGGATTTTGTTTGGGTTCACTGGTGTCTTTCTACAATCCACAGAACCGCAAGACTCCAATTGAAGACTTTTAATTTGGAGGGCCAACAGGATACAGGTTTTCATTCCAACCAATCATTATACCAGATGATCCCACCAAATAGTTCCCTGCTGGAATGTGTGCTAATGAGTGGATTCAGCAGGTATACTGAATGTTTGGGATGGAAATTATCATATTCTGTATGGCATATGATTGGCCAGCACTGCTCTAAATGGCCGCAAGCATTAGTATATGAGTGAATGGTGTGTGTGATCCCACTGATGGACGGGCGTAGGGACTGGCTGCAAGCCCCACCCTGGAGTTAGCAGGTCAGATCATGGGTGAAGGTTTGTGCTCACTATCTTTTATAAATAAACCTTATCGACACTCAACATTCACTGAGAAATACATTTAAACAGCCAGATTTTTTACTCAGGCATAAATTCAGTTATGCCATGTGAATTATTTCTTCTTTATCTTCTTGTGAGCATCCTCTGATCCAATGGGTGAAGAAATGTCACCTCCCATAATGCCGCTGGACCAATGAAAAGAAGTTTTGTTTTCATTGAGGTGCCAGAGGGGTGTGTGATCTTTGCCCAGAACCCCCAAATGTGCGTCCCCTGCAGTCATGAGAGAGAGAGTTCAGATTAGCGGCTATCTGCCTCGGACACTAGCATTTAGCCTTGTGCGTAATTTTAGCCTGTGTAACTGGAAATTGAAGCCCCTTAGTTTAGCATTGGCGACTCAGTAAGTGTGTCTGAGTTGTTTGCATGCGGTTTTTATCAGGAAGAAGAACTTTTGGATGTATTAATCTTTTGCAAGCCAGAGCTTTAATTCTAAAGATACTTTTTTTTTGTTGTTAAGCATCTGTATGGCCTTCCAGGAGGATGATGTAAGTATGATTATCCTGACTATATTATAATTACTTGCCCAATGCAGAATACTGAAAACAGTTTTTAAAAAGGCATTGCTACTGCAAATGAACGTGTCGTTTGTCACTCAGCATGTCACGTACAGAATTCAGGGCATTTTTTTCTATCGATGTCGTCCTTGCAGCTTTGGTGTGGTCTCCCTGTGTTCTGCGTGTGTGGTAAACTCTGTTGGCAGTTCAGTGTCCACACAGGCTAAAGTCACCAGAGATGGATGAGTCCTCTTAGGTCAAGTGACTCTTCTCTGGGTCTCCGCTCCGATATTTGAGCCATGCTCGAGTAAAAATGGGAGAGGTGGCCGACGTTCGTCAGGAAAAACCAAATCCCTCCTGCAGTTTCCTGGCTAAACAGCTCCAATCATTTCATTACCTTCTCACCCTCACAGTGTCCAAAGAGTTCCATTCATTTTCCCCTGTTTACGCCCTTTTCCACATGCCTGCAAAAGGTTAAAGTTATCACAGGTGCATTCGATTATAGTCAATTTCAACTGGTGTAGGGAATTTGAAAGTGTCGCTTTTTAAAAAGCACGGAAGATTATTATGTTTCAAAATTGAGTCGGATATTGAAACGAGTGTGAGCTTCCTGTTAGCAGATAATGTAATTAGTCCGGGCATTTTTTTGTAACTTCTCACCATTACTATATCATTGTTGTATCGATATTTTTGACATGTGCTCATCTGTAGTCATATACAGAATTTTTAACACTAATATACTTGTAAATAGCAGCTAATACCATAGCTAGCTACATAATACAATTCCTGTGCCTTGTGATTGTAGCTCCACAGGTTATGACAGCAGCGGGTGGTGACCTTTCCTGGAAAAATCTGACCTGACGTTACATTTAAGAAACGAAGCCTGAAAGTTTGCCATGAGGCACTGGAATAGAAAACTGTTCCCATTTTTCATGGTATCTGTTGATGACTGAGAAACATTTACTTCACAGCCAGAAAATATGCGTCCATCTTTATCAAAGCAAATATGTATTAACCCGTTATCTTTCTCACTCAAAAAAAGCATTGGGAAAGCAGAATTTTGCTCTGCCAAATGGTTGAGCAGGAAGATAATGGGTCAAAGATTGTACAATAAGTAAATACATAAAGAAGCCCCAGTATGTAGCATCTTCATTGCTGCTTCCTTTTCCCTGCAAACGTTTATGATCAACATGTGGACGAGCCTTTGAAAAGTTCCTTATTCAGTCACAGTGCTTGAAAATATCAAATATTTTCCATTTGTGTACTTAGTGTTCCACAGTTATGGAATATGAATCCATCATGCTGTTCCATTAGCCTTTCATTCTTTTGAGTGCACTGGAAAACTTAAGTTGGTCAAAATTACCAGTATTTGGTTAATCTTTTCAGAATGACCAACTTTAATCAGCCAAGTTAGTCAAAGTGACCAACCAGATAAAATCGGCACAACAGAAAATCTACTAAGTCACAATGACTAACACATACTTGATCACTTGATTTGCGTAAGGTCTGGTAAAAAGTACCAAACTAGTCATGACTAACCGACTTGGTCTCTTAGAACTTGAAGACAGGCCATCAATGTGGAATAAACCAGCATACACAGTGGAGAGCAGGACTGAGTTTTAGAACGACTAGTGTAGACTGACTTTAGAAATGAGAACTGACCAGAACAGAAATTACCGGGATTCAAAATGACCAACTAATGAGTCGGTCTGGAGATGGGGAAATGACTAACCTTTTTTAGTCATAATGACTAACCTGAAATTTTCAGTGTGAGTCCCCACTTCTGACTTTAACAGATAAATTCCCTCTCTGTGTACTGGGATGAAAAAAAAAAAAAAAAGGCACGCCGATCACGTGAAACGGGTGAAAAGGAGTGGGAAGGTTATTGAGCGAGTGGAGAGAGGCAGCCCGAGGTGGACCTCTCCAATAATACGCCTCTTTAAAGCCTGTTCCTTTTGATGTTTTTTCTCCTGTTTATTGTGTTCTGTGTTCCTCTGTTCAGCCTCCCTGCTGCCTGACCCCGGGGTGCAGCCTGACCTGCTGTTAGCCGTTAGCCTCTAATTGATCTCCGATGCACAGCAATGACCGGGCTTCTCTGAGCTGAGGAAAAAGGCAGTCCGGCTGAACCCGAGACCCCATGCCCTGGGCTGTGATAGGGCATCCCCTGGAAAAGGCTGGAAGATTCTCACCTCAGTAGAAAGCCTGGAAATTGGTGGAGCTGTTATGCTGCTTGAACACCAGTGCTTCCTTACTCCTACATATAGTGGTTCATGCATTGCTTGCATATCCATGTGAGAAATTTGAGTCCTATGTCATTGTTTTTCTTAAGTTCCCTGCATCTTTACTAAAGCCGTCAATAAATCTAAAGCAAATTATTTCTTTATTTAATTTTTCTGAGTGGGTTTTTGAATTTTTTCCGATATTTAAGGATTCCTTGCTGTGAAACGGTGGATGGTTTAATTTTGAGATTTTTGCTGCGTTCCAAAACTCCAGCTTTTCAGGTTTTTTAAATGAATCCGTTCTTTGTGAGTTTATAGAGCAGGTCCAGCGATATTTTATTTATTTTATCCCTCACACATTTATTTATTTGCCTCTCTTTATGTATTTGCAGTGCTATGAAATTATGCTTCATGCCTCCCAGTGGGTAACAGCTCTTTGTCCACATTCATAATTGGAGTCATTGGTCATTTATAATTATTTGTTTGTTATTAGTACTGTGAATGAGGGAAGAGGCACTAAAATGTCGAATTATGGTCTGGGCTGAATTAACAGCCACACTTTGAATAATTACCATTCAAAGGTGAAGCTACAAGAACATTCAGCAATGGCCTTTTGTGGATAAAACAGAACAAAAGTATGAGACTGTGGAAACATACCTGCATGTTGCCATCGCGCTGTGTTGTAGTCAACAGGATAGCATTTTAGCTTTGATTTTTTATTGATGGTCATTTATATTCTGTTTCTCTCTCAATTTGGACTTTTAATGGCATGTCTGTCCATCAGGAATGGACTAATGAGAGTAAAAGTGCACATGTGAATGAGCTCACGTTCAGGTTTTCGATGCACAGATGCACACACGAAGGGTCTATTTAACCCCTCGAACTCAACATTTTCATTTAATTTTTCATGACTAGCTAACAACTTGCACTGACCTTACGCTTTTTAATAACAATGTAACAACACAGAGATCCAGAAATACTTGACTTGCGCTCAGGTCGGAAACTAAATATATTTCTTTTCCCATAATTTAGTGATAGTTTTGTGTGCTCACTAGTGGATAGTGGCCCCCTGAACTTAAATCTGCACCATACGCTTATTAACACATCCAAGCGCTACGCAAAACTGCAGTGTCCCACTAATTTACATTAAGTTCTGATTCTCGTTCCTATGGTTACGTTTGTGCAAATGGCTGACAGCAATCGCCCCAATATGGCAGCCGTATAAATGTATCCTGCCAATCAGCGTTCAGCACCTAGTGTTTTATATATCTATGTTCGACACTACATCAAATAGATCTTGTTCATCATTTTATACACGTTTCCCTGGGATTCAGCAGGACGTATTTGGAATCGTTGGAAACTTTGGGATCTTCACTATAATTTAAAATAGGATTGAAATTCCACAGGCACGAATAGAGCAGCTGCATTTGACAGAACCATACACCGTTCTGTAGGCTTTAGGACGTTAAAGGGGGACGGAAGAGAGGGGAGAGGCCGTGGTGAGTTTTGGGGCTTCGCAGGGCTCTGGCCGCAGAAATACACACAGGTCAAAGGGCATCATGGGTGCCAATGTCATTACATCCTGTGTAATCAAACACACAGCCTCCTCCCCGGCCGCCTGCCCTCATTTGCATACTCCTCGCAGCCGCACTATGAATTCCTCCAGAAGAGCGCACTTATTCCTTCATAAATCTCCTCCTTGTCACTTTCAGATTACAGAGATTTATTTGCAGATGAATATAGGAAACGAAGTGGAGAGTGTTTTTATTTGTCGGGGGTGGGGGGTAAAAAGTCGTCTTCATCTTTAGGACTCAAAATGGATGGAGGAATGCAGTATCTGTGTGTGCCCTCAGTGCGCTCTGACCGGGGGTGGTCTATGATGCCCTCGCACTCCCCTCTCCAAAACTCCATCATTTCCAGTATGAGTCCTCCCTCTCTCTCTCCCCTCTCTCTCTCTTTCTCTTTACCCCATCTCTTTCTCTCTCTCTCCCTTACTCTCTCTCTCTCGTGCGGTACCTCTCTCCGCCCCCACTGCCTGACTCTGCCTCTTTCTCGTGCTCGCTGACTCCACTCTCTCTCTCACTCTGTCCTTCCTTCTTTCTCTTAACTTCAATCCCTCCATCTCTCTCTTATCCTCTACACCCCTCCATCTCTCTTTAACTCAAATTCAAATGCGCTCTGCCGTCATGGACAAACATCAGCTGAGTATTTCCAAAGCATAAAATAACTTCGGTCATTCAGATAATTACAATGACTTAGTTGTTTGCAAAATATTCTAACACCTAATTAAAGTATAAATATATGAACAAATTAATAATCATCATCATCATCATCATCATCCCCAGCCTTGGATTGATACTTTTCTTTCTCATTTACTCTCTCTATCCTCCTCATCCCTCCATCTCTCTCTCCGTAGCTCCCTCAGTCTGGTGCGTGGTTTTCGGTAAAGGGGACACCTCTGCAGCGGCTCCGCAGTGTTGAAACAGTGATTCATGTTGGGCTCATGCCGCCTCCATTAATTTCATGTAATGTAGCTTTTATCTCTGTACCTGGGACGACTACCTGCAGCCCAGTCTCTCCCCAACATCTGCACTGTTCACTCCTCACTTCCTCTTCTGCTCTCTGTCTGTTTTCTCTCTTTTTTCTATCAAAGATTGCAAAAACTTCACATTTGCTCTGGATATAATGGAAAATGTGGTGTAGGTGCTGCTACAGCTGTAGCCTAGGGGTTATTTTTTATTATATCTCTCTCTCTCTCTCTCTCTCTCTCTCTCTCTCTCTCTCTGCGCAGGAGATAGCAGTCCCCATGTGCGGAGAGGTGGAGCTCGATCGCAGGCATGATGGAGTGCTGTCTGATTTCGAATCAGAGGGATTTTCCCGGAGAAGTGAGCTGCTCGCTTCTCTCAACTGAGTCTATTTGTTCATTTGATGTTGGTTTGGGTTTTCAGCCGACAGGAAGTGTCTCCCCTCCTTCAAACAGCTTCTCCCAGCGGTAACACAGATCTTTATTTATTTGTTTATTTATTTTATTGCTGTAATGTTGAGGCTTTGGGTCTAACTTAAACCAGCAAAAAAAATCAGCTGTTGACTGTTCTGATCTCCACATACCTGCACAAGTACGAGGTTATTCCTGTACTGTGGGAGTCCTTGAATGAAAAATCCCTCTGACCTCTATAGCTACTACTACTTCTTATACTATTAATGCTATGACTACTGCTAATAATAATAATAATAATAATGGCTACATGGTGGCACTTTAGATAGCACTGTTGTTCCCCCACAGCAAGGGCTTCGGCCTCGATGTGGAGTCATGTTTGTGTGCAGTTTGCACGCCCTGTCCAGGCTTGTGCGGATTTACTCCCTGTGCCTCCTCTGTTAGTCCAATGGCATATATCGAGAGTTTGGAGCAGAATGGTGATATGTCCAAATTTTGTGATTTTGAGATTTTTACCTGCTGTCACACATTTCTATCAGCTAATTCTTGGAGCACAATAATTATATGTCCACGCGCCTCAGTTTAAAACAGAATTCACATTTTCATTTTGTGGTATGTCCAACAAAATCTGCTTATATGAATTAAACATTGAAATTTTGACAAATAAACTTGAATAGTATTACAAAGTCATCTGTCTTCCATCGCAAACAAACTTAACTTCAATCCATCACCATTGTGTTATGTCACATCAAGTGCTAGAATTGTTGGAGCACGGAGGTGACATGTCAGTTTTGGCAATTTTGACCATGATGTCGCAGTACCACACTTATGAAAACATACAAGTTCAGTATACCTCTGAACCATGCAGTAAAAGAGTGACTGACATAAAAATGATGTGAATGATGCACCTGATTTAATAGAACAAACCTAAAAATCTACTTTTCTCAAAACCTCTAAAATGGACATAGCCCAAACCCTCGAAATGTCCAACTCATTGGGACTCTAAGTTGTCCATAGGTATGAGTGTGTGAGTGAGCTGGGTGTGATTCCTGCGCTTGATTGGCAGACTGTTCCAGTCGTGTTCCTGCATCCTGCCCATTTTATGCCCAAATGGAGAGGAAAAAACTAAGTGAATAATTGTAGCATTTGACTGGTAAATAGCAGTTTGCCTTCATCTCCCACTGTGTAAATGACTGCACTGGGGCAGGAACTCGTCAGTAAGTTGACTGCTTGATCAATCATTTCCTCTTTGCAAATCTAAATATGAAAATCTAGCCACCTGAGTCAGGTTCTCATCTGTCAGGCCTGAGCAGGCTTGCATAGTTCCTCTGACCACAGTGCCATTCAGAGAAACTATAGCAGGCACTCGTTGTGATATGAGACCACATATTGTGGAGTTCAGTTGAATTCTGCGGTTCTGGTTCACCGCTAACATCAGTAAAAGCCCGGCTGGTGACTGCAGATGTAAGAACCATGACACCCAAGACTAGCGATGCCCAGTCAGCCAGCAGTCAGCAGTATATAAGCAAGACTGCAGCCAGAAAAAAAAGGGTCAAATGTTGAAAGTGACATTCCTTACCTAAAGTAAATATGCTGCTCGGCCAAAAAAAAAAGTCGCTCACTCAAATATTCAGTTGGAACCCCTGTAACTTTGATTACAGTGCATATTCATCTTGTCATTATTTTGACAACTATATGCAATGCCAGAACATTTATTTTCGATCAGAAATGTCATAATTTTTGGCCGAGATCTTGTCTTCTCGACATAATGGTCGAACCACTCGGTGGTCTTTCTTGAGCACATCCCAATAACTTTTAATGTGTTTAAGGTCAGGACTTTGTGGTGGCAAATTTGTTTGTGAAAATGATTCCTCATACTTGTTTTTGTCATTCACGATTTTCTTAGCTAAATACAGGCCAATAACTTGCCCGTTCTGAAATACTGTAACATCTTTTCCACCATCAAGGGATGTGTCTTCCGACATGATTTTTTAAGAAATGAATTGCGACGCGCTTCATTGGTCAGGATTAAAATAATTATTGCCAGCTGAAACATATTAATAACTGCAATAATGATCCAATAATACAATTTGCTCATTCATTTCAAAATGGTGACTTTTTTTGGCTGGGCCGTGTGTATGGCTCAATCAAGCTAAATGAAATAATATCACATCAATTTAATCAAATTAAAAAAATAACTATCATACTTTGAATGCATGAAAAATGAAAATACCGTGCATTGCATGACATTACATTACAGTGTATAGATTTTAATCCCCTTGGTAACATAGACTATAACCGTGTAAATGAGCATTAAAAGGCTAAATAATGATAAGCAGTGCATTACATTCAACCACTGGTAAAGGATGCTATATGATTGGACAGCCTAGTTTATCGACGTGGCATAGGTAGCGACACTAACTCAAGCAGACAGCTCAACACTTGCCCTCATTCTGAGGAACACTACCATACATATCAGCCATGGCTTTTCCTCTCTGAGGCCTGCTATCTAACCTCTTAAGAGCAGCTGACTGAGAAAATCAGCCATGGGGCCCAAAAACATGGAAAGTGACATCTCACCGATTTTGATGAAACTTGGTGTATGAACAGTACTTGGCTAGTCTACAACTTTCCGCAAATATTTCAGCATAACATTTAGTGGTTGCCATGGAAACCAGTCTTGTATTTTTTAGCTCAAATGTGCCTGTCAGCCAGCAATAAATGAGAGCAAATTTGGAATTTTTGAGGGCAGAAAAATTGTCATTAAGGTGCATTTCAAAAAAGTTTTTTCTACTCAAGTATTGAAGCAGCACATCTCTCCTTCCTGGAAAAAGTTCAGATTTTGCTGTTCAAGTCAATATTTTTTTTATTAAGAATGTTTTTTTTTGAAAGACCTAAAATGGCTTCGCGAAAATTATCAAAAAACAATCACCACTAACATGTAAATTGTGAGTGTGCAGACCGGATCTGTGAGCTAATATTCACATTTTGTACCAAGAGACATACGTAGTATCTTGCCATACCCTTCATAAAATTTGCTTGCATCCCGTGTATAATGTGCCTGGAGGAGATCAAACTTTCTGAATTTCGTCCATTTTCAGCCTGCTCAGCAGGCAATTATCCCGTGCAAACGGTTTTAACATTGTTTTATTGGCGCGTGTTTTGTACCTCTTGTCAAGTCTTGGCGGCAAACAATCTGGAGACAAACGTCACCACAGAGCTACCAAACCAACTAGAAGTTGAAAACAATACAGAGTGAGTAGTTTATATGTTTATAACTGATTGTATTACTTTACTACATAACCTGATAACAGTATATCACATACTTATGTCATGTAAACAGCAATAAAGATGACAGATTATCGTTTTCTTGCTGGACCCTACTACCCTAGCAAATGTACTTTGCTGACAAGATCGATTGAGATGAAAAGAATGCACCTGTGAAATCGTAATTTGCAGTGGCGGGCGGTGGACAGAGAACAAGGTAGGTGATTAACATGTCTTTAAACTGCCTATTAGTCTTGATCTGTTTTCAGTCAATTTCCCTAGTAAAAGACACTTGAATTCTCCTCTCTCAGGTGTAGCTAATTGTGAAGACAAGAAACCAAACGAACCAGTTTAACGCAAAAAATTGCGCATTTCAATCTTTTTCAATTAAACAATCATTACGCACGGGCTTGATGACTTGCTTAGGATGTGACAAAATTTAATGCGGAAAATCCACAGTGGTTTTTTCGTGAAGAGTTGCCTATTAAGGCATGTGAATTAAACATTTTATAGAATTTATTATTCCCCCAGAACTACTTGACTATGGAGTAGCTGGAATGGCGTTTTTTTCCTCATCTTCAGTTCTTTTTTTTTACCAGGTTTCACTGACTTGTTTCTATGCGCTACACCAAAGTTGATTTTCATCACAGAAATGACCAATTGACATGGAGTCTTTGATAATCATATGCAAACTTAGTAATATATTACTGGTACTGAGAGTATTCATATTTTGAGATTGTCATGTGATTTTTTTTGTACATCTAAGACTTCAAGGTTAGGGTTTATGATTTCATGCAACTACCAAGATCTATTTTCATCACAGAAATGACCCACTGACATTGAGTCTTTGATTATCAACTGTGTGGCAAACCTTAAACACAAATCCTGACAGTGTTCATATTCTGACATAGTGACTGTAGTGGCATTTAGACCTCAAAGAAAACGTTAAACACTTGTTGCTTGGACAGTTGTGAGTCTGAGTAAATTCCAGTGTAATTGTTTCTTATTTTTTGAAGAAGGAAAGGACAATGGAGTCTGTGAATATTAACATGGTCTACATGGGCTGCCCACCTGTATGTTGTATTTATATAATATAATTGTGAATGATAACATCATGGGATATTAGCATGGTCCAGAATGGTCACTCCCTGAATGTGATTGTTCACATTTTCTCTTGCATTTTCTGAGTTTTTCTCGAAAATGGGGATAAGTATGTGTGAATGTATTGGCAGTTAATATGGAAAGCGATAACTTTTAAAGATATTCCTATGGTTCACTGGAGTCACTCTACAAAATTATGTCATATGATGACAGAGTGAATGGCTGATCTGCAGGGCTCTGATCAATTTTACCATTTTAACTCATTCTGTTTCATGAAAGTAAGGCCACATTGGTGGGAAAAGTATTGGCACTTCATCTGAAAGGTAACAACTTTTAAAGAAATTAATGTGATCCACACTGGTCAGTCTTTGATAGTCAGATGATGACAGGGGCTATGGATGACTTGCAGATGAGCAGGGGTCTGATGAATTTCCCCTTTTTCACTTGATTTTCCATTTTTTTCAAAATAGGGCCACATTCGAGTGGAACATACTGGCACATAGAATATAAGACAACACTTTTTAGCTATATTTACTTTATCTACAGGGGTCAGTCACTCTTTGAATGTCATATGATGACAGGGTCTATGGATGATCTGCGAAAGTGCAGGTGCCTGATGAATTCCGCCGTTTTCACTCACTTCTTTAAAATAGAGCCACATTTGTGTGAAACTCGCTGACACTGAAGATGTAAGAAACATTTTTCAATTGTATTAGCATGGTCCACAGGGGTCACTCTTTAAATGTAATATGATGATGGGGTCTTTGAATGATCTGCAGAAGTGCAGGGGTCTGATGAATTTCCTCGTTTTTACATGATTTTCAGTTTCTTCAATATAGGGCCACATGTGCGTGAAACTCTCTGACACCAAAATTGTAAGGCAAAACTTTTTAGCTATATTAACTTGGCCTACAGGGGTCACTCTTTAAACGTCAGATGATGACTGGGTCTATGGATGATGTGCAGATGTGCAAGGATCTGATGAATTTCTCTGTTTTCGCTCGATTTTCCTTTTTTCAAATTATGGCCACGTTCGTTTGGAACATACTGGCACGTAGAATATAAGGCAACACTTTTTAGCTATATTAACTTGGTCTACAGGGGTTGCTCTTTAAATGTCAGATGATGACAGGGTCTATGGATGATTTGCAGATGTGCAGGGATCTGATTAATTTCCCTGTTTTCGCTCAATTTCCCATTTCTTCAAAATAGGCCCACATTCGTGTGCAACATACTGGAATATGAAATAAAAAGCAACATTTTTCTTAGATATTCAGATGGTCTTCAGGAGTGTCTCATTACATGTAATGTATTATGTATTGACTGGGTCTGTGGATTGTCTGCAGATACAAGGGGAGCATGTCACTGTTATCACTCAATTTTCACTTGACAAGTGAAATTTACTTACCCCATTGGCAAGGTAGTCAAAATTACCTAAAATCAAGGACAGATTTCTTGTCTTGCTAGGAAAATGGTGATAGAAGTTTTTTACGTCTTAAAATGAGTAAATTTCCCTTTCTTAAAAATCACTTTTTGCAGTGTATAAGAATCAGTGTATATGTCACTGAGTCAGAGTAAATGAAGATGGAATGCTGCTGCATTAACGAAACATCTCGTGTTATTTTATCCCTTTTGAAATTCTTCAGTTGCAATCTGAAACCTCTACAAAAGTACTGCACAGAATCTCACCATTGTCAGTACCAAAGTTTAATTCAAACTAAGTAAACCAGAGCAAAATTAGAGAGGTTTTAGTTCGGTAATGTCTTGGTGGTTTGGAGTTTAGCTTGAACAACAAAGATAAGCTGTTTAAGGGGCACAAAGAAATGAGCATCCCCATTATTAATTTTCTTCTGGTTCAGGTGTATATGGCAGGGACTAGAAATGTGTGGTTATAATATGTGGAATTTGGCAGACTGACTGGTGACAGGTACCTGATTCATTTCACCAAGTTTCTTGATATCTATCTGAGCACTGTGGCGACATCAATGGGCCACAAATTATTTCCAGTTTTTGCCAACTCTGGCAAAGTTGATTGTCAGACCTAGCCTTTCAAAGGTACCTAAAGGAGACACAACAGAGTGATGGACACCAAAATGTACTGTAGGCCTAGAATGTAGAATCGACTGTTTATTTCCAAAGAAGATCTGAAGGAAAATCATGAAATATCTTGTATATGAACGGCTGCACAATTTAATATAGATCAAGTATGATTAACAAATGACTGTATTGTTATTTAATTTTTCATTTTTCATATCACCTCAACTTTTTTAAAAAAAGGAGTGGAACAGACATACAATCCGTCACAGTGCAGAACAATCAAGATTACTTTCTGTAATTTTAAATGCAAAACTGTGAGTCATGCTGAGCTAAATTATAAGGTCAGCGGTCTGTCAAATGCATTGACAATGCTGCAGGCTCAATTAAGCATACAGTAAATGTATTACATAATATAACAACACAACAGGGCATGACATAATATAATGTTCCACGGCATAACATAACAAACATAAAAACATAGCATAACAGAGAGGCGAGAACGGGCTTTTTGGCGCAATAAAGCTCAAAATTATTTCCCAGACTTCTTTCTTTTACTTAACCTTTCAAACTAAGTATACATTTGATAAAAAATGTAAAAATAAAATAAAATAATTTGAAATAAAAAATTCAATTTTGGAATAAACAATTCAGTTTTAAGTCATTTACGACACTGAAGGCACTTTTTAAAGATTGTAGGCTGTACGTGGCTGTAGCACTTCCTGTAAGCCACCCAGTGAAAGCTGTAGAGTTCCAGTGAGCACTGGAGACTGTGGCTGTGTGTCTCTGAAGCGATGCATCAGCTGTGCTGGTCACGGTTTCTTCACGCGCCGAGCAGTGCTCTCACCGTTCCAGCTCTGACCTTTGACCCCCGCTCACCAGGGCCACCTGTACCCCAGCAGGAGGCCTGTTCCCCGCCTGTTCCTCTCCGGCAGGAAAGGCGACTGACACCGAAAATGTTTTCACTGATTTAGCATGGGTAATCTGCATACCGTGCCGTGATTAATTAACCATTAACCATCGGCATTGCGGCAGTTAAGTAAAAAAAAAAAAACAGAAACGCCAGCATATTGTCTATGCTCTGTGCCAAGAAAGGGCCATTTCTCCCCTCAGATTCTTAATGCTACTGAACCAGGCTCGGCCCCCTGTGTGAGAGTGTGTGTGTCTGTGTGCGTGTGCGTGTGTGTGTGTGTTTGTGTGTTCATCATGTATGTGTGCGTGCGTATCTGGGTCTGTGAGTGTCTGCGCGCATGTGAATGTGTAATCGTCATCATGTATGTGTGCGTTCATGAATGTGCGTGTATGTGTGTGTGTGTGTTTGTGTGTGCATGAAGCATGAGTGTGTGTATGTGTGTGTGTAGTGTGGGGAGGGGTATATACAAGGACGTTTGGTGAATGGGGCCCAATCCTCATGCACCTTCGCTCTCCTGCCAACAAGGGGTTAATTTTTATTTCTGAATGTCGGAATTCCGAGTCCCACCGCCCACAGAGAGCTGAATGCTATTAACCTGATCCCTCAGCCCCAGTATGAAGTCACCCATATGTAAAATGTCTGCCGCAATCAGACTGCAGTCGGTATGTCGGAGGGGAAAATGGATGACAGTGAATGGCGTGGGGGGGAGGGGGGATGATGGGACTTTGTCACGGAGAGAGAGAGAGAGGAGAGAGACGGAGCGAAGGTGGGAATGAGAGAGTGGTAGACAGTGGAAAGGAGGGGTTCGCGATGTAAAGGCCGCATAAAGACGAGTCCACAGTGCACTTCATCACCATTATAAAAGTCTCCATCTTTCTCCCCTCTTTAACATTTTGAGCTCTGAGGCTTCTGTGCCAGGAAAGGTCGTATAGAGGATTTATTGAGCCCTTTCTGAGGCGCGGTACCGCGTGTCACAGAGCTTCTGGAAGGCAGACGGGGGGGTTCAAGTTCTGTTGGGTCAGATGAGGAGAGGGTTAGCGTGAAGCGCTAGTGCCAATGCCTCCCCTCTGTAATTCAGCCCTGAGCCAACTGTGCTGCTACATGCTAAACACAAAATTAAGCTGGCATGTTTTAAATGTGATTTTTTTAAAGAGAGCGATGGAGACACAGGAGTAAATTAAAATTAAGAGCTGTCTTATTCGATTAGACAGGACCGCATACATTTCTTTACCCTCTCGAGAGCAAACACTACATCTAAAAAACATACTTTGTACTGAAATAACTTCATCTAGAAGTGCTCTTTTGTCATTTGGATTGTATCATGTTTAATAACACACAAGAAAACAATAAGTTTACTTGCAGTCAGAGGGAAGCGGACTGTAAGGGCCTCCTCGTACTCTGCAGTTTTCTGTCCTAATTCTCACCCCTGTTGTGATGTACTTCAGCAGCAATTAACCAGCAGCTGTTTCTAAATGGACTGTACTGCAGCTCGAATTCCAGCGGGTTCAGAAAGCTTTTTCTTAGCGGCAGCACATCCAATCACCGCTAACTCCGCCTCCTCGCTGTCAGTCTCTAACGGTGGTGGCTCGCGCCTGCCGCGTCTGTTTACCTCGTCTGAATGAGACGCTGCCCCTGTATCTCTCCTGTCCCAGCCAAACCTGAGGCTGTCCTGCAGACTGAGGCAAACCTGCCCACTGCCAAATGTCTTCATTCCTGCTGCTATGTGAACAAACGCCTGGGCAAATCGCTACATTCTGGCGCCATGGATGATTCTCACGGGTCTACATCGTACACCCATCCCAAATTTTGGCTTTAGAGCAAAATGAGCCTTAAAATGAGGGAAATTTGGTGGATGGAGCGAGTGGCAGTTTAGGATAATGGTGAGTGATTTGGGCTTGTTGCTTGTTGTGTTTGAGGTCATTTTTCCCTGTTTTTCTGCTGTGGAGTCTATGAACGAGGCTAAAAGATTACTCCTGTACATGGCTTATATTTAAATCTATACATACAGATCAAAAGTTTGGAATCTCAGGTGATTTTTACCCAGATTTAATTGAATATCTGTGTTAAAGGAGTACAATGACCCAAAACTTAAAATCCAACATGTGCAGGGATTTTCTGAACAGAAAGAGACAGAATATGGGTTGGTCGGCTCGACCACCTGATTTAAACCCCACTGAGATGTTGTGCGAACAGCTGGACTGTAGACTTTGAAAAGTATTCCCATGTTTGAAGATGCACCAGTGGGACATATCGCTGCCTACATGCAAATGACCACAATGGAAAAATGATCAGTCATATTTTCACGCTGTGGAGAAATGATGAATGAATGATGAATGAATAAAAAATTTTTAAAACAATCTTAGAAACAGAGCACTGAAAAAATATGCAAAAAAAAATTAAATGCATAAAATATTACATAATATTATAATAATACAACCCCAATTCTGAAATAGTTGGGACAAAGTGTAAATTGTGAATAAAATCATAACGCAATGACTTTCAAATCACACCAGCCAGTATTTTATTCACAATAGAACAGAGATAACATAGCTAATGTTGAAACTGAGAAATTTCACATTTTTGTTCACAAAATTATCCACAATTAGATTTATCATCTAAAAGCTTTTGTGCCCCCAAATACTTGAACGGGGTGGCATGGTGGTGCAGTAGATAGCACTGCCACCTCACAGTAAAAAAAGGAAGAGTTTTTCAATCCAGTTTGGGGCATTTGTGCGCGGAGTTTGCATGTTCTCACCGTGTTTGCGCCAGTTTCCTCCAGCTCTCATCCCACTGTTCAAAGACGTGCACATCTGGTGAATTGGACGCCCTAAACCAGGGGTGTCAAACTGACCCGTAAACGGGCCAAGAGGCTGCAGGTTTTCACTCCAACAATGCAGAAGCGCACCTGATACAACTAATCAGTTGTGCAGGCCTAGATCAGTTGATTAAATCAATGCTTTCAGGTGAGCTTCTGCTGGGTAGGATTGAAGATCTGCAGCCTCTTGGCTCGTTTACGGGTCAGTTTGACACCCCTGCCCTAAACATTGGTGTGTGTAAGTGTTGTGTGCATGTGTGCTTGTGGCCTGTGATGGACTGGTGAGCTGTCCAGGGTGGGTCCCTCCCTTTCACCCATAGTCAGCTGGGATAGACTCCAGCTCCCTCATAACCATAGTGAGGAAGACGCGGTATAGATTATGGATGGATGGATGGATGGATGGATGGTGAGCAATGCTTAAATTGTTAGTGATTCTAAACTTTTATTCAGTCATTCATTTTGTTTTTTTTTTTGCAAGGTGTCTGCAACATGCAAAAATATAAGCAAAATGTACCGCAGACCCTTAAGTCTGGCTCCAAACCAAAGGAGTGCAGAATGCAGAGAATATTTCAATATCAACGTTCGCTCAATATTCGTCCTGTAAACGTCTCGCAGAATACGGAAAATAGCCTGAGAAAATTGTATTTATCATCCCTCAGTTTTGAGGGTTTATTTGGTGGCACTGATGCCAATGACTGCATTCAAAAATATCTCACAACATCGGCGTTATGGATCAGCTTACACATCAAGGCCTCTTTTATGTCACTGCTTCATCAAAACAGGATATTCTTTTGCTCTCTTGACAAGTCAAGGTCACAATCATGGCAGTGCTTCTCTGCGATGCTTTTGCATGTTAATGATACATTTTTTTTCATGTTCTGAATTAGAAGTGAATAGTGTACGTAAGAAACATGAATAAAATTACCTTATTCGGTTAGAATAACTTCATAACTTCAATGTAACCTAAATATCTATCAACGAGTGACCATTGATTTACTGCAGTAGGTATCCAGCCAAAACCAGGAGGCAGGAGGTTATCTTAAATTTTGAATGTATTAATCTAGAACAAGTCTAATTTATTTATTTTTGTTTGTGCATATTTTTTTTCTTCATATTTTGCTGAATAATTTGATGATAGGCCAGGTTTGAGGGTATTGTAAGTGACTGTGGTCAGGATTGTTGCACCTTAGCCTGTCCTCAGTTTTCACTCTGCCACCCATATATGCTGTATATACATCACATACATACAGTACATTTGATTTGATTTTATTAACTCCCATAACCCTTTGAGTGCCATAGGCAACTATTGTTGCCCAATGGTGTAAGATATCAAAACCAGATGCTGTTGAAAACCTATCATGTGGCAACTTGTTTAAAAGAGCTCCCGCAGGGACACATGATGAGGTTTTCAACAGCTCAGGATAATCACTTTTTTAATTCCTTGAAAATGTATTCAGCGCTCAAAGGGTTAAGATCGTATTTTCCCTTGACCTCGAGCACAGGCAGGTGCAGATGCCGAATGTGGACAGAATGAGTCACAGGTCTCAGTCGTGGGCAGTTTGCTCAGCGCTGAGTTTCCTGAAACACAGAGGACTCATACAGGGCTAGGGCAGTGATACCGGCTCTGTACTGATACTTAATGAAGAGCCGACTGAGTTTCATTAATGACAATATGGGTTACATTCATTCAGTAGTAAGCAAGACCACGATTTATTTGTTCATGGACATTCTGTGTAGAAAGAAATCCGCATTTATGAGAACATATTTTGCTTACGTTGACCTGTACTGCAAAATTTTTGCTCTCCAAACGCTGCAGCTGATCAGCTGCACTGCAGTCCATCGCCGCTGAAGACACGACAAATTCAGCCCGGCGCTCGCTGGGTCTGTTCACCGACAAAGTGGCAGTGTTGGGGTACGTGTGTGCCTGGGTGGAGCCTGGTTTCCGGGAGAAGGGGATGGCCCTTCGTTCAGTGACCCGGGCCAGCCCTCCAGACGCAGAACGAGCGATATCATCCCACGTCAGTTACGTCCTCTGCACCATTAAGGGCTACAGCCGCCAGTCGAGCCGCCTTTGAGCCCCAGTGCGATTCACTGTAGAATGTATTGCGGTGTTCACACCAAAAGAGAGGGCGGTCTTCTTGAAATACGATTGGGAGAGAAAAAAATTGTCTGTTATCTACAGCTTGTTTCAAGCACCGGAATCAAAAGCATCAAATGTGGAGTGGAGTGATGCAACCACCTGCGCAGTCTCTCTGAGACTACATTTATTTATTTGGTAACAGAAAAATGGAAGAAAGTCAGCAATTTTTTGGCAATGATAAGAGTGTTGCTGGGGACCAAAAGCACAGTAAATTTCAAGGACTAATTTTAAATGAAACGAAGTCTAGCGTGCCAAAAACTTTTGCGCTGCACTGAATATTCTCCCTGCTAGAGAGTAGTGGGCTAGTTCTGAGAGCTCAGTCAGTGCTGTACAGCAACAGAGGAACAGACCACCCTGATGTTCCCGCAGCAGACGTGCAGGCCTTTCTTCAGTGTACCACTCAGAGAGATACAGATCTCCCCACACAGACCTGGGGTCAGTCTCTGCTGTACATGTCCATACAGTCTAATGGGAGCTGCTCAGTGAAGCTTCAAGCCGAATTGCAGGGGCAGCCATGATGGAACATGAAGTTATTTGGTCCCAGAGCCTGAGAACTGGGTAAGTAGACCGGAGAACATGAACCTGAAAGAAAAAGATTAAGAATCTTAAATTTCTTCCACTTAGAAAAAAAGAAATAAAAATTCTGAATTCTTTCTGGTGTAATCAGAATACAGTGATGTTTACACTATTAAGTAATAATTTTGAATTGACTTCACTGGGGAGTATCTTGTTCGGCTGCAGTACCGCCCGTGACCACTGGGACTTCTTCCTAATCACGTCCCCCTCGACCCAACACTTTCCCCTCCAACATTCCAGAGCAGAGGTGGGCAACGAGGGTCGTATCTGTCCCTGGTTTTCGCACCAACCTCTGGCCTTTAATTAATTGATTGTCTAAATTAGCCAAACCATTTATGAAATCTGACATTTCAGACACATTCATTTAAATTATTATGAATGACCACCAAAGACTGTTCTTGTCTCCCTTCATGAAACCTTGTTCTTTGATCTAATCATTGGACAAATCTATATTTGTGTATGTAACCAATTAAGTCAATTTGTCAGGGTAATTGATAAAAATAAAAACCTGCATACACACTGGCCCCCCAGGACCCGAATTGCCCACTCCTGATCCAGAGGCACATTTACCCAAGATGCCTCACCTGCCTTTCTGAATATTCATATTCATAAATTTCCAGGCTTTCGCTGATGGCTCTTATTTCCCACAGTTATTTTTGCCAGTTAACTCCTTAAACTCGGATTTTCACTTGAATTTTGCCATTAGTAAGTTCAAAGTTAGAAAAGCCTTTTTTCGTATTATTGGACAATGTCACATACAAATTCTGTATCTGCTTGTACCGTATCCCCGCGATATGACAGAGAGAACTTTGATCGCTGGAATATCTCATCAATGACAGGTGGGAAGCTCTCTGTCATAATTGACAGAAAATCTTTTCAATGGCAGGGAATGGGTTAAAATAGTCCCGAGGTTCCTCAAGTTTGAATACAACAGCTGCATTTGATGAACCAATACTGTATGTGGGTTTATGAGATTTATGGGGTTAAAAGAGAGAATCAAAATGTCACGTAGGAACTATCTGACTCCATCTTCTGCCAAGTCTAACACTGTCTTTCTTCCATTAAAAAATGAAATTAGGATTTTTGCCGTCCTTTTCATTGTCAGTGATTGAATTGGGATCATTAAACGTGGCCAGAACTGTCGTGATGTAAATATGGAACTATTACCCGAGAAAAAAGAATCAAAAAATGGATAACAGGTATGTAATAAAAAAAGAAAGAAAGTTTCTGATAGAATATGTGCCTTCCCATGTATAAAAGGTTTTTGACATCATTTGAGTGTTTCTCTCCAAACCCTCGGCTTTGCAGCTCTGTTCTCTTTCACAGTTCAGGAGGGAGCAGGGATTCACGTTCCGGAATCTTCTCCCCTCTGTTGGTTCAGTTTGAACATTTCTTGTCTTACAGGGCAGGAGGGGGAAAAAGCTGCTCTCAATGATCCTGAATGACACATTGCGAAGGATAGAGGTGACTCTGCCCTTTTCGTCTAAAATGGTACGTTGACATTTAACAGCACAGGTGTCAGCAGAACTCATCTCTGAAGTTATAGTCCCTTTATTGCATGTATTTCCTCACGGTGGCTGAGGCTACGCCAGTTAGCAACATTTGCTCGGGCAGACAGAGGAAAAATTAAAAATAACCGATTACAATTCAGCAATGTGGAAAAAGGGTGCCATTAGTTCAACTGTTTGTGAATCTCTGGCGTCGAACGGCTCATATTTTACGCTTTTTTAAATGCATGTCGGCAAACTTAAACGACACAGTGACAACGAAAGCTTTTAAAAACTTCTTGCTACAATAAGTGAATTTTTCATTTTTCACATTACCTGTCCACTTCCTGGTGCTGCTAACTGCAATCCAATTAATAAATTGAATCATTTTATAAATCTCTTTAATAAACTAGAACGGGCACTCGGTAGAGCGCATACCTTCGCCGACGCCACTGAATCCCTCGCCACATAACTCTGAGGACCAATTTTTATTTTTTTAAATGATCGATGAATGACAAGAGTACGATATATTTTTTTTTACATCAATACGCCTTTAAGTTCGAAAGGTAATGACCCCCCTGACCTTTGACCCCCAACCGCTAAGAAGGGTATTGACCCCATTGTACCGTGTTTCACATCACAGGATCGGGTATATAATTCTGCACATTTTGGCGTTGGTTTCATGCCGATCGGATAAAAATTGACCGAGATATGGCCGAAAGTCGGTTTTGACCTTTTCGTGGCCTTGACCTTGAGCTTTGACCCGATCACTCCCAAAATCTAATCGATTGATCCTCAGGTCATGCCAAATCAACCCACCAAATTTTATGAAATTCCATTTGGTACTTTTTGAGTTATTCGATACACATACATACACACAGACAGACAGACAGACAGACAGACACACAAACAAATAAATACACGGGGATCAAAACATTACCTTCGTCAGCGAAGTCGCTGGCGAAGGTAATAATAATAATAAAAAAACAGCACTGAAATCTATGTGCTGGCCCATTTTTTGTTCATTCCAAAAACTAGTATTTCATCAAATACTTTATGATTAATGTATGGAGCAAATGTACTCGCCCACATGTATACTTCAAAAGCTTATACATTTTTGTAGCTCAGAGCACAGAGTTGCACATAATATTGTAAATGTGGCATAGGTACAGAAATCGCAGCACATAAGAGTAACCTCATTTAATTTGTATCCAATCCTGATATGCTGCGCTCAAACACGACTTCGCAAATCTTTTAAGACAAAACATATTGTAACTTTACTGCAGAAAATAATCCTGCCGAATGTTACATTTCACTATACTGGGTACCATTGTTTAGGCTTATTGGCTTCCTCTGTGTAAAATTTACATCTCATTTGATTATTGATTCTTAACTGCTTGCAACCGAGGATTAATGAGGTCCATATTTCCTTTCCAAACATGTGGCAGTACAGTCATCCATCAACATGACACAGTAATCCCAACCTGACTAGTCATCATACCAGCTTCTGCGTCAAAAACATTGTACTTTTAATGTTTATTTTTTCTTACCTATGTACTCTATTCACATCCGATTCCTGACTGCATCAAAGCGATGGTGATATTATCACATTCTAATTAGTCTTAATTTGTGTTACTTTGCCTAGTATTGCGCATACTATTGATACTTTCCATCTTGAAGTTCGTCACCTCCTTACCCAAGGCACAAATTACAGTTTTTTCTGAATGCTCAAACTCTAACAGCGATTCTTGCAGCACAATTTCTAAAACTATTAATATCTATTGCACTGAGTTTGCCAAACTACAAAAGTAAAAGCTCAAACACTGCTTTGCACCGAGTTTTTAATTTTGTAACACACACTTCACAAAAGTGTAAGTACAATCCACCGCACGGCACTCTTTTTGCAGACCTGTAAACACAACTCGCTGCTTTACACTCAATTTCCAAATGATCAACACACTCCTTGGAAAAACTATAAACATTTATGGCTATTATTTACACCATTCTGCCAACTGTCTGGCCACACTGTCACATGTGAAAACTGTTTTAGATAATTAGTTCACTTTGCAATCATCCTGAGTACTATAAATAAGCCACAGGTGAGCTCTCAGTGTGGAGTACAATGGAGGGTGCAGGAAGAGTGAGAAGAGAGAGAATTAAAGGAGGCCGAAGAAGAGGAGGTGAAGAAGCAAGAGGGAGAGGAGGAGGAGGACAAGGAGGTGGAGTTAGAGGAAGTGGACGAAAGGAGCAAGAGGAGGACGAGGAGGTGAAGGAGGAAGGAGAGTAAGAAATAGAGTTACTGATGACATCAGAGTGTGATAGCTGCTGAAGGTGGACGTCAAGAGCAGCGACCAAATATTAAAAAGGCAAACCTCACAGCGTGAAGAGAGACTAAAAACAGATAGAAATAGCGAGACTCGCGCCACCAACGGACCAGACGCCGTCCGTGGTAGAAAACAGGCGAGCTTGAGGAAAACAAAAGAAAAGGGAAATAAATCAAAGATTCCCTAACTCACTGACACTGATCCTGAATGCAGCTAAGTCCCTGACAATACTCTCTCAAGAGACCTTACCGGCTAAAGCGCCAAAGAAGCACTGACACTCTAGCAAGGAACGTAAGGCGAAACTGGAGCTTAAATAGAGTCGGGGCAACGCCCCCAATTACTGCCAGCTGGCCCAGGAATCAGATATGAAGCAAAACGATGTCGTCCCGGACGAGAGCAATAAGCAGAGCTCTCAAAGCTCCCAAACCATGACATCAGAGCTACATTAGTGGACCATGTAATCAGCCATGGAATGACCCTGAGGGAAGCTGCCAACGAGTTCAGCCTAACTTGAGCCGCTACACTGCAGCAAGCGTCATAAGAACATTTCGAAACGAGAATCGGTTAGTACAGTCACTTTACGCTGAGTTTTGTAGCACCGCCATACTCTAATGAGAAACACAACAATACCATGCATGTAAAAATACTGAAATTGTTACGTTACAGAATTGCTAGACGTCCAGGATTTGGGGGCAGAGGAAGAATGTTCACTGCCGGACAAGAGACTCATATAGTCAATATGGTGATTGCAAATAATTCCATAAGACTACGAAAAATACAGCAGCGCATGACTGAGGATGACACGACCTTCCAAGAAATAAACAATGCGAGAATTTCTGTATTGTCTCGTGAACTTGCCCGCAACAGAATCAGAATGAAGCAAATCTACAGAGTCCCTTTTGAAAGACGCAGTGAACGTGTGAAACAACTGCGATATCAGTATCTGCAAGTAAGCTATAGTATCGTTCGAACTGAATCAAGAAGTGCATTCTGTATCGCTGTGCATGGGCCTGCTGTGCTGAATTCGTTTAGTCTTTTCCGGAGAGTCATGGAGCTAGAGGCAGATGCCATCGGTCACGAGCTGATTTTTGTGGATGAGGCAGATTTTAACCTCACTAAAACAAGGTGACATGGCAGGAACATTATTAGCCACTGTGCCATGGTCAGGACAACGCGGTGGCGACATTACTCTGTGTGCAGCTATAAGTCAGAATGGACTCACCATCATGCAACCCTGGGCCCATATAACACTGCACACATTATAACATTCCTGGACACCTTACATGACATGTTCACTAATGTTCAGAGACCAGAGCAGACCAGGTATGTCATCAAATGGGACGATGTTAGTTTCCACTGGGCTGCTTTGGTCCGCAACTGGTTTATAGATCACCCACTCTTTACTGCTCTCTACATCCCCCCCATACTCTCCATTCTTGAACCCTATTGAAGAGTTCTTCTCTGCCCGGCCCTGGAAGGTCTATGACCGTCATCCCCATCAATGCATGGCCCTTTTACAGGCATTAAAGGAGGCATGTGGAGATATTGACCACGCGTCATGTCAGGCCTGGATACGGCACTCCAGGAGGTATTTTCCCCGGTGCCTTGGACTTGAAGACATTGCATGTGATGTTGACGAAATCTTGCAGCCGGACCCAGAGAGACGACACGATGTAGACTGAGTTTTTTTTTTTTCTCTCTCTCTTTCTATCCGTCAGTGAAATTACTGTTTTTTGTTGTGTGTGTTTTGACATGGAAAAAAACACTGTTTTGTGTTTGTGTTGATGTGTTCACAGTAAATACAGCAAACACCTTGAATAAAAATACTTTAAAATACTTAAAAGTATTTAATTTGGATCCCCGTGTGTTTACAGAGCTTTGACAAAATATGACCTCAAACTGACAGCCTACCTTGTGCACAGAGAAAAAAAAAAGCCAAATGTGTTTTTCATTCTTACCATCTGTGTGTAGTTGGTGCATTGTGTGCTTACTAATTTGATGGCTTGTGTTAACTGTTTGATACAAAAATACAATTTTTATGATGGTTTGAAGAGTTGAGCAAGACTTATTAGCTTTTGCAAGAGAACTACAATGTTTTGCCGATTTGGTGAAAGGTTTTCTTATTTGTGTGAGGAGTTTGCAATGTAATGTGAATATGGGCCACTGGATGGCAGTATTTACCTTTTTTTTTATTCAGCTCAGACTGGAGCTATGTTTAGACATGTCCTGGACATGTCTGGGGCAAGTCCCCGAAAATAAAAAAAAAGAGGTCTAAATTTGGGTGGGGTCTACAAAAGAGTATATAAGGAAAAGAATTGAGACAATAAAGTAGTAGGAGAAATTGCTAGAAGAAGGATACGTGTGACCAGACCTGTCATTTCTGTTCAAGACCTGTGAAGTTTCTTTTGTGGATTTTTGCCTGTGTTTGAGTTTTTTTTTCCTCACCCAGCACATCACCAGGAAACTGTAAATATTTCTGTTTTTTGTATTCAATCTTGGTCAGAATATTAGTTTAGTCGTTATTGTCTTTGTTAAAAATTAAATGTGTTTAAGTTTTTAAAACTGTGTCTGTCATCCCTTGCTGTTGCTGTTGTGTTGTAAATTGTAATAACAAATTGGGGCCATAACAGCAAAAATAGCCAATATTTATAAAAAATGCGCTTAAGCCATCAGAAAAAAACTGTAATATAATGTCCCAGGCCCTCACGTCTTTATTTAAAAAACTATCGTCTATTATGGTGTGCACACTGCTCTCTGCTGTGTCTGTGTGGTTTAAATACAAACCGACACATTTACTGAGGTCAGTCATTACCCAAGAGGAGTCAGAATGCTCAACGAACCAATGAAAACACAGAGAGCAGGTTTGAAGCCGTGTTCGGTTATGGCCCTAATGTTCCTGTAGTTCCACAGGTGTGTCCTGCAGGACATGGGCACGGCCGCGGAGAGGCCAGGCCTGGTGTAAGATGACTCGCTCCAGCTAGGGCATTACGTCAAAATGGATGGCCTGACTTGCCACTGTTGAGTTCCCAATCTAGGGAGTTGAATTTGGAAAAAACACTGCTGCTGGGCCCTTCAGCAAGGCCCTTAGCCCCAAAACTGCTACAGGGGCCTTACCCGTGTTTCTCTCTATCACTTCTCCCTATAACTGCCCTAACAAACATTTCTCCTGGAGCATTTTGGAACATTCAAAATGTTCTCATTGGAACGTCCCTTTTTAAATAAAAGGTTAAATGATGGTAATTTCTAAAGGAGAGTGTTGATTTGCAAGTACAGAGTTATTACACACCTGAGTCCTGCTTTTCAGCAAAATAGAGCTGGTAACCGCTGCATGGTGAAAACGCACGCAGGTCTTTGTCATACAGTATGATAACGATCACACCCCAGTGCACCTCGCAGCTAGAGATTCAACCATCTCAAGGACAGCCATGACAACACAACTGTCAACACAGGGCCAAAGGACAGAGATTTCCTTTTATTCAAAATTCTCCTCCACTGGCAATAATTTGCACCTGGTTGAGTGCGCATGTGTTCGTCTGTCTGTGTGTGTGTGTGTGTGAGAGAGAGGAAGGCTGTGTGAGTATCTGTGTATTTGTGGGTATGACAGAGTGTGTATGTGGGCGCATGCACTTGAGTGGGTGCGTAGATATCAATTTATGTGTCTGTTTGTGAATGCATATTTGGTTTGCGTGTGTGTGTTCGGATGTGTATGTGAGGGTGAGCGAGAGAGAAAGAGATTAAATGCGTGCGTGTGTTTGTGATCTGTGTTCGTGAGTGCGTGTGTGTGCGTGTGTGCGTGCCCATCTGAGAGTGTATACTGTTTGTGTGTGTGTGTGTGTGCATCTGTCTGTGAGTGAATAGCGAGTGTGTGCCTATCTGTGAGTGTACAGTATATGAGGCGCATGTGTTTGTGTGTGTCTGTCTGTCACACGGTGGTGTGAGTCTCTACATTGGCTCTCATCCCTCGTCAGGCGGGGTTATAACACCTGTCCCCATCAGTGAGACCTGAGCTCCAGGTGGGCTCAGCGGCTTCAGAAACACAATTTTTACATAAAAACTGAGCTGTCTCACTTCATACCATTTTTCCTTACCTAAAATCAGTGAGATTTAAGGTGTTCAATGTAAGCATTTTTCAAGATTGAAGGCTAATTGAATTATCTGTCATCAGCCAATATGTACCAATTTCTTAAATATAAAAGAAATTCCAAGCAGATATGAATATGCAGAGGAAAGGCTACAAGAACTGAGCAAGCAAGCGAGCAAGTAAGCAAGTACAATTAAATGAATAACTTGCTTCTTTCTATTAATTACCATATTTAAACAAAACGGATCGCTTATTATGATTATTATTATTATTTATTTATTTATTTTGTATGCAAAGAGATAAAGGAACAGGCCTGGAAATTACCTGTAATGCCCTTGTCTATTTCAGCTCCAGGTAACTGAACCAGACTTGGAAAGACTAAGCTAAATTCCTTTAGCTCCGATTCGCTCGATGTAGCGACACGTTTCAAAAGAAAACAAGCAAGGAAATAAACAGCCGTCGTCAAACCTGAAAGCCTGCTGTCATGCACGCATAGCCCCCGATATTCCCTCTGCAGATCAATACGGGCCTCGGGGGCACAGCCGTGGTCCGATCGCACACCTGATCACTCGTATGCCCAGCCCCTCAGGTCACCAGCTGCCCTGGGATTCGTCAGTAATTACGAGCATACCTCTGTCTATCAGGGCTGTACGCTGTCTTCACCTGAGAACTGAGTATATCAGTCCACTCGAACAGCTGCCGGGTGTAGCTTAAACCATCCTGCTGATTCCTGCTGTTCAACAGGAGTATTTTACATTTTAAGCGTAAATTTTTTTTCTGGGATTGATGCGTAATGCTTGTGATGGATTGACCAACAGTCCAGAGTGTGTTCCTTTCCCTGGCCCACTGCATGCTGGGATATGCTCCAGCTCCCTTGTAACCCTGACCAGGAATAAACCATTTTGATGTTGGTTGGATAGATGGATTTTTTTCATTTTTGCTGGTCCAGTTAGCGCTTCCAAACAAACAATATGAGTTAAAGATAAATTTAAGGCTGAGTCAGTTCGGCCTGATAATAGATTAACATCTGAACAAGCCCTCAGAAAACAAATGGATGGATCTGCGGTCAGCCCGATGGGTGGACAGACAGACGGACAAATAGACACACATTCACACAATCACACACACCCTTATACTTCTACCCTTGTCAGGACATTACATTGACTTCCATTCATTCTCAGCGTGTCTCTACAGCCTTTCCCTAATCTTAACAATGAGTGACATAGGCCACAGGCCCTCACCCTAACCTTAAACCAGGGATACTCATTCTTTTCCAGAATGAGCCACAGTGGGTGCAGGCTTTCACTCTATCCAACCTGTCCCACACCGGATTCTACTAATGAACCCTTAAAGCTTTTGCCATAGACCCTTGATCAGTAGAATCAGGTGTGTAACTGCATGGTTAGAATGAAAGCCTGCACCCACTGCGGCTCATTCTGGAAAAGAGTGAGTATCCCTGCCTTAAACTGTCCCCAATTCTCACCTTACCCCTAACCTTAACTAATAAGTCACTATTACCTAAGTAGTTGTGGGGACTCATGAAAATGTCCTCACTTCCCAGTTATGTCCTCACTCTGTGGGAAAAAGTGTTTCTTGGTTCTCGCTTTGTAGCAAGTACAAGAACACGCGCGCGCACACATACACACGCACACGCACACACACACACACACACACACACCGGTCGCAGTTATATGCACATATATATTCACACACAGTCAGGTCAGTATGTTCTCTGCAACTCTGAACTTCCATACTCTCCCATATTACATGCGCACTCTCACACACGTTCACACGCACACACTCCCTCACCTATGAACAATATGCCATGAGTTTGGTGCTTCGGATAGATAATTGGCGCTAAACATTACTCTATTTGCCCAGGACGGACAGGCTGAGAAGAGTTCTTGGGATAGCGGAGGGTAAATGAGAGGTCAGAGGTCAGGAGGAGTCTCTCTAATCTTCAGCAAGCTGTCTCTGGCACTGGGTTTTCAGGCCTAAGTCCATCAGCCTCCATCGCAGTAATGAAGTAACATCGCACAGCTCCTGACACAGTCACTGATAGTCGCCGTTGGTCTAGAGTTGAAAACAGGGCCGAGCAGGGAGGGGCCTGAGCCACACATTGCATTTCTTTTGGCCCCCAGGGGACATCCTATGCAAATCCCTGGATTGCCAAGAGGGTGGAGGGGTGACAAAAGAATAGCGAATTTCACAACCAGCCTACTTGAATAAAACAGACAAAACTTTCTTTTTTTCCCACGTATGAGCTGTCAATGCGGTCTTGAGTGCACGCAAATCTATTGACATTACCTTCTTCATTTGAAAAAATACCATTGGACATTCTACCTCGTCTCTGTCATTAGACAATGGAGCAATTATTCAGAAGTATGGTGCAGTTAGTAAATATTCTCACATTATTAGTATTCACCGTCTCCCGCTAGAGTGCACGAGCGTCAGATTCGAATCGCAGTGACTCAGACTTGTTACAGGATTTGGTTCACATTTGGATCTGCATGCCTTGTTCCCACCGGATCCAAGATAAAGGAGTTCTGGAGCAGCGCCCTTTTATCAGACATTTCTCCACTGTCATCCTGTATGCCCTTGCAGATGAAAACTGCTGTCTTAACATTGATTTATTGAAGCTATGAGATATTTGTGTATTTGTCGGTAACACCAGCTACAATGATATTACAGTGCTGTCAAAACACCATTTTCTCAAAGATTCAATGCTAATAAAGGACACAGACACACACTCATTCTGTCTGTCTCCGTTTATGGATTCAGCTCTGACATGGCGGTGGATATCTTGAACTGTCTACAGTTATCACTGTTTAAATCCAAATGCAAAGAATTTAATATTATTGGTCACAAGCTAAATCTAGTTAGTTTTTAGGGGAGAATATTTGTGGTTAACAGGAATTTCTGACAATAAACGATAATTCGATGCAAAATGGACACCCTAAGCCTGTTTATCATACGCAGGTGCACATACTCTCAAGTCTGACGTCTGTATTCAAGAATAATCATTACACTCCATATTCTCTTTTTTTTTGCGATAAATAACAGCCTGCAATCACAAACAATATGGGTGAAAAGGTGCTGACATTTTAGTCTATCAATTGCTTGCTACTGTATTTTGCTCCCCCATTCCTCTTGAAAGCAGAAGGTAAATTGAATTAGGTGAAGAATGTGCTGTGAAAACCTCATTCATTTTGAATAAGAAAGATGAATTTGTCTTTCCATGGCCAAAGTGGACATATTTGGTGACCTTTCATCCCGTCTGAAACTTTTTTCTTTATACTTTCAAAAGGTCTCTGGTGGGTTATGTCATGTCTACACTTATCTGAAACAAATTTGAGAGAAGAAATCAGCCAGCTCTCCAAAATGAGCTTAATCCCACTAATCGCAGATATTTTGAACAGCCATTAAAGTGAGGAGAATTTTTTTTTAATTATTTTTGCCTTCCAGACGATTTCATTCTTGGACTAAAGTCTTTGTGTTTTTTCTTTTTTCAAGTTTTCGCAAATATTTTAAAATTATCAGATTATGAAATACCGTATAGAACTTATCAGTCATCCGCAGTTAAAACTGCTACCCCTAACATAAAATAATCGTACTGTAGATAGTGTTGGGGCTGAAAAGAAGTATAAATTAAAAAAAAAATAAAATCCCACAAATCTGGCTTCCTTTTGGCAGCGATATTGAAAGCGTTTATTTCTTTCAGGGAAATTATAAAGCTTAGTGGAAGTTTCGCCGTACAGAAGAAGTGTTCGTGACATGGGACTCGACAGCGTATATCCCCCCTCTGCTTTATGATTCATTTACATGCGTACCGTGGATTTTATTTAATGTTCAACATGACATCCATCCTCAACTGGACTCGATGAAAATCTGCATCTTAATTATGGTTTGCGATGTTCAAATAAAGCGTTTGTGACTGCTATAATTTATGTGTCATTCCTTTCTGTAAATAACTGAGGCCAAGACTTGTTAATATTTTTTTCTTAGAACATTTGCAGTAATTTAAGGCTTCTGACGAATGTTCTGCTGTCGGTAAACACAGATACATAGACAGATATCCCGAGGTTTAATGGCATTAAAACAGAAGCTTTTAATTCTATGAATGATGTTTGATTATTAAGCAGAATTGCTGCTCTGGGGTGTATTTATTTATTTTTTTAATTAGATTAGCGTGAAAACACCCGCCATGTTGGATACGCTCTCTTTGCCACTAACACCCCCGCACTCATGCCCTCCATCCTCTTACACTGTTAGCAAAAGTCCTTTTACGGGACGCCGGAAAAAAACGCTGGACAGAGAAAAGAGGGCGAATGAAAAGAAGAGGACAAAGAATGGAGCTGAAGAGCAGGAGGAGAGGAGGGGAGTGAGGGAAGTTTGAGAGGAGGAGGAGAGAGAGAGAGAGAGAGAGAGAGGGAGAGAGCGAGAGAGAGAGAAGGTTAGCAGGGGTGGCCTCTATAGATCCATCTGTCTGTGAGGGGGATCAGCAGCCAGTGCCTGATGAACTTCAGTCTCTATTAGCCGGCATCCAGGGGATGTGCTTTCTGCCGCCGATCAATAGAGTGAAGGACAGGAGTGTCAGAACATGAAGGACCCCTTCCTGTCTCCGTGCTCGCGCTGGGCCGAGCCCGTACGGGCCAGACCCCGGGGCCCCTCTTGGGAGGGTTTTGATTGAAGGGGCCATTCTGAGGCCGCAGTCGGGGGACCGTGAGACCTGCAACCTTCCCCTTCCCCACCCCGTCCCAGCGCTTAGATCTCCTCCCCATGTAAAATAAATCCCCTGTTTGTCATTTATCAGGTGGCCTCAGACCAGGGAAGTCTGGGACGCGTCTCTGTTCCTGCAAAGCCAAATATTGCACAGTGAAGGTTTTAGGTGTCCTGTATGAAGTTACCTAAAAAATGGTGAGGATGACCTTGTGCGCAAAAAAAAAAAAAAAAAAAAACTGGGGCAGCTCCCTCTCAGCATTCCAACACTGCACTGTTCTGAGTTAATTCAACCCTAAAGCTGCGAGACTAATTTTTCACGCGGACATTCAAAGTGAATGCAAACACGGGAATGCACACGAAATGACTCAAGTTTGCGCCGGAGGATGGAATTATGCGAGAGACACAAATGGATGGCGCATACGAACAGCGCAAATGCACGAATTCGGATTTCGCTGCATGTCAAAATATTCTTTAACAAAAAATTCACGCAAATAAAGCAGTGCTCTGAGTAGCATCATTGCAACTAGCAGCAACATTGGCTAGCTAGGCTACCCAGCTGCATATTTTACGTGCAGTTAGCTGGATTGCTTTAGATAATGGAAATGCTTGTTACCTAGCTTGGCAGCTAGGTAGCTAGCAAGCTGGCTGCGTCAAATAACTTATGGATCACAGTTTCACAAAGAATAGCGGCTTAGCTCAACATCAGATATGACAACATCATCAGTTTTGTGAATATTTTTTATTCTCAAGCAAGCACAATGTTTAAATAGTGAAATGTTTGTGATGGTAGCATAGCAAAATTAGCGTTGCCATCTTGTTGATGATTTTTGGAGATCGCAAGAAGTACCTCCCCTTGAGTGTAAACAAGGTTCAACTATTGGTTGGCGATGTGCATTCCCATGTCAATGCCCGACTAAGTTATTCTCCCATAGAAGTTAATGTGATCTGAGAAAGAGCAAGGTGTCAAATCTTTATAGCAAAAAAAATTAAAATGATCCCATGATGAAAGTCCCGCAAATAAAGCGAGGAGAAATTTTGTTTTGTGTTCCGTGGAAACACAGCATAACATGTTCAAAAATCCGTTAAAAGGATACTTCAACCCTTTCAATACTTTTGAACACGTCTATAAATATTTCCTGTTGGGATATATGAGTCCCAGAAACACTGGCATTTAGGCCAATTCCATATTACAGTCACAAGAATGACATATGTATCCTGTGGGTAACTCTGATTTGTGCTTCTGTATTCAGTATTGAAAGGGTGAAGCAAGCGATCTGCAAATGTAAATGTATGCTTGACAATCATTAAAGAATAATAATGACAATAATAGTAATAGTATTTTGTGCATGATTAATTCAACAGCAACCGCAGTAGTACATACCAATAGTATGATAATAATGCTAAGAGCAGCTGGTAAATTATTGCAAATAGTTGTGCTAATTGCATAATTACAGTACAGCTACTCAGTACATTTTTTTGTGCTTTAAATAACATATTTACACAAAACTACCTAGAAATTCATGCTAATGCCGCTCAGTGGCTCAGACTTGCCACAATGAATCTCATTATTGTTTGAACATTAAACTATAGATTCATCATTTGCTTTTTCATGTTGTGACTGTCAAGTGATTAAAGATGTCAGACTGGCAGCAAAACCAATGACACTCCTCGAATCACATTATTCTTTTCTCCGGAATATGCCGAGGCTAAAAGTTCACTTTTAATAAAGAGCAGGCTGGTGCCTATTCAATCTCAAGCAAGAAAGTCACTCTGAACCATCCTTTAATTCTCCTCCGCTATCGCTCTAATAATAGCCCACAATATCCGTAAATGTCTCCTGCAACTTTCACCGGTGTCGTGTGAAGAACACATATCCTGCCAGAATGGAAAATGACTGAATCACCGTAGGAATCGGTGACAGGCGGAACACCATTACAGATGATTCCACCTGACAGGTGAATGAAGTCAACAAAGACGCTTCACAGATGATCATTTTGGAGGGAAAATTAAACAGCACATTTCCATCCCAAATGCAGCCTTTCTGCGCTGAAAACTCTGAATGAGAAATTAGCATTTTCTGCTTAAAAGGTAGCGTGGGACAGTTTTGCCTCAGATAGGTTTGCATGGCTGTCACAAATCGATGTTTCACATATGAATCAAACGCAAAGGATTCATCTAAAAACAATTTAGAGGAAAATTTTGACTTCTCTCTCATGATTCATATGAGAGTGGATGAGCTGTCTCTGGTGACTTTTTTTTTGCAGAAATACCACATATTACATAACCATTTAAATTTAAAAGGCATCCAGGCGGAATTTTTCACAGTTATAGCAATCATCAGATCAGCAATGTTTTGGTTTTAGACGACAAAACAGCTTGTTTCAAATTCAGGCTGACAAGTGCCATCCCGCTTATGCGTATTACAAGCTCAGGAATAAAAATGCACATAATTAGCAATTTCTGGCATAATCTCATTTATTCAGAATCAGCTATGCATGCCTTCCTGTGACCTTTGAATCACATCAGGAACCATCAATAAAGACAGAGATGCATTACCATTTATGATTCTGAATGACAGCTGTAGTGGTGTGTTTATGATACAGTACATGAATTAAAAGAATGGAGGACATCAGCTGACTTTGCAGTGGTTATTGAACCACCGACATCATATAATGACAAAAACACTCCAGTGGACTTCAGCCTGCTTGGACCGGTTGAATCAGGCTGAGGCCAAATCTAATGGCCTCTTGCCCTCGATTTCAGTTTCATGATCTTACCATTCAAAGAAATGTATGAAGCAAAAATCAATCATTACTTTATAAAGAACCAATAAGTTGACAATGCTAATAATTTGATGTATTTAATTGCCCAATCATTAATACATTGCAAAAACTAGAAGTGCATTCCTTATTTTTTTGCCCAGTGCATGCTGGGATTACCCTGGCCAGATGTAATGGGATATATGATGGAATTAAGGGTGAAATGATGTTGCATACTTCTCCTGTGATCTGGAAAAACCTAGTATGTGTGTCACTTTTGGTAGAAATGGGAAATGAGAACCTTCATTTGCAGTAATTAAAAGTGGTAAAAATCTAAAAAAACACTAGCTACAAGTGTCATTTGAACGTTCAAAATCAAGTTTCTATCATTTTACTGGTAGGAAAAGTCCAGAACCAAGAAGTTATTGTCCAATTGCGAGATCTCTGCTACTGATAAACTTTCAAGGGTTTTCCAGATCACGGGAGACCAAAGTGCTTCTCTGGAATACTAGAATCTGACTCTCTAAGCCTCTATTACTGCTGGTAATCGTTTTTCACCTGATAGTAATTGAATGATTAATGTCACTGACAGACCTGTGATTTTACTGAGCAGGTGAACCTGATTTTAAAGCCTCCTTACAAAGGGAGCCATTGCACCTGTCAGAAAAATATAAGGAGTACAATTAGGAGAATCGGCTTATGGGCCGAATGGCAGTGCAGAGTACCCGGCCTTCTTGGAGTCCCTGGAAAGGGTAATGGAAAGTGCTCCAACTGGGGACTCCATCGTTCTCCTGGGGGACTTCAATGCCCATGTGGGCAGCGACAGTGTTACCTGGAGGGGCGTGACTGGGGGAACGGCCTCCCCGATCTGAACCCGAGTGGTGGTCTGTTATTGGACTTCTGTGCTAGTCACAGTTTGTCCATAACGAACACCATGTTCAAACATATGGGTGTCCATCAGTGCACGTGGCACAAGGACGCCCGAGGCCGGAAGTCAATGATTGACTTTGTGGTCGTGTCATCTGACCTTCGGCCGTATGTCTTGGACACTCGGGTGAAGAGAGGGGCTGAGCTGTCCACTGATCACCACCTGGTGGTTAGTTGGTTCCGCTGACGGAGGAGGAAGCTGGACAGACTTAGCAGGCCCAAACGTGTTGTGAGGGTCTGTTGGGAACATCAGGCGGAACCGTCTGTCAGAGGGGTTTTCAACTCTCACCTCTGGGAGAGCTTTGACCTGATCCCAAGGGAGGCTGGAGACATTGAATCTGAATGGACCGTGTTCTCCACCTCCATTGTTGATGCGGGCGTTCGGAGCTGAGGCCATAAGGTTTCCGGCACCTGTCGCGGCGGCACCCCCCGAACCCAGTGGTGGACACAGGATGTAAGGGATGCCGTCAAGCTGAATAAGGAGTTCTATCGAGCTTGGTTGGCTCATAGCACTCCTGAGGCAGCTGACAGGTACCGGCAGGCTAAGCGTGCTGCGGCCCGGGCAGTGACGGAAGCAAAAACTTGGGTATGGGAAAAGTTCAGGGAGGTCATGGAGGAGGATTATTGGTCAGCCCCTAAGAGATTCTGGCAAACCGTTCGGCGCCTCAGAAGGGGAAAGCAGTGCCCTGCCAACACTGTTTACAGTGGAGGGGGGGTGCTGTTCACTTCGACTGGGGATATTGTCGGCTGGTGGAAGGAATACTTTGAGGATCTCCTCAATCCGTCTGACACGTCTTCCATAGAGGAAGCAGAGGCTGAGGACCCAGAGGCTGATTCATCCATCACTCGGGCTAAAGTCACTGAGGTAGTTGGAAGCTCCCTGGTGGCAAGGCACCGGGGGTAGATGAGATCCGCCCTGAGTACCTCAAGTCTCTGGATGTTGTAGGGCTGTCTTGGTTGACACGCCTTTGCAGCATCGCGTGGACTGTCGAGGACAGTGGCTCTGGACCGGCAGACCGGGCTGGTGGTCCCTCTTTTTAAGAAGGTGGACCGGAGGGTGTGCTCCAACTATAGGGGGATCACACTCCTCAGCCTCCCGGGTAAAGTCTATTCCAGGATGTTGGAGAGGAGAACTCGGCCGATAGTTGAACCTCGGTTTCAGGAGGAACAATGCTGTTTTCGTCCTGGTCGTGGAACACAGGACCAGCTCTATACCCTCTGCAGGGTGCTTGAATGTTCATGGGAGTTTGCCCACCCAGTTCACATGTGTTTTGTGGACTTGGAAAAAGCATTCGACCTTGTCCCTCATGGCATTCTATGGGAGGTGCTTCGGGAGTATGGAGTCCGGGGCCCTCTACTAAGGGCCATGCGGTCTCTGTATGACCGGAGCAGGAGCTTGGTTCGCATTGCCGGCAGTAAGTCAGACCTGTTTTCGGTGCATGTTGGACTCCGGCAGGGCTGCCCTTTGTCACCGGTTCTGTTCATTATTTTTATGGACAGAATTTCTAGGCGCAGCCAGTGGCCGGAGGAAGTCCAGTTCAGGGACCAGAGAATCTCATCTCTGCTTTTTGCAGATGGTGTTGTCCTGTTGGCTCCTTCGAACCTGGACCTTCAGCATGTACTGGGGCGCTTTGCAGCCGAGTGCGAACCGGCTGGGATGAGAAGCAGCACCTCCAAGTCCGAGGCTATGGTTCTCGACCGGAGAAAGGTGGGTAGCCGGGTTGGAGGAGAGCTCTTGCCTCAAGTGGAGGAGTTTAAGCATTTTGGGGTCTTGTTCACGAGTGAGGGAAGAATGGAGTGTGAGATTGACAGACGGATTGGTGCGGCGGTAGCAGAAGAGCAGTCATTGTACCGATCTGTTGTGGTCAATTTACGTTCCTACCCTCACCTATGGTCAGGAACTTTGGGTCATGACCGAAAGAACAAGATCTTGGGTACAAGCGGCTGAAATGGGTTTCCTCCGCAGGGTGGTGGGGCGCTCCTTTAGAGATAGGGTGAGAAACTCTGTCACCGGGGAGGAGCTCAGAATAGAGCCGCTGCTCCTCCATGTCGAGAGGAGCCAGCTGGGGTGGCTCGGGCATCTATATCAGAAGGTGTTCCGGGCATGCCCTGCCGGGAGGAGAGAGGGATCCAGGGAAAGGGAAGTCTGGGCATCCTTGCTCAGACTGCTGCCCCCACGACCCGGCCCCGGATAAGCGGAAGAAGATGGATGGATGGATGGAAGTAGTCGAATCTTTAGGCCCTAATCTATGCAAGAAACTGGACAAGAAAGGGTTAATTTGTCATATTTATTACAGGTTAAAACATAAGCATTCATCGATAAGGTCTTGCTTGTCTGCAGAAAATCTATGTATTTACTACATGTAATTGTGTCTGGGTGAGGCAGTTCAGTGTCTGTGATGATCTGGAGAGACTGTACACTGATGTCTGTGATGATATGGAGAGACTGTACACTGATGTCTATGATGATCTGGAAAGTTAGAAATCTCAATCCAAAAATCGAAGTCAAAGAACAGGTGCGGCAGTAGCCAATAATAATTTACACACATGGGCAGATCCAAGATCCGAACAGAGGGTCAAACATGGAGCGGAGAAAGAACAGGAAGTACACAGACAGAAGCAGCAACTGAGACAAACTCGCAACAGGGAGAAAAAAGGGGAGAGTGTATTGACTTGACTGATTGGGAAACAAGACTGAGCCGGGGGGGGGGCTTAACACATTACAGCATAGTACAAACTGCAACTGAGAGCAGGAGCGGGGGAGTCATGACTCACGGAAGTAAAAGGGTAAATACAAACAGATGGACATACAAGGAATGAGTCGGACATGAAAACAAAAAATACAACAATAAAAATAAAACGAAGAACATTATGAAGAATACACAGATGAAATAACCATACTGACACAACAGGAACCATTTTATAACACAATCCACAAATGTTGCCTCTTCAACTCTCTGATGGCTAAAGTCATATTTCAGAGGCAAAATATAATGCCAAATTTACCGATTGCGAAAAAAAAAAAAGAATTATATAATTGTATTCTTGTCAGAAGTTTGATATGACGCTATGACAGCTTCCATACCCACATACCTGCTATATCCTGCAGCAGCACGAATGCATTTTGTATCAGCAGGGAATGACAGCGCTGCACCATCGCAACCCCACCATTTTTCATGGGGCCTGAAGAGGACCGAAGTTGGGCTGCTGTCCAACCAAAATAAGAAGAAACAGAGACTAAATCCAGCAGAAGTGGAAGTGGCGGTAAATTAACTTTGAGGAGACCCTGGCAGACCTTCCAGTCTCAGATGGTCAGGACCTCAGTGTGAGCCAGTGTGGCCTTGGTTAAGTTTCCACTTTGACTCTTTTTTATCCAGGCTTTGTCCAATTTCTCTGTTACCGTGGCAGCAGTTCAGAGTTCCCCCTGGTGCTGGATGTCAGCAGGCTCTCCTCTGCTGCTCTGATCCCCTGTGGTGGCCTTTAAAACATTATACCAGTGATCTTTTGGCCAGGCTGGAAGGGTTAGCGGCTGATATAGCCATTCTATGAGCTTTCATGGTCGTCTGGGCTTCAGTAGTCTGTGAATACCACATGCTCACAGCAGCCAGTCAGATACATTTTTCTCTTAAGTAGCAGCCAATTGGGTGCACTGAAATCTGAACACAGCCAATCAGATGCATCTTTCACTCCAATTCCCTGGTAGTTGGACACATCAGTGTTTGGAATCACCGATTACTTACTGTTCGGATATTGATTGTGGTCAAAAATTGACTATTGGTATACGGAACATGACCTACAGTAAATTTATCACAACGCCTTAGATATTCGCATGACATACTAAACAGGCCAAATTTGACAGCACAGAACCAAAGCTGTATCCATGATAGAGAGTTATCCACAATGAAATGTTGTCAAAGGTGACATCCAGCTGAGATCTCCGACACCTAAAATAGCTAGTGGTCATGTGACCTTATAGCAGTTAGTCACATATTTGCTACTACACTTTGTCCCATTATGGAGAAGCCTGTATTATCCAGTATATAACTTACTGATGTAACATGCAGTATTGTAAATGAGTATTCAATTCCAAAATATGGCAATTGTGAAATAACTTCGTTAGACCACACCTGGAGTATTGTGTACAGTTCTGGGGACCATACTTTAGGGGAGATATAGAGGCTCTAGAGAAAGTTCAGAGAAGAGCCACCAAGCTTATTCCAGGTATAAAAGATGAAAGCTACGAGAAGAGGCTGAAAATCCTTAATCTCTTTAGTCTTAGGAAAAGGAGACTTGGGGTTGATTTGATTGAGGTCTTTAAATATGTTAAAGGGATGAACAAAGTGAATCATGTAGGATTCCTTCGGCCAAGTGTTGTGAGTAGAACTCGGGGTCACAAATGGAAGTTGACCAAAGGTAAATTTAGCTGATATTGACTGATATTCGGAAATATTTCTTCACCCAAAGAGTAATTTCAATGTGGAATAGCTTGCCTGACAATATTGTTGAGGCAGAGACCTTAGGAGTTTTCAAGAGCAGGCTTGACCTAAAGCTAGATACCATTTGAGTCATTTAGTATCTGAAGGGATATATTCACAATAGTATAAAGAAACTGGCAAGCTTAGTTGGGCTGAAGGGCCTGTTCTTGCCATTCATGTTATGTTATGTTATGTTAACTTGCAGTTATGATTGCCAAGCTGTTTTCTGCCATGATTCTACAGCTGCAACCAACACATCTCTCAGTCAAGTTTAGCCAATGAGATACATTTGCTGTTGCACTCTATTCCTAAGCCTCATTTGCCATTGCAGGTGACTGCTTCATGTATTGGAGGTAGGGCTGTAATTTCGGAGGCTGAATAGCTTTCTTGTTATTTGGACCACGAGTGTCCTTTTTCCCCAAACCAAAAATTACTAATACTTAGTGAATATAAAATTAGGATGCCTTGGCGCTTGAATAAGATGAAAGCCACTCAGAAAATTGCCATCTCCACTGAGGAAAAAAGACAATGAAAGAAACTATCGATGCTGCTTTTAAAATATTTAACCTTGGTTTGTGAGAATAAAAATGAATGCAAGCTAAATGTTAATGCAAGGAAAATGGCTATGATTTAAAATGAGTCATCTACTTAATACAATACAATACACAATGGATCTTGTCACCAACCTAACCTGTAAAAGAGTAATTGTGCCGCCGATTATTAACTCGACTGGTCTTAGTTCTTCTGCCATTTTATTCACCTTTATCCGCTATTGCTAAGAGCCTCTGAGGTGGAGTTTACTCGCGCTAGCCAAGGTAATAAAATACTATTTAGTACCACCTATCTTCAATCCCTCTTTTAAACACAGTGCTAATTATCGTGTAGTGCGCTATGAAGAGGTATCATTAGAGTCAAAGGTACATAAGACAGCATGACATCACAGTTCAGTAAATGCACGGGATCATTGATTGTTCAGTGGTGGACAATGCCATTGATATAAAAACTCTCCTAAATTATGGGTGCATAACCTGGCTCACAGACAGAAAATTAGATGATGCTCACAAAATAGTCTCAACAATAGGAAATGGCAGTAAACTTGAATGTGGTTCATGTTAGATGAGGGCAGGACTGCAGTCAGCAGATATGGAAGACAAAAGTTATGGAAAAAATTCATAAAAGAACAAGTTTAACAGAACCTATAACTTAAATAAAACTCTTCTTTTTGTGTTGAATTTGTTACTAGTTTTGGAGCCAGTATATCAACTCTGTCACATAGGCAATCATAAATTATGCTATAAAATCCAGACATATAATCAAGTTTCCCAAACTGATAAATTTTTTAATTTGTAGCTAAAAATTCACTCATTTAGAAAACCATTCACATTATCAATTAACAATGATAATCTCAAAAAAATTGGGACATTGTGTAAATTGTAAATTAAAAAAAAAACAGCTGGGAGCAATTTACAATCCCTTTTAACCTGTTTTCAATTGACAAAAGCACAAGCATAAAATAAATAATCTTTTGACAGATCAGCTTCATTGTTTTTTGGTTTTTTTTGCATTTGGTTGAATGCTTGCAAATGACTATAGATCAAGCGCTCTAAAAAACACTATGTCATAAGTTTAAAAAAAAGCTGGTATTAAGTGCACTCTTTTCAGTTTTTCATCATGATGGCACTGACTTCTTAATTGAAATGAAAAATTGAAATGAAAAAGATTTCATTTTGAATCACATCCGTTGAAGGCTTTGAGTGTGGTACGACGTTTAGGAGCTGAAATGCGCCCGAGACGAACTACTTCTGCAGAAGTGCCAAAGCGCGCTAGACCTGCAGTGACATCAGGGTCCTTCGTCATTGTCCATTTTGCAGCAGAGCAAATTTTTTTTTGGGCAAAAAAACAACACATATCTTGGTCAATTTAACGTTTGCTCATTCAATTTTGCGCTATTACTTAGTTATCTTTTGTGTCATACAGTCAAGATGCCGAGTTTTTAATCCCCATATTGTTGGGAGGCATGTTCACTGTTTACTATAATCCAATTTTATGACATGGAATCATCCTGGATTAATGAAAAAATAAATAAATAAATTACTTTATGAACACAATTGCTTTTGAGTTAGCTAAACTAGCTAAAACTGGTCCAAAACAGTAGGGATGTGTGAACGCAACGAAAAGCATATTACTGTTAAATTGTAAGACATAAAAACAAACATATCCCTTAAATATGATGATTATTGACAAAGATTTTCCCAAGCGCTTATGGCAATATGATCTAAAGAACAATATTATATGCTAGCAGTATAACTCAGTCTAACACCATAACACCATAACAGTTACGATTACATTTAATCTCTCAAAATAAAAACAGTCCATGTTTTGTGATCGCAAAAAAACCTAGCTAAGTCGCTAACAGTCAATGAGGACAGCACAATGCTTTGCACTTAGAAAACCTGAGCAAGATAATCAGCAGGTACCTCTTGTCGCTCCATTTGCAGAAGCATGCGCACGGCAATATTTGATCGCGTTTAGGGCCCTGATTTTTGACGTCAGCGACTCAGGACAAGTGTTTCACCACGTCACATCACACTTTCAAGCAGTTAGCCCTGTTGTAATGGAGACACAAATCCCTCCCGCTGAACTGACATGCCGAGTCGAACCAAAGCGAGGCCGGGACATGTGTACGATAATACAGTATACTTCCCCCATTACTTCTCCCAAAACAACCAAATTTCATTCACTCCTTTTTATTTCTCCATCTCTGCCTATAGCTTCTGAAAACAAATAAATATAGAGTAATTACAAATAAATTTTTCAAGAGGAAAGGAGATTATAGTGGCTCCATGGGGTCTTCCCTTCATATCTTAGGCACGACTGATGCCACATTACATCATGAACTCATAGCCATAGAAGCAGCAGTAGTGTCTCCAGGTGTTCTCCTTCTTAAATGTGTCTCGCACTACTTCATTCTAACTTTCCCGATTCCCTCTGATCCGATAATGTGTTAAATTTAAGCGTGTGCTAACTAAACTCCCCCATCGCGCACCTGCCCCCGTGCACACAGGGTCATTGATATAGCTGCTCCAAACTCCTGCTCGGATCACTCAAAGGTCACGAGCCGCTCTTTACAGAGCCACTCGTGTCTTTTAATTATCGTCTCTCCCTTCCACTCTCCTCCTCCCGCTCTCGTCTTTGGGCCCAATCGCCCCTCGTCGAACGCGTAAATGCGCTCCGATTCCAAGGAGATGCACATAATGCCTCTCTCAACCTGTTTATTAGCAGAATCCATTTTCTCTCAGCCTCCTTCACCCTTCCTGCCTGCTCTACCTTGTCCTTTTGTGCTGCAATATGAATGGTTAATAATTACGCCTGTCCTTTTGACTTGAGGATCTGCAGGCCACCCTTGTTAAGCCAGTAATTAGCCTGTCCCCCCTTATTTATGGAGAAAGTACAAATTATCCCTCCACTCAGGCGCTGGCCGTTCCCCATCTCCCTCTCTCTCTCTCTCTCTGTCTCCCCTCATTCTCCCATCTCTTTTCTCTCCGCGCTCCCTGTATCCCGCCGCACTTTTGATTGGCCTAGAGCAGCTGCGCCGGAGCGAGATGAAGGTCCGACTTCAGCGTGACGAAGAGCGGAGGATGAGGAGGCTGGCGGGCGCCGCACAAAGGCCCGCGACGAGCGGCCAAAGCGACGCAGTGCAGCGATGCAGCGCAGCGACAGCACGAAGGAAGCCTCGGCGCGCAGATGAATGACTCCCCGTTTGTGTAAACACGTGCCACGGAAGAGAAGGGGGGGGGGCTAAACTTGAGGAGCGGAGAGAAGAAGGGAGGAAGAGAGAGAGATGGAGAGAGAGCGCAGCAGGCACGGGTCACTGTAAAGTTTTTAAAGGAAAGGAGCGAGCGCACGATAGATGAATGTGTAAATAAATAAATAAGGGGTGATAATAAGTCAGGGCGCAGACAGAGAGCAGCTGTGTAACTGAAGGTTGCATCTCCCTCTTACGGCCATCTCTGAGGAGGTAATTAAACTACAGCCTGCATCGCTTGATGTATTAGTATAATGATCTGGAAACCCGATTTTAGGTGAATCTCATGTTTCTTTGCCACTTGTTTTTTTTAATCTATTCTTTTATTTTATAAAAAATTTTTCTTGGCCATCCTGTTTTGAAAGGCAATATTAAAAGGAATTGTATTGCTTAAGGCGTCTGAGTTTTATTATTATTAGTTTTTTTTTCACATTTTGATAGCTCTAAGACAGCACTTGTCAGCAATTAGTTGCCTGAGCATCATTAAAAAAGTAAAACAAACCTGTTGTTTACAGTACTATTTTTGATGTCTTATGTTGTAAACTACCAGTTAGCCAATGCCTCACATGCTGTTAGATGTGTCTCTATATCAAAAACAATTGTATCGAAGAGTTTTTATTTTCATTTAAATCAAATAAAAATTGGGTTGATCAACAAAGTCATAATAAAGTTTTTGATGCAACATTTATTACACTTATGTCTTAATTTTTCCATTAAAGAATCAATATAATATAAAAAATATATACAGTAAACCTTTTTTGTGATAGACTTTTGGTGACAACATCAGTCATTAAAATCTCTGCATTTATTTTTGTTTGTTTTAGTAAATTTGTGCTCCATATACTGTCATAAAAGTTTTTTTTCTTCAGTCAGGTATAATGTTCCTCATCCAAAGTAAAGAAGTTGCGGACACTGAACACAGCTCTGTGGCGAAGCGTGGGCTCTGCTCTTACAACCTCCAGCATAATGAGGGTGGTTATATCACCAGGGACGATGGTGCATTAAAGAAATTATTAAACAAACAAAATTCAATCTAAAAAGCAAAAATCAATCAGGTACAGATGAGAGGTTTCTCATTTTAGCTGGATGTGGGTCTGATATTTATGTGGCCTTTGAAAATAATCAGCTTTATGACTATCACTCTGCTGAATTACCTCTGACTCTGCGGTGTCACAGGCATTTGTTGCATTAACCTGTCGCCGCCCTTTCCCCTCCCTGACTCAGGAAGTGCTCTCACTGGCTGTAGAACACAGCTCAGCGTCCAATCAGGTGCGCAGATTTATTCTGTGGCAGAAAGGCCATGGTGTGGGAATGCATTTGCTAATCACTGTTTATTATTTGCTATTCTCCAGGGTGTCCTTATGGAAATGATATTATCGCTGCATGTTTGCCATTGTATGATTGAAATGAGATCGGGCTTTTTAAAATAAAAAAAAGCATAAATGCTTAATTTTTTTAAATTCACATGTGCAGTACGGGCATAGGTTATTGTTCAGTATGAGCAGCACAACTTAATAGCTGGAAAACCGTGCCGAAAAATCAAACTTACTTTCGCAGTTGTTCTTGCCAAGGCTGTTTAAGGGCTTTTAAATGCCTTCGTAATGTTATTTTACAACAAACCATCACCCATGATCTAATTAAAGCTGACAATTTGATGTGTTGTTCAACAAATATCACAATCTTTGTATCACAGCCACAAACTGGCATATTTCATAAAATGGTTCCAGGATTAAGCGCAAAAGAACCATGTAGTCTTAGAGGAGGAATTCCCTTAGCTCTAAAAGCCATTATAGGCCATGGATCGAAACACATTTTGGATCAGAATGTTTTTATTAAATCCTTTTTATTCATCAACTCTCGATTCCATATGACAGGGTCTGATTACACCATTATTATTCTAAACACCAGATTCCAGAATCATTATTTATGACCAGATTTAATAATTTGTCTGTATTACACACATCAAAAATAAAAAAATAAGTTTGTCCAAGCATTATAATCTTGTATTCAGACTTAAAACACTTATTATATATCCCGCCACAAAGTGGAGCAGGGCATATGGGAGTGGATTCCGTATGTCACTCCCTCTGTCTGTTCGTCCATCAAACTTTTGCTGGAGACAAATTTTCCAAAAAACTATGAGCGATACATGAATCTAACTTTGCATGCCGGTTTAACCAGTCATGATCTATAGGTTGAATTCAAAAATCCATGTCACAGCCTTTTTTTATCAAGCCCTTGGATCGAAACTTCTTACTTCGTGTCTAATGGAGACAAGTTTTCTCAGAGAGTATTCTAGACAAATTATTAATAAAAATTTGCGGATTGATTAATGGCCCCTGATCATGGTTGGGGATAGTGATGACCGTGTTGCCTTCATTCGTTTACCTTTTTTCTTAGTAAAATGTTTTGCCAATGAGGTGAGATCATTTTGATTCATTTATAGATTTGCCAATGAGATAGGAAAATCTTGCTTGTCGAGCAAATGGTAACTTAAAATAAGCCAACATTTTCCAACATAGAGAGAGGAAATAAGGAACTTAAGTCTCAAAATAAGACCAACAGATATCTAAGAAGACACTTTTTGCAGTACATACATGTTGACCAAGTTATTGCGGATTTACATCTCAGCCTCTGTGTGTGTTGTTTGCTGGTTAGTGTTAGCATGACAGTGGTAGTTCAGTAAATATTTCTTAAATATTTTCAGTGGACCTGTGGACAGGTGGAACCACATCTCTGCTCTTGTCCTGGAACCTGTGAATTCGAGGCATTACTAACGCCCCAGTGCAGCTCACACCACAAACTACAACTGAGGCTCCTGCACTATGCTAATTGGCATCTCGGGCCCAGGGGAACCCTGGTCTCACACTTGACCACACCCACTCGATCAGGGGACGGCCAGAAATTGCCACACCGCCAAATTCGCTCCTTACAAATCACACCGGAGGGAAACAAAGAAACACTCGCATGCCACTCTGTTTCTGTGTGCTTAGAAGACATCACATAAACTTTTTTTTTTTAAACTTCAAATATAGTTAACCGTATGCCAAAAAAAAGTGATTGCAACTTGCTATTGATGTGAAAAGAAAATTTGCTAAAATAAAGAAATTAGGTTTCTGTGGTTTCCAAAATTTTTTTGATTTGTTTGTAAAACTTAAGACAATTAGATATAACAATTTGAAAAAATATTTTCATTTTCATCCAAAGTCTCAATTTTTTCAGCGTGCAGAAATTAAGAAACTGAAAAATCGGTGTCATTTGTTTCAGGTGATTACAATTTTGTCCACAAAATGAGCTCATTTCAAATTCGTTGACTGCAACAGGTCTCAAAAAAGTTGGGACAGGGGCCTGTTTACCATGGTGTACCATCCCCTCTTCTTTTTAGCGCAGAGTGGAGGCCTCTGGGCATTGAGGAAACAAGTTTCTTGAATTTAGCCATTGGAATTTGATCCCCTCTTGTTTAATACAGCCGTCCAGCTTCTGGAGAGTTTTGGGTCTCCTTTGACAGACTTTTCGTTTAATTATGAGCTAAAAGTTCTCAATCGGTGAAAGATCAGGACTGCAGGCAGGCCAGTTCAGCACACGGACTCTTCTACTACGAAGCCATGCTGTTGTAATAGCTGCAGTATGTGGTTTTGCATTGTCCTGCTGAAATACACAAGGCCTTCCCTGGAGTAGATGTCGTCTGGAGGGGAGCATATGTTGCTCTAAAACCTTTATATACCTTTCAGCATTCATGGTGCTTTTTAAAACATGCAAGTGTCCCACACCATATGCACTAATGCATCCCCATACCATCAAAAATATTGGCTTTTGAACTGAATGCTGATAACAGGAGGGGTGGTCTTTCTCCTCTTTAGCCCAGAGGACACAACACCCATGATTTCCCACAAGAATGTCAAATTTGGACTTGTCTGACCATAGGACACTTTACCACTTAACTAACAGTCCATTTTAAATGAACCTTGGCCCACAGAACACGGCGGTGCTTCTGAATCATGCTCAAAAATGGCTTCCTTTTTGAACGAGTTTTAGGGGGCACCCGTGGATGGCACAGCAGACTTTGTTCACAGACAGTGGTTTCTGTAAGTATTCCTGGGCCCATTTAGTAATGTCAATGACAGAATCATGCCGGTGAGTGATGCAGTGGCGTCTGAGGGCCCGAAGATCACGGGCATCCAGCAAAGGTCTTTGGTCTTGAGATTTTTCCAGTTTCTCTGAATCTTTTCATGATGTTATGCACTGTTGATGATGAGAACTTCAAAGCCTTTGCAATTTGACATTGAGGAACATTGTTTTTAAAGTGATTCCACAATTTTTTTTATGCAAGCCTTCACAGATTGGAGAGCCTCTGGCCATCTTTACTTCTGAGAGACTCAGCCTCTCTAAGACATCCCTTTTACAGCCAATCATGTTACACTCCTGATGCCAGTTAATGTAATTACTTGCTAAATGTTCTTTCAGCTAATTCTCTGATATATTAATTGCTTTTTCAACCCTTATTTACCTTTTCCCCAAATTTTTGATGCCTGTTGAAGCCGGAAAATTTGAAATAAGCTCATTTTGCGGATAAAAATGTTAAATTTCTCAGTTTCAACATTTGAAATGTTCTCTATGTTCTATTGTAAATGATATATTGGCTCATGTGATCTGAAATTCATTGCACTTTGATTTAATTCACAATTTACACTTCGTCCCAACTATTTTTGAATTGCGTTTGCATTTCATTGATGTGTCTTATAAAAAATGCCTGGGCGGGGGGGGGTTAAATAGGGACTGAGCTGCTCCGTGACCCATAACCCCTCCAACCTGAGAAAGAGGGCATGACTACCACCTCATGTTGACTGTACTCTGGATGCTCACCTCTAGCTGTGCCCAGCCTGACAAGCGCCAACCCTGTGCCATGGAGAGGTCTCAGGCGGCAACCCTCCGCAGAAGACAGGAGGCGTCAGAAGTTACGGTGAACAACCACCAGAAATTTAATTAATGAGCAAGTTTCCGATGATTAACTTTTATTGAGTTATACTCCTGAGCCCAGAGCTGTCAGGTAATGAGTGAGAGAGCATTAGACCCAGCTGGAGAGACAAGCTCTCCCGCTGAAGTAAAGACCTCGCAAACTATCTCCGTTTGAAAACATGAAGCCAGGCAGTGAGCAGCACACTGTAAATCTTTCATTAACAGTTGTCTCTGGGTCATTTAGTAAAACAACGGCAGCGTACAAGATCACAACAGAGTCTTTCATAAAGAAATTTGGTCTTCCAGAACCATCCACCATTGCTGAAACAGAGTCCGAAATAAAGGTGAAGCGAAATACTGTGCTTCATGGCTCCAAAAGTTATCGCGTAGGGTTACAAACACGAGACACTGAGAATACCTTCATAAATGTGTACATACCGTGAAAGACGCCAAGAGATATGGCTGTTTGAGATCGGAAAATCAAATTTCAAAATTGAGGCTTAGAGAATAATAAGTAAAAATCCCTTCACAAATGCTTCCCTGTGCCTTTAGCTAAATACTTTAAGCAGGCGGTATAGAGCTGGCATTGTCTTTATAAGAAGTACCTCATAAAATGGCATTAGCAACCAACGAGAGGGCTTCCTGTTTCATCCTGCTGGGCTTAGGCCAGCCATGTTCTGTATAACACATTATTAGAATGACATCTGCTTACAAGTCCTGCACTCGGGAGTGTACCTTGACAGCTCATTTTGGCGGTCTCTGCACGGCATTCAGCACTGGCTGGAGATCTTCATATCTCCGGACCTCTCCGTGCCCCGATTCCCCAAACCCCCCCCCCCCGCCGGCAGCGGATGCAGACCGTCGACTGCGCCACACAGGCCCCATACCGGCCCTTGGAAACAAACCGCACTGCATGGCGGCCATTTTGTATCACAGCAGCAAGTGGTGTTGACTTCTAAGTAGGAATAGAAGAGATCTATGCTAAAATTACTTAATTCACATTTTCACACACTTTGAGGTAATGATGGGAAAATATCCAGTCAATTTTCTATTTTTTTTTTTTTTAACTGGAAATTTTGTGACTTTAGAACTTATCGCACTTGAGCATTAAATCAGCATGGATGGATCTATTCTACGTATATTCAGATGCCTTTTTCTCAAAATAGATCATTTTTGACTTAATTACTTACAGCACCAGGGCCTTCAATTCCTGAATTGCAGGGAGGTGATATTTGATTCAAGTGTTAAGATTATTCTTCAGAGTTCAATGTCTCCAGCCAATATTCCAATCTACCCTTACACCAGAAAAAAATGATTCACCTATGAACTACAATTCCCATAAAGAAGTCTCTGTTGATAAGTTTTGTTGCACAAGAACAGGCTTAGTAATTTATTTGCTTACGATGAATCAAAAAAGAAAAACAAATTTTTAAAAATCCTGCCACCGATCTTCCAGCTACTTGTCTATTTAAGAACCTTTTATGGAAATTTTACATAGCATAAGCCACATAGATCCAAGCAGAAGAAAAGCATTGCTGTCTTTGGATATAAGTATTTGCAGACAATTTACCAATTAATTAAAATCTTTGTTTCTATTGGGTATTTTGCAGACTGCAGCCGATTAACTCACCAAGTCACAAAATGGACTGTTCGGCGGCGTCTTCCTCTCGATGCAGATGTCACAAACGTTGTCAGTGCTTTATTGACATTTCTCCTCATATTCATGGACAGCCCCCCCCCCCCACTGTTCACTTTGCCCCCCAACTGCTGGGACTGAAACCAACAAACCCCCGGTGTTTGCGAAGGGTTTGCTCTAACTCCACCGACACCAGGGAAGAACACATCACCGAGTCCGCCAGAACATTTCACTGTATCCATGCTTTTACTATGTTATTGTCTTATGAAGCTGAAAACATGTTTTTTTTCCTCCCGAAATATCTATTAATGAATAATACACAAGCATATTTGGGAAAGGATACAGGAGATGGGGTGGACGAACTCGCAGCTATTTAGTTGGTATTCCGCCGGGCGTATGGTAATTCGCCGTACAGCATTGTTTCATGTTATTTTCTGCGGCCGGCGAAGCTTGTTAGGCTGTGGCCCTTTCAATCGGCGCGAGGGGCGAGAAATAAATAAATAAGTAAAGCGAGAGAGGGAAGAGGGCGAAAGCGCCCGACACCTTGACGTCGACGTGCAGCTGCTCACACGGCGGCTGTCGCACCTTTCGCCCCGTCTGTCTGCAGCCGCTTTTGATTTTCCGCATTCATACATCAATGAGCCGCGCGCCGTGACACCTCATTTTGCGGCCTACTTTGGTTACGGAGGCTGGATTTTGCATATCGCCGCCCCCTCCCCCCCATCTCCGCCTGCCTCGTCTTCGGCGCACCGGCGATCTTTAAAGAACGAGACGCGCCTTTTTCACTCAATTCCATCCACTCATCTTCTTTCACGCTCCCCTTCATCCCTCTCTCCTTCCCTCCCTCCTTCCCTCCCTTAGCACCGACAGTCCATCTCGCGTCGCCAGCGCCTCTCCGCCCTAATTGATTGATTTTGTTCTTCTTTTCTCCTCCATCATCTCTCTCCTTCCTCTTCCGTTCTCCCTCCATCTGCCTCCGCAGCTTGACAGCTTTCCGCACAGTATGATTGCCAGGTCTGCCCCTTCCAACGTGCCAAATATTCCTATTGTGTCGCATTGAGAAAGAACGACTTTCCCTCCCCAACTCAACAAGATAATTATTTTAAGGTAATTAGCGAGCAGAAATCCACGCGACTGCCGATGGATCGCCGAGGTTGCAGTGCGCTACTTATTAAAATCTTGAAAAAAATAAGTTGCCATTGTGAATCATACATGGACTATTGTGACAGCAGCAGCTGTTTTTTTTTTTTATTAGATATGGGTATTTCTGTGGAGATTGTCTGGTAATTGCATGCCCATTAGTTTCATTATTTATTTAAGTGTTTATTTATTCACTTATTTTTTTTTTTTTGTAATAGGCAGTTTCCTACGAGTGAATTTGAACTGTATTTGATAAAATATTTTTTGTTTTTCTGTCGTGTCTCCCTCTGAACAGGGCTACATCATGAAGATTACAGGAATGAAGCACTTAAATTGCACATTTTTGATATTTTTAAGTGCCTGATTGACTATGGCTGGAATTTATACTATTATACCCGGTCAGTGATAAAGTGATTATTTATACAATTTAATACATCGCACCTTTTACACGTGTAGGGTAGGAATACAAAAAAACAATCTCTTGACTGAATTTCTTAAAAAATTTACAGTATGGGCAGCATCCCGGTCATTATATCGTGCTTATTTATAATTTGAACATACCTCCTGGTACGCCATTTGGAATTAGCGTGTACAGATGGATCGTAATGAGTCTTGTGCAGTTCCTTTTTTTTCTTTTTAATATTCTCTTTAAAACTTACATTAGAATTATAAAAGTACCGTTAATCACTTTACATATTGAAGACACAATGTGATGGATTTCACATAAAAATCATAATTCATTTGCATTGTGCCACAATAGCAAACGAGGATAATAGTGCACAATAAGTGGGAGACCTGTGCCAGGTCCCGAGTAACTACCTTCACCACAAACAGGAAGCAATTTATATCGATAGTAGATGATAAACAAGCATTAAAGGAAGTGAGAACAGTATTTTAATCCTTCTCTTTGAGGTCGGCATTAGATAGCATAGGATGCAGTATGAAGTAAGGTTGAATGATCAGCATTTCCCAATCTTTGAAGTGTCAGGGATCCCAAAATGCATTGCTTGTGGAGCCAGCGTTTATTTCCGAAATAAACAATGTATTAGGCAACGAGGTCCCTTCAACTATTTCAAAATGTGTACCTTACAGATCTAGTTCACCTATAGTAACCCAATGCTGACCTCTCTTTGAAGTTGAAGTCTGCTGAGTGAAGAATTCTGGGATTACTCTTTTTCAATATACGATTAGTCACAATTCTTTGTGTTTCGGACAAATTATCATGTCCCCTCCTGTGAGTGACGATAAATGAAAAAGTGCTAGAAGGGAGGGCGATGCTGTCTATAAGAGCTGGTGACAGCAGTGACTGTAGGGAGGGTGTGTACAGCAATCATAGCACAATGAGGGGGCGGGGCCTGGTTTAAGGAGGCGGAACTTAGCGCATTATTGGCGCTGGTGGTGTCAGCGGTGGTGGGGGCAGGGTTAAAAACAGTGTGGGCATGATATGGATAGCTGCCAAAGATAATGCAGTAAATTAATGTTTTTTTCCGAGGCTCGGAGGGAAGGGCTTTGCCTTTTAAGTCGCGAGGGCTGTCATCTTTTGCGTTTGAGAGGGGAGAAGGAGTGTGAATGTCACTTTCAAGCGCGGCTCCGGCGCTCCTTTAATGAGAGACGAGGTCTGCTTCTGTGCCAGCCGCGAGGCCGAGGAGGAGCAGGTACCTTCCCCGCGCCACGGTCCTCCCAGGAGCTGACAGACTCCGATAAATCACACACCACCTGCCGGGGGAGGAGAGCGCTAATTTCTACACACATAAAGAGAGAGAGAGAAAGAGACGGAGAGTTTTTGACAGACACAGGGATTCTCTCTGAGAGACTGTACAGGAGAGAGAGAGAGAGAGAGAGAGCAGAATATCCAAAGAGGCTGTAAAAAAGACAAGTACATACAGTACAGTGTTTCAGTGGAAGGTTTCTCAGATGTTCTCAGGTCATTATGGCCGTCCATAATTCAGAAAGAATTTTATTAATTTGTTTTTTTTTTCTTTTATAAATGCTTGTTGATGCATCGATCCCTGCCAGAACTAGGGTCCAACTCAAAACTTCCCAGCATGCATCAGTACCTCGAGGATCTCCTTCCACAAGGCAGGTCCTCAGTGGCCGAAAACTGCTGATCTTCCACCCTAGTTTTACCAGAGTGTCAGGTGTGAAGCCGTTCCAGCCAGTGAGCTGTACTGAGAATATTACTTGGCAGAAAAGAAAACCAGGAGCAGGGTCTGATTGGAGGACAGATTTGAGGATGCCTGTTTTAGGAGTAAGCCCTTGTATCGTGATGTCGCATAAGCCCCACCCCATTACATCGGAGAACCACAGGCAATAGCCTTCTCCAATACAGCAGCATGACCCGCCTCTCACCAAGCTCCGCCCCGACACACACCGCCTCCACTGTGGGAACATCCCCTCAGAATGAATGACAGGTGCAGGACACCAATCAGACTCCATGCTGGTTACAAACTCTTGTGTAAAAAGCGGATGTTCCAAAATTTTCCAACTGATTGTAAAATATATTTCTAATTGATTTCAAATGAAAGTAGTCAGGAAAGCACATGCAGATCCTGGAAATCATGGCAAATTAATAAATAGCATCATCACTTTTTTGTTTGTTGCTTTGGTTAGCGGAGTGCTGGTGGGAGTTTGACGCGTGGAACGGCTTTGTGAAAACACGACGAGGTCGCAGTATTAGCGAATTTAGAGGGAAGAATTCGGGAATAAATAGGACAAATAATTGAAAAAGATGCAGGAGGCAAGAGGGTTTATATATATCGGGCGGGACAAAAGGATGCAGATTAATTCGGCTGGGTGGTCGGAGCGGCTCCGAGAGGGCTCGGATTAAAGCGACCGAACGGAACGTGAACCCGAGACGCCCCTTAGCCGCGCATCAAGAAGCAAAAGATGTAAAATAAAAAATAAAAAAACAGGAATAGGACACCTACGGCCTGAGAGAGAGGAAAAAAAATTGCTTGCATTGTTGTTTTCATTATCTTGCTTCTGTCATTTCATAAGCTTTGTATCTTTGAAATGAAAGAAGGAAGCGGGAGGGTTAGGAGAGAGGGGGGAAAAAAACTGTGAAATTAATCTTTTGTGCGGGTCCTGACGGAGCAGGAACATGCGCAGACAATGGACGGGCCGGGAGAGGGTGCCGTGATTGATGAATGAAGTAAAGGTGTCAGAAGTGTATTATGCAAATTAGCAGGAGCGCAGACCATTTCAGAGCGAATGAGAGAGAGGACAGTGGTGTACGTGTCACCAGGGCTATCGTCCCCCAGCGACTATTCCGTGCCATCTTTCATCTCGTTAGATAACCTCGCGAGCGGTCCGTACAGCCCGGCTTTAACAATGCAGGAGAGCTAAGGAGGGAGGGGGGGGGGGATTTGTATGTGCAGTACGAGTGGGAAAAAAAGAAAAATGACAAATCATATGTATTTGAATAAATCGCATCAGGCAGATTGGCCAGCGCGCGATTCGTTTTCCCTCCCGATGGTGTTAGGTATCTGCAGCTCCTGCACAAAGGTGGACGCGAGGATTGGCGCAATCCGTCGCAGGGATGCAGAATGGCCCGTTCGAGTCTTAGCTGAGGAGATTAACATAAAGAATACGTCATGATGAAGGCAGATTTCCGCCTGCATTGTGTCACAGAGGGCGAGTCGCTCCCATTCTGGGGTTCGGTCACAGAGAAGCCAGTCTGTAGTCCTGACAGGGGAGGTGGAGGGGGATGTAGAGGCCAAAATGCTCTACTAGCACCCCCCACTCATGCCACAGAATGTAGTATATGGGTCTCAAACTGGTCCATAAATGGGCCAAGGGGCTGCAGGTTTTCGTTACCACATAGCAAAAGTGTATCTATGCAACCAATCAATGTGCTGCCTGAAATCAGTTGATTAAATTAGTTATATCAGCTGTACTTCTGCTTGTTTGGTTTGAAAGCCTGCTGCCCTGTGGCCCTTTAATAGACCTATTTGAGACCCCTGATTTAGGGGATGGTTGGCAGGGGCCAGGAGAAGTGCTGAGAGTAATTAGGGGTGTGTGTGTGTGTGTGTGTGTGCGTGCGTGCGTGCGTGCGTGCATGCATGTGTGTGTGTGAGTTAATCAGTTGAAGTCTGTTTTTGTTTTGCTGTCGGGAGATACATATACAGAAATGATGACCTTTGTTTATTAAAATGTAAATCCAACAGAACACCTGGAGACAGCGAGACTTAAGGAAAATAAATCAGTGTTTGAGAGGGAAAAGGTTTCTTAAGGTTATTCAGAGATTTTATGAAGCATTTGTGATTGAAGCTGGTCGGAGATGTTTCATTCATGAATTATTTGAGACTTGGGGGACAAATTTGATAATTGACGACACATCTTTTGTTAAATGAAAATGCAAATGGACATGGCTGTTCTTCATGAAGTATAATAAATACAAATAGTCATTTTACATGCATCAGTCCATGTTTGCTTCAGCAAGAAGCTGATTTATTTTTGCCCCCCCCAAAAAAAAAAAAAAAAAAAAAAATCTCCTGTCAACACTTATCAAAATGTACAGACATGACTTTACGCCTACATGGTCGGCATAATGTCAAGTATCAAATGTCAAGTGTCAAAACCAGTTCAAGTATTTCTTGCATATTTTTCATATTTTACTCAAATATGAACCACACAATCGTATTACACTCATATACTGTAAATACTGTTGCAGCTGACAGAAAACTTGGAATGTTGCTGTGAGTACGCTATAAACCTATACATATTCCGACATTTATTTTGTGCGCAATTTGTACAAAAAAAAGTAGTTTTCAGTAGTCAGTGCTCTGTGAAATTCTCAATCATGCAACAGAACCAGTACAGTCAAAAACACACAACGGTGAGCTGCCTTTTTTTTTTTTTGTGGACATTGCCCAAGGCGTAGTATACAGATAGACATTATAAATTGAAACTGGCAAAAATATACTTGGTCACTACAAACATCTCACAAAAACAAAAGCTCTAATGAGTGAGTGAATGGTGTATGACCATACATGCATCGTCAGGAGTGATGGGATGGCTAAAAGTACTATTTTCTCTCTCTTGAAATACTCCCTAATTGCCTTGTGCGAGAGACTTGTCGAACATCTAGAGCGAGTCATTAGGATATCAAACGTCTTTAAAACGGAGTCAAAGTTCAACTTACTCAATACCTCTCTGAGGGAAAGCCATTCCAGTCAACGGCTCGCCGCGATGTCGCTGTTTAATAGAATGACAAAAACAATCTATCACGTATGCATGAACACAGAACAATATAGAGAGGTTAACAGAAATTGATGACACCCGTGCTTTAATTTTACACCGAGTTGGAGTCCTCGCTGATTGAAATAGACAAAGATGTATGGGGTTATCTTGTCGAAGAGGCCGTGCTAATTACTGGCACTTGTCGTTCTTTCGTAGCTTTATCTGAGTCGCTGAGGCTAACTGGGGATCTCTCCCCGATGTGCTATGTCTGTGAGGCAGAAGTGTACCCTCTTTTCCATCTCCCTTCTCATTGAAAGATTTGTAAATAAACAGGTATGAGTATTTTTCTTTGTCAGCCTTTATTAGGCATCCACAGAGCGCTATCCCCGTCTTCAACGAATGGGAGAGCCCCGTGTGTCTGCAGCATATTAACCCTGTGTTGCATGCTGGCCAATAGTTTGGACATATTTTGACCCTTAGAGTGCTGAAGAAATTTTCAAGGAACTAAAAATGTTATTATCCCGAGCTGTTGAAAATGTATCACGTGGCTACATTATATCTGTCACCCCACGTGCATATAATCTAAAATACTGGACTCCACTATCCATCCCACACGCATAATGTCCAAAATAATTGACAGACTGGCAACCTACTAGTATCCCTTCCAGAAACAAAACTGCACCAAATCCTACCAACTGGACCCAAAAGAACACTGGATATTCAATTTTAACATACCGGGGACATTTGTTGTTGATACTCTATGCACGGACTCGTATGCTGGAATGCGCTGTGGCACTGGCTCAAACAGGCCGCGACTGAGACACACAACATGACTTCACCTTCCGAATGTCTCGCGGTGCTGCTAATTGAGGATTGGATGCCACCATATCTGTCTGTGGATAAACCGACCAGACCCACAAGAAGGAAAAAAGGGAACAGTCTGTCAGTCATCGTCTTGTGAAAGATGGATAAGAAATGTTGCGGAAAGAATAGATACTTTTAGCTATTATTTTCAATAAATCAAAAAAAGGCTCCCCTTTTCTGCACAAATGCCACATGCAGTTTCCTGTTTTTGCATCATTATGTGACAGCATGCATGCATTTAGCAGGAGGGTTAAGACAGCCTGTAAAAGTGGCGTACTGCACCGATTGCAGACACTGCCATCCGTAATGACTATTTGCATCTTGTAGAATGTTTTACTGTGGTATACCATTCCCTTACATCCCTCTGTAAATGAGTTAGTCGGATCATTTTGGAGGCATGCACGCGATCCAAGTCTTGAAAACAGAGGTGTACTTCTGTTATAAATCAACAATGCAAGTTATTTCTGACACATAATGCAGATCGTGGCCTCATAATTGCACTGAATTGCATGCATCCAGCACCTGGCGGTTATTATGAGGACACGACAGTGACGTGCTGCCAAGGTAGGTGGGGAGGTAAGTACTTGCCGCATCGATTCATGACAATCAATGACGAAATAACCACCTGAAATGAACATCAAAGTTATGTGATCTATGTTGACTTTATTTTTCATCTTTAATTTCATGAGTTTTCTTTGATTACGGTCGAAATCCCGAAATATTGTGAACAAGTACGACTGTAATTCCACAGTGAGAATTTGCAATTACGCTGCATACATTTGCAAATCAGGTGCAATTTTCGATTTGCAATCATGCGCAATTGCACTGCACTTGCACGGGAGTCTTTGGTTAATCTGCGTACGCAGAGCCTGGAAAAAATTCCTGAGTGTGCCGACCTTCGGACAGCCGATATCACCCCTTGCACATGTGTATTACCCAGTTCTTACACAAGGTCAATTGATAAAAGAGGCACTGCTGCTTTAGCGGTGTCCGAGGCCATGAGCTCACTGGAATTCGGTCCAGCCGGCTATAACCAACGTCCCTGCAGTTGATTGGCTGCTATTGCTCGTCAAGTATTTGGTGGTTTTAATAAAGACATTCAGTGTTTGGGTGATCCGAATCCAATATTTTTTCATTATTTTTTTATTGTATAAAAAAAGGAAATTAGTCAGAAATGAATAAGGTGGATGGATTAATTAATATAAGCTTAATTTTTGCTGTTGTTGTTATTTTAAAGATAGTCTGCCAAGAAAACAGTATCACTAGTTGCCAAATCTATTCTTTCTTTCTTTTTTGTCAAAAACCAAAAGCTGACTTACTCCCGTCAAGCAACTCACAGGTTCCTAAACACTAAGCACACATATCACTATTGTTAAAACGTTTCAGAATTTTATCACAAATATGTCGCAGAAGTTATACAATGGCTATAACACTAAAGATGGTCAACAATAAAATGTGAATATTGGACATTATTTTTGGATATGTGCTCTTAATGAGTTACATGGACCTAAAATAAAGTAAGTTTTTAGTGAGAGCGTGTCAGCATGTATAATCTATAATGAAGGATATGTCTCAGTGTAATGTCTCATCTTTCCTATCCGCCAGGTAGTAAAATGCGTATTTATACACGTTTGGCATTACTAGTGCAGTGTACATTCAGGATGCGCCAGTTCGGAACAGGCAAACTAATACTTGGCCTTCGGTATTGCAGCATACAGATTTCTCAAGGCCCGCTCATCCAAAGAACTTAAAAATCGACAAGCCACTTCCTGATGGGACGCATGGCTGTCGAGAAAATCGAAGGACATGAATACAGGCAGACAGACAGACAGAAAAAAACAGCTTCATTTATATGAGATACAAGTTAGCCATATCCTTATCTTTCTTGTGGAGTACCCACTCTTCCTGTACCTGTTACACTCGCTTTAACCCTTAAAGCGCTGAATACATTGTCATGGAATGAAAAATGTAATTATCCTGAGTAATTATTCTAAGCTGTTGAAGACCTATCATGCGGGAGCTCTTTTAAACAAGTTACCACGTGATAGGTTTTCAACGACGTCTGATTTTGATATCATTGGGCAACTCCAGATGTCTACAGCACTCTAGGGGCCTTATTTACTAAGACCTTTAGCAAATGGAAAAAGCTTTTGACCCGTGCAAAACCAGAAACCTTGCCACTGATTGATGCAAGGCAAGTACCCTGGACATTCATGGGCAATGTTATTGGTTTTGCACGGGCAAAAATATTTTTCATGTGCTAAAGATCTTAGTAAATCATGCCCAAAGGGTTAATACCCACTGCCATCTCATCATCTCCTCCCCTCCCTCTGTCCTCCAATCCCTCCCTTCATGTGGACAGATCAAATTACCGGCCATTTGCGACTCGTATGCGCACATCTCCACTTGTTTTCCTGTGTTAGCGCACACGTGTACATTTCTGGGTGACAGCAGCTACTTGAGCTAATGCTATAAACGCTGGGATTAGCATACGGTGCGCTGTGCGCGGCTGTTGATGTCCAAGAGGCTTAATCTGTAGATAGACCCCAGTCTCTGGGCTCCGGCTCTGAAGTGGTGCTCCAGTGCGTCTGTCATTATACCGGCTCCAGGATAATGACCGCAGGAAGCGTCCAATGTACCGCCGTCCACTTTAGTGCTGTGTCGTCTATGCAAACTAGGCATGTGATGTCCCCCATTCAAATCTGGACCAATCTTTATTCCAATGCTTCTCGTGTTTTACTGCACGCACAGACACACAAACACACTCACAGGCGCACACATATGCACTTCACCGCACACACGCGCATGCCCACAAGTGCATATGCTCATGCTGAAGTGCAAATGCGCGTGCACACGCGCACACACACACGCGCACGCACACATACATACACACACCCACGTGCAAACGAGTACACGCGCTCTTGCAGAAATGCAAACGCATGCACACACACTCACACACACAAACATGAAAGCGCACTCGCAAACATACGCACACAAACAAACACGCACAAACACACAGACGCAGATGCATGCATGCACACACCAATATATACACACTTACAAACGCAAGCGCTCACACACACACACTCACATTTCACTTACTGACACACATGCACATCGACATTCACATATACACTGACAGTCCATTCACATAAACATATGCTCACATACATAAACACTCACGCATACACAGACATTCTCGCACTCAAACACACACACACACACACACGCATATCCCCTATCCCTCACACAGCCCCGCATCACTTCAGTTGTAAAGCTAATTTCTCAAGTATGATTTATGAGAGGAAGTCCCTTGCGTAATTTACTCCGAAGCATCCTTACGAGCTCACTATAGGCAGTAATAAGCTAGTTATCTAAATTAGCTGCTGAAAAATTTCAATATAATAACATGTTCACTTTATTCCCAGGTATCCTGTGAGCTAACCGAAACATGAATAGGCTTGTTATCTAAAATGGATTAATAATGCTTACATTGCTACTTACAGTAAATTTGAACTTAATGTTGCGTACTCGTATATTTCCAACGGTCTTGAACTCTCTTTTCTCAGGGGGCCTGAATTTAATATTGGTATCAGCTGACTGGGTCAAATGTTTAAGGCCTGCAGTGGCTCATAGTTTTATCATTCTGTTATTCTCTTTAGTGTGACTAAAATATAAGACACTGCCTACATATTCACAGTAATAAGCGATAAAATGCGGACAGGAAGCGTGCTTATTTTTCCTAAAAAAGGTCTGGTACCGCTTCCGCTCTGAGCCACACTTCAGCCAATCAGATTATAACTAACTGGAATTGTTAGCCAATCAGATTATACATAACTGACATGTTTCCCTTATAATCCGGCGGACAAGTCGAAACAACAAAGTCTCAAATCAGTCTTTGCCAATTTAATGACTGAATTTCTTAAATTCACTTAATGGACTCGCAGCCATTTGAACAGTTCCCAGCTCTCGAAGACTGCAAAGACAAATAAAAATTTCTTGCATCTCAAGATTTATTGCTCCAATCATTGATTTTTCCGTCATTGTAGTACTCAAAGATATCGCTGTTTCATCGCATATGGAGAGACCGTGTCTTAAGTTGCCAAGTACGATAATTGGAAAACGCGTCAGCAACGGAAAATGATTGCGAACTACCCAGGACCAATTGTCATAAAGGGACGTGTCTGCGCCCCGCCATTCCCTTGTCTAGAGCCGCTACTGCTCAAAGATGAAGCAACACTCCTTCATTGGATTTCTAATTCATCGTTCTGGCAGTAGTTGTGACCCACTGCTTGTGTCTGCAGTGGTGTGGCTTGGAAGCAGCGCCCCAGTTCAATTTTTAACCCCCCCGTTTATGTCCACATAGGATCTCGATCGAAGATTTTTATGTGCCCTTATACTTACGGCCTTCATGTCCTTCAGATAGAAATATAAGCAATTCTGTTGGAGGAATCTGCATATATAAGACAGAATTTATTTTAAAAGAGTTCTAGGCAAACCAGTTTATCGTCACCCGAGTGAGACCAAGCAGTGTTTGAGTATTCAGACACATAGGTTTACATGTTAATGGATGAATTTGAGAGAAGTTTTGAGGCTTCTGAGGGTAGTTTTGGGTGAGCTGCTGGATCTTTTCTAGATTATTCCGGATGACTGAGTTCATTCATGAGGTGTGCACACTGTGGTGAAGGCTAGCATGGTTAGCGAACAGGGCCGATTCCATTTTGTGTTCACTCAATAGGAGGGATCCGATATAGGCTACAATACGACGCATCGCCAGGCAGATTTGACGACAGAAAATCAAGGGTCAAATGTCAAAATATTGACGGGTGAAGTTCCACTCCTATCCGCGCGCGGTCAAACGCTAGCTAATATAATGGCGATTTATAACATTTCGTTCCAAAACGTGAACTCCGGCTTTGACTCATTTGCAGCGTTTATTTGAATTTTGTGGTATTTTCATGTTCATATCTGTGTATCCACGATGGTATTCGACTGTGAAACTGCGCAATGCTAATCGCATTTCGTCATGCATGTATTGCTTTAACGAAGCTGGTCTTATTACTGGAAGTGCGGGTATCGACAAAAAATCCCCTTCCTTCATCTCATCTCCCAATTTACGACAGTTTTGCACTATATCAGATCACACATTCACTTGATGAATTTGAAAAAAAAAAAATCTAATGAGATTTTTCAAGGGATGAAGAAACAATTTACAATGAGGTATACAAAATGAGTTAAGTTCCTCATTTGGAACTCCTTCATTCCTCAATTAATTAATCATAAGTTACTCAATAAAATGGGCTTAGACTAAAAAGGTTTATTTCCACTCTCTGGTTCCTAACTTTCTATTCTTTACAGTTAAACTGTACATTTTGAGCTCAGAAGGTCATCCGGGCTTCGATTAATTCAACTTTTCCCACCAAAATTCTACAGTCTCTTGAGTAGCCAGGGGTCGGAGGTTTAAGGCCTTTTTCAGGAGATGTGAATTTGTGCAGCAGGAGCCATTTTGTTTCCTCTGCGTCCTCTGCCCTGCCTCAGTGTGACTGTAAGGTCTGCAGCCGGCCCGCTGGCACTCACACCACCAAACACCGCGGCCCGAGAGGGGACTGAATCAAATACACTCAGCCCAGGCTGCCCGCTGGCTCCTGAGTATGAAGATTAGGTGAATTTGAGTAAATATACAACAAATAATTAAAAACTTTTTGCCGCACTTCAGAGACGAGGCAGACTGGATTATCTGACATTCTGGATGTTGAAAAGAGACAGGTCCAAGTTTTCCTAATCTGAAAATGTAACACATACTGTTCAAAGACCTAATGAGCCAAGTTAATTAGGATGTTCATTTTAGAAGTGGCTTGTTGTTGTTGTGTTGTTGTTTTAGTTGATGTTGTAAAAGCTTTTTTTTAATCAGAATGCAATCCAGACGTGAGTCTTAATTACAAGTTTATGTTGTAATCCCTTTGGAAAGCGAAGAAAAGCTGTACACAGACAGAAGTAAAGATTTAAGGAGCACAGTTTATGAACTGTGTTTCCTGATTAAAGTTAAAGTTTCCTGTTAATTAGCACAGATCATAAGTTGAAGATGACACTCCAACCCGTCCAGAATGCATACATTCTCTCTCCGTCTCCCTCTTAAAGAGTAACACTTTCTTTTTCGTTCACTTCATGTATTCTCTTACTTTTTAATTATTTTTTTCAAGTTTATTTTAGGCATGTCGAAATAAATGAATTTATATTCCTTCCATATTGGCCATCATTTGTTATTAATGCCTGGAAAAAATTTGGGCAGTGTTTGCGAATAAGATTTGTAAATTGAATCATTGTACCATGGATATATGCAAAATCATTCATTTCCAGCTCTGTGAGGGTTGAGCGGCTTTAAATTGGAGAGATCAGTCATGACTTCACCTTTTTAATATGAGATAAAGTTGTGCACTGTAACATTACAATGTCACAGGAAAAGAGAATGGAAAATAGCGCTATTTCTCTATTTTTGTGCTTTTAATCAGTTTTCTGTTTGACTCTCTGCCTCACTTCACTAGTTTGTTTTCCAGTGACAGATCTTTTAACCCCTTACAACACTTCTGGTTCAAGAAGTCAATTTCTTCCTGTATGTTTTTGCCTAAAAATAAAATGATCTTATCATTAAGTGTCTTTGGCGTATTGGTTGGCTTACAGCATTTATTCCGTGGTGAATTCTGGGCTTTTTCAAGCTGGATTGTAAGGACAAATACAAATCATTATTACATCTTTGCTGATTTTGTGTTGTGCATTCAGCATGAGCGATTTTCGCACGGTGAAATGAAGCTACTTTTAAGGGCTTTTTTCTTTTCTTTTCTTTTTTTTTGAAAAGAATGTCATTGCACATCACAATAAATTGAACTTTGCCTCTCTAGATATTAATATCTAACTCTTATTAGAGGGAAATATTATTTTTAAGCAAAGAAAATACTGAAAGAACCCAATATCAGGTGGTCTGCGTGTCAGGAAGTAAAAACATTCAGTTTTCATGGCAAAGTTCTTTCAGTACAGTTTCCAAAGAGAGCAAATATCCACAGCAAATATTTCTATGTATTTTTATTCACGGTTCCAGATTAACAAGTATAACCACTGCACCTGTTTTGGCACAATGGCTTGTAGAATGAAATTCTCCAGATATGAATTTCAATATAAAATCGGAAATATTTTATGCAAATACAATAAAAATGTAAAGTTGAAATTACCAGCTTATTTTTATGTAAAGAGTATGCATGGAGTGTACAGTCTTACAAACTCACGTGCCAGTCTCACCGCCACGGGATAGGCCGTTGCTAAGAGACCAGGGAAAGGAGCGGACCATTTCCAGTGATGAATTAACTCAAGAAGGTGGCTGACAGTAATCTCTGTCACTAGATGCACTAGCTGTCTAAGTCCTGTCATTTTATGCATCTCATGCAAAACAGATGTACCCAGATACAAAAAAAAAAAAAAAAACGCAAATTCACCCAGAGAAAGAAAATCATTATACACAGAGAGAGCCGGGAGGCTGTCACAAAGAATTCCAGTATTTTTCATCCTTTAACGAGAAGGTAGGCTGTGCACATTGTAATTTTCAGCGAGGAACCCTAAATAATATTGCAACTTTTTTTCTCAGCAGGGAAGTTTTTTTCCACTTCAGTTGCTGCTCATCAGGTTATCGCTGTGGCTCAGTCCTCAATCACAGCACAGGAGAAACTCGTTCACAAATCCGTCCTCCAAAATTTGAGCTATTGTCCTCCCACTCCCATCAATTATACCAAAGCAACCTGAAATTACAGCACTGAGCCAAACAACATATCTGTTTGGAAACATTGATTGTTTTTGGTTGCCTTTGTTCATACTGGTGAGAAACAATTTTCACTTGAATGATTTTATACCAACAAATAAGGCATTTCTTTCACCCTTAGAGCGCTGAAATAAAATTTTAAAAAATATTAATTTAATTATCTGTTGCTGTTGAAAACCAATCGTGTGGCGACTTGTTTAAAAGTGCTCCCCTAAGGAAGCTCTTTTAAACAAGTTGCCACATGATAGGTTTTCAACAGCTTTGATTTTGAAATCTTACAAAATTGATTAACAATAGCTGTATTTAGCGCTCTAGGGGTTAATAATAGGGCTTTGAGAAAGTTTGCACCAAAATGAGTTACAATTAGGCCTCGCGTTATACGCCAAAGATTTCTGCCACAGCGATACTTCCCTGTAGTGATCAGTGTTTGAGTCAAGCGGGAGAGAGCCTTCAAAGCCCCATTTCCTAAGTAACTGCACCAAAAAAGTTAAAGCAGGGTCGAATATATGAGTAATATTTTCTAAATCTGTCAGAATGTAATTCTCATCTTGATTCAAACACTTTTTACACACACGCACTCCGTTTCCGCCCCGTTCTTCGCCCTCCCTATCAGCAGCGGAGAGAGAGACGGAGCGCTTGTTTGAAGATAAAGCCAAAAACCGACGGCAGGACACAAAACCTTCTCCGCGATGCATTCGAGATAGTCTCCTTTTCTTTGCCCGTGACTGAATGAGGCAGCGAGCGTTTCCTGGATATGAATTGAAAAAAGGAAAACAGAGAGGGAGGAGAAGAACTCCAGCCGACTCCTCGGGCCTCCCCCCATCCCTCACTCTCTCTCTCCCCCATCCCTCTCTCCCTCTCTCGCTCATTCCTTCCCCTGATTTACATTCACGGAAGAGATTTATGAGATACTAACCCAGAAGAAGTTGAAGCTGCAAGATTTTTTTATTTATATTTATATATATGTATATATTTTTTTTTTGGTGGGGTGGAATTATTGAAAAGAGTGATTATTTTCGGAGAGGATTATGCAGGCGCACCTGATCGGAGGGTCACCTGTACCTCAGTGTGTGAAGATGACAGCGAGCGACCACCCCACCCCCCCATATGAAGGAGAGCCGTAACACAGCACTGTACACAATGGGGCTTCACCGCGTCACTCATTCTGCAGGCAGCAACTGTACACAGTGTATCAGACAGAGAAGAGTGTGTATTTCGGTCGGGGGGGTGGGGAATGTGTGTGTGTGTGTCCCGGACATGTTCGTGGGGAATTGGGCCGGCAACCGTTACGGTTTTATAAAGAGAGAGAGCTGTTCATCGGTCGTTCCTCGGTACCGCGGGACGCTCAGGCTTCCTTCCTTGCGCCAGCAGGGTCATCCACTTCGAACAGCTGAGAAGATCGGCTGTGACAAATGAGACAACATCGCAGATGAATGCGTCATCGCAAACCTTTTTTTTTGTCCGTAGTGTGTTTTCAATTTGCTTTCTTTTTTCTTCTGTCCAAACCTGTGTGTGCGTGTGAAAGCATGTGTGTGTGTGTGTGTGTGTGTGTGGTTGGTGCACACCAACTCTTGTGGAGACAAAATGTAACCACAAGAGATGAAATACCAGATTTCTTTCTTCTTATGAGGACATTGTCAAGGCCCCATGAGGAAATTGAGCTATTTTAGGGTTAGGGGTTCAGGTCAGGGTTGGATTAAGGTAAATTTAGTGTTATGGATAAGGTTATGTATGCATTGTTTAAGGTTAAGGTCATGGAAAGGGGTTTCCGAATGAACGTAAGCCTATGGGATGTCCTCCCAAAACAAAAAAACATGATTTGCGTGAGTGTGTGCGTGTGTGTGTGCGCTGTGCGTGCTTTGCTGTATTTCTATTTAACTATATTATTCTGTACTGAAATGTGGCTTCCTGTAGCCTGGAGGTTAATGTTTGTCACCTTCGTCATCAGAGGGTCGGTGTTTAGGACCCAGTGTAGCCACAATGTGATCAGTGCAGCCTGGGCCTCTAACCCCTCACAGCCACAGAGGAGATTATTGGTCCCTGCTTTGTCCAATTAACTGTGTCACAATGGATAAAAGCCTCTGCTAACCAACGATCATTTAACATTAAATTAAACTGGACTAGCCCCTTTAAATAAACAGTAATGGTGTTGGATATTCTGCTAGTATAAAAAAAGCATCCACACTAATTTTAGAGGATTTGTTTTATGAGCTAAAAAACTTGCAGTAAAAATCTTTTACCCTTATAGAGCACGACTTTTCGCCTGGAACACTCCCCTCCCCTTACAGTCACATTCAAAACACCCTTGACATCCCAATCACCCTTCAGTATCTGTGAACTGCGCATCACAGTCTAAGGAATGACGGTCATCGCTCCAGTTCTCTCCAAACCATTCATGACACATAACATCATCATGAATGCACATTATTTTTAGTTTTTACTGGAAATTGAATCTCGTCCCGCAATTGATTTGAGCGGGGGATTCCGTGTTCCTTTTCACCTACAACCTTCACTGTGTCACTTGTGTGCTGGAACTGCCTGCTTATAAAATATCACCTGAATGATCTTATCTCAGGCATAGAGTCATTGCGATGCAAGAAAGTGTTTCATTGGTGATGGGCATCGGTCAAAGTGCCTTTGTGCCTCACCAAAGTCAAAGCCGTGTCCTCTGACTGAGGAGGAGAGGGCATGGAGAGGGAGTCTGTGGAGGTAAACCCTGTGGGCAGCCCCCAAGGTAATTACGGAAATCAGCCGCCATCTTGGGTCAGGCAGCCGGAGACAGCAGGTAGATGGAACAGGCCAGTTCATTAACTCACTCAGTCATGCACACGCACACACACACACACACAAACATACACACATGCGCACAAACTAGCACGAACAATCACACACACACACACACACTGGACACCCTTCTCTCTGCACTCCTCACACAAACACACACACAATCATGCAAATGCGGGTATACACAGAGACACACAAATATACTGGAGCGCACTCATATGCACGCACACACGCGCACGCCCAGGCACGCACACACACACGGGTAGGCACACACAAGCACACAGGAGCACATTCACATACAGACACACATAGAAGCATACAAGCTCACACGCATGTACTCACAGACGCACTCAAATACAGGGGCGCACACACACACACATACACACACACAAGTGCACAAACACACACATGTCTCCAGGAATTGGCCACAGATCTAATGCCAGGGATGAACACTGTTTAACTTCCTCATTCGGCGTGAGTGCGGGACACTCAGATACAGTGGATTTAGTTCCACCCTGTTGTGTTCCCTCATCAGGACCAGGGCAGCCTGGCCTGTTGGAGATGAGATGTTCCTCATCATTCTCATGTGCTTCTCCTGGGACATTCCCTTAAACCTCCTCTTCCCCGCCGGTGTTCAGGACATCTCCAGAGCATGTGTGTGTCTCTGTCAGCCTCTCCAGCAGTCACAAAGGCATCCAGCGTGACGGGCGGTGACGGGACTCCAGGTGCCGCGACCAGTGAGAGAAAACAAAGAGCAACTCAGCTCAGAGACAAACACAAGAGGTACACACCTCAGGTAAAAGCTTGTTCTACCAAGGACGAATAAATGTCCGCAACACGGAAACAGTGCGAGAGAAAAAACAGTAAGAGAAAAAATTTTGAAAAGAAGCAATTCCTGTGCTAGAAACAATCAGACACTCTTGCGATAGGCGTGGCGAACCCCCGGCAATATATAGAGTCTGGAAAACCCTGCCCCAGCTCATTCAGCCAGCTGGGCCAGGAATTCGATGGAAAAGAAACTCGATATCGTCCTGGACGAAAGAACAAAGAAAGGTCCAACAAACGCACGCCTAAACCATGACATCCAGAGGGCGTATGGCTCCCTCTGTGCACCTCTACCCGGTCATACACACATATACATAACCAGGAGAATAATATTTCTTTGACCAGTCCTTCTATTGCCCTTACTCAACTCTCCACCCTGTCTTAACCTTTGCAAACAGGGGCAATTACACAACGAGTCTGCACCTCATTTAAAGCATAAACTGCAACAATTACAGCCATGTGACACCAGAGCTGGTGTCCTGCAGCCCGCCATATGTAAGGGGGGAATCACACCTTCTGGTTCTAGAGAGAGAGAGAGAGAGAGAGACTGAACACCTATAGTGAAGGTGGGTGTTTTTATTGATTTATTACCTTGCGTTATTGTTATTATTGTAATATACACCAATGACCTAAGTCATGATAATGACTCACAGAGTGAATTACGCCGATCTTTTAACAATGGTACATTTCTGACCATAGACGGTAAGCAGAAGTTTACCTCTTCTTGTTGCAGTATTGGATGAAGGTGCTCCAATCCAGATCCGGAATGAAGTGCAGAGGCGGAGAACAATTCAATAGCTGGGTTTATTGATAGTAATATGGTAACAGTGGGATGGAGCTCATAGAGAATTGCACAGTTCAGTTCAGATGTTGTGAGTGAATAGGAGTTGCCCATCTCTAGTGTCGTTCTGGAATAACTGCCAGATGGCGCGCACAGTTCGTCAGAGCCAAACTGTCCCAGGACAGGAAGGAGTAGCTTAAAGCCGCTTTCACACCGGACGCGGAACGAAGTTTTCGCACGACAGATTACATTCAAAGTCTTTGCATCGACTTTGAATGTAATCTATCGAGCGAAAAATTCATTCCGCGTCCGATGTGAGCTTGTTCCTATTGACTGTCAATAACAAAAGGGGAAAGATCCCATATATTACTTTTATGTAAGGTTACTTTTTGCTGTCGTAGGACGATAAGTTGCGCAGGTAAGTACTGACTCGGTTTCAGGACACATAGCGAATTACATTCCAGCAACTTGTGACTCAAAAGAGGGAGTATAAATAACCATCAAGGGTACAAAAGGTGAGAACTGCAAAACAAGGCATAGCCAGGGATAAGCGAGTGCGTGAGGCGCAAATGAGTCAAAACCAGTCATAAACACGCTGGTCGCTGAATGAGAGGAGACACTGAAAACAAGCACACGAGGGCTGTGAATGACGGAGCGATGAGACCAGATTGTCTTTGACAGAGTTAAATCACCGTGGCCTGATGACCGGACCAGAGTATCTCTGAAGCAGCTGGGCTCAGTGCTGCCCCCACTCTGCAGTGGAGAGAACCGACCGACAGCAGGGACAAACCGCGAGCCGCTGACGAGACTCATCAACGTGCTAGAGAGATCCCGTCTGGTCCAAACTGACAAAACAGCCACCGTGGCGCAAATTGCAAGAATTCCAATTGCAATTTTGCAGAAACAAAATAGAGAGATGGAGGCCTTTCCCAGGCCATCAGCAGTAAATTAAGCCACACAGGCTGCTTATGGGCTGCACATCGGAGTGATTAATGGTTAATTAATGATTAATGACAGACACCTGGACACGCCCAGTGGCTCACCGACCAAACGGACCGGGATAGCTCGCCATTCGGCTCGCACTGCCGTGAAAGCACAAGGCCCTCATCTGGACAGTGCGACCAGCCGCAAAGCTTCTCAAGCAAACATAATTTCTCCAGGGAAAGGTGTGTGCATGTGTGTGTACGTACGTGTGTGCGTGTGTGTATGTGTGTATTTGTGCACTGAGGGGGAGTTGCTCGGTCTATATTTTACTGATTCTTGCAGGTTCCACAGGTGATAAATTGAGTGTGAGTTTCAGCACTCATAAACACCAGCCACAGTGCTTTAAGTTGTAATGACGGCACTATAAAAGGATTCGTAGCCAGAGCTCTGCAGAAAATAAGACAGGGCTCACAGGCAGCAAAATGAATCTGAGTCAGGAGGGGTCAGCAGGGCTGTGAGTTATTCCAGAACTTTCTCCTCGTGTACAAACTCATGAGCGATGTGACAGAGCTAGTGGGTCGTAGCAGGATGTGTAAATAGTGCGATATAAACTTTCACGCATCCGTGTTCTGTCTCTGATATGTTCCTCTACTTAACTTTACCACTGCTCTGGCCTTGACTCATGAACTAAACAGTTTTTTTTTTTAAATCAAAAATAAATATAACGTGTTATTTTCTTTCCCCACCTGCATGCCACTGATTGGATATTAAGATCAGCGCAGTGTTTTAGGAACACCTGTTTGGTGCACGTGGTCAGCTGACCTCTCATTTAAGGGGAAAACCGGCTTCAGTGCTGTTTTACAAATGAATGAATGAACCTTAATTTAACCTCAGCCTCCCAGCAGTAGGGGCACTGGTGTCCCTAACAATCTGAACTCATTTTGAGTTATGCACCAACAGTCGATGTGGTAGATCTTTACCTCTCTTCTGCAGCGGGTAGCAGAACTCTTGCGAGTGCCGGTAAGTAACTCCCACCTGACATGAGTCCTTTAATACGCTTCTGACTTTATGAGCAAATACAACATTTCTGTAGAGATTATAAAATATGGCATACTGTATATTAACACTGTAATTTAATCTCAATTTAATTTCGACTCAGTAATCGCATTTTTCTTTGATTTGTGGGTGAGTGTCAACTTCCATATTTGTACTTCTGATACCAGGTATAAAAATAATTGTTCTAAAAATATTTTTTACCTTCATGAGACGTGTCTCAGGTGACACAACCTACAGTATTTGCTAATTAAATATTTTCAAAATTTTGTAATTTTATTAGAATAGAATACAAAAATATATTCTATTTTTATGGCAGGTCACTTTTTGCATAGGATTCTATGTCACAGTTTTTGAGACCACTTTGTCTTGCATGGGAATAAATTAATTGTCGAGGTTGAAGCACTGTAAAAAATGATTTCCCAATTAAGTTATATGAACTTATTTTCTTTTTAACTCCACTGGTCACGACAAGTTTAAGATTCTGAACTCAAGCGTACATGTTTTCAAAAGTTGAATTTAATGTTATCATTTGTCTCCCCTACTTTTGAGTTGAAACAAAGCTTATTTTCAAGTTGGGTTAACTCACATTTAGTTGAGTTAACTCACATTTTTAAGGCAGCCGGTGAACATTCTAAATTTGACCAGCTTGAAATTTAGATGGGATTACAAAGCGGACATCAGTTTACCTGTTGCGTAAAGGTGATTACATCATCACTCAGTGATTGCTGGCTCCATTCCACAATGAGGCACTGCTGCTATACCTTTGAGCCAGGTTCTACACCTCAATGACAGAGTGAAAATCTAGTTAAATAACTGCACTATACAGTTTGTGTGAATATAAGCTGAAATATATGGCTAAATACCCCTGATATATCCATAAATCTAATGAATGGGGCAGGTTTAGGGCAGAGTGAAAGGAAGGCAAACATAAGATTACGCATCACGCATTTCACCGAGTCGCTGCAGTTCAGTTTTATGCACATCACGGCAATTTTGGCATCTCCCTCTTTCTCAAAGCCTGCAATACCCATTCTGCGACTCAAAGCGTACATTAATATTCTCAGGGTGGTCCCACTCGCCGGTGAACAGCGACCAGCGCGATATTTCAAGTAATGTTCAAGCGCCAAGATTTTTTTTATCCCAAAGGCTTGTCAGCGCAGTCCTGTCGGACATTACATCTCTATTTCCCTGCTGTCGCCCGTGTCGGTGTTAGGAGTGAGGACGGTTTGGGGTTTGTCTGTATAACGCCGGCCCTGGCAGCCTGAAACCTAATCATTCCCCTTAATAACAGCCCTGATACATCAGCCGCAGGCAAAGTCACAAGTCAATAAATCCATTCCTCGCAGCTATAGAGGCTCAGAGTCAGGTGGCATTCAACACAGAGTCACAGAGTCCAGCAGTCTATCACTGCAAGGTCGACTCGCGTCTAAACTCAGATTCTCCTCGCCGAACGGAAAAAAGGTAAGGTGTAAAACTGCAAGTCAGGAGGATACTTGCCCTCCAGGCTCAGATGAAAATGAGATGAAAAAACTCCGTAATTAATCTGATACAGAATCGTGCACGTACACATGCACGCTCATAGCTGTACGTGCACGTATGTGTACAGGCACTCACATTGTGCACAAACCTAATTCAGGGCTTTCGATCATCTTATTGCCCTCTCAACCAGGTGACCCTACAGGCAAACCCCCAGCACTAAGCGAAGGTTTTTATTCTGGGAATAGTTGCCTTCCTTTGTTGTTGTATCAATACTTCTTTATGATTAACCAGTGTTTTCAGTCTCATGGCCTTGACTGTAATCAATCTGTTTTTTAATGCACACATATTTCCTCTATGGGGGTGGTACGGTGGTAGTGGGTAATGCTGTCGCCTTGCAACGACTAGGTAGAGGAGCAGTTTACATGTTCGGTCCATGTTTGTGGGGTTCACTTTGGGCACTCCAGTTTCCTCTCACAGACATGCACATCAGGCTAATTGGAGACACAAAATTTCCCATAGTTTGTGAGTGAACAGTGAGTGAATAGTGTGTGAATGGTGTGTGTGTCCTGTGATGGATTGGTGAGCTGTCCAGGGTGAGTCCCTGCCTTTCACCCAGAGTCGGCTGGGATAGGCTCCAGCTCCCCTGTGACCCTGTTGAGAAATAAGCGGAATAGAGAGTGGATGAATATTCCTACACCAGCCCGTATTAATCCATTATTTGATTGATTGCACATACAGAAAAACCAGTAAATCCACCAGCACAGTCGTAAGGAACTCTGATATGGCAATGCAAAGCATTGTTTATCACGAAAGATGAAGACAATTATTTAAATTGCGTTAGATGCCTGCTTTAGATTGATAGCAGCAGAGATTGAGGTGGTAATTGATTTATATTGACCCGTAAAAAGAGAAATTAGAAATCTTAGTTTGAAAATTAGGGGTTGATTCGCAGAGATGCTCCACGTCCCTGTTCAGTATTCTCGGGCAAGTGTTGTTTACAAGGTTATCTTGGCGTAAGGTGAGGGATTAAGCAACTTCTGTGAGTCTTCCGCGTTTAATTTCCAGTCCAGACTGCGACTTAATATTCTGGAAGTGTCATAAATCTGTTCCTCTGTGTCGTCAACCCAACCACAAAGTCAAATTTGCATTGGCAAATGGGAAAATACCATACAGTTATTTGTTAATCTGATCTTTGTTTATCCAACAGTCTTGTAATCCACTTTTAATTAAATATCCCTCCGAATATGTGCGAGCAGCAGTTCGACTTTGAGTTTACTTACGCTGCCAGAATTTTTAGAGCTTGAGTCAGTGTGGCGACACCCCCTTCCATCCACCCGCCAAAACCGGGAGAACCGCCCCCCCCCCCAACACACACACATCTCCAGCACATTCCCTAGGGTGCCATTTTCTGAAAACAAATTATAAGGAAATTTGAGAGAGAAGTTTGACTTGCATCGGACAGCTGCAGTTTTATCTGTGGCTTCCTCATTCAGTGTACTATGAGCTGCGTTCGGTCCGCGGCGAGGAAAAATATCCGCTGCCTCATGGAACGCATTTGTGTTATGTTCTTTATCAACATGTGCATACATTTTTTGTATCTGATAATGACACCAATAAAATGCAGAACATTTTGCGCAAATGATATTGCTCTGTATACGGCAATCCCTGTGCAACATAATAGACACCATTCCACCTGTGTAAGGTGTGTAATTTATACATGGTTTGTGTGCGCTGAGATACAGGAATGCTATGTCTGCGGAGTGCCCATGCATGCATAAAAGGTGAAGATAATTTTTTAGGCCTTGTCCCTCAATATCTAAATAACTATTCAGTGTCAATGTACTATAGGAATTCTACATATCCCTCTGCATTGTGTTGTCAGTCGCACTGCTCACTGTATTCAAACCCATGTCATTGTGCCATTGCAGTATGAATGTTCGAGGGCCAATTCGATTAACTTTTCACCTGAATTTAATTTTATGGGCCCAAAAAAAGGAAAGTCGCATCAATCAGAATAAAAATGGCGCAGTTTCCTGAGAAATATATGTATGTATGTATCATCTGTATAACAAAACTGTGCAAAAAAATAATAGACTATTGTCATTTCTCTCGTGAAATTCAGCTGTCTCTCTGTGCTAAAAACTCTCAGTCGGACCAGACCAGAGTGGGGATATGCCTGCAACCAGAGAAGATAAGGAATAATTCAGAGTGTTTGTGCGTCAAATACGGGAACAGAGGCCGTGGCGACATCTTTATGAATAAGGAGACTTCCGTTTAAAAGTAATCATTCTAATGACTGTTCAAAGAGAGACATGAAACAGAGCTACCCAACCATGAGGATCTTCCATCATTAGCCTTCACACCAAGCAAAACTCATTCAACAGCTAGATATTTAGTCAAACTGTGAATTAATCAATTCCATCAATGTGCGCCAAATCAGTGTTGAACTGAAGGCACAGAGGAGATAGATCTCCAGGAGCAGGGCTAAAGCAGCCCCTGTTCCAGGGATATGAGTGGTTTTGAAAGCAATCAGTACAGCCGCTCTGTAAATCCGCGCGGTCTGTCCGAACAGCGCTCACAGACAGCGCGTCTGCAAGACGGCGCTGATGGAATCACAGCCCCAAAATACCGCTAATTACTTTGTGAAAATTAGTGAGTGGAAACTTATTAAAATAGTTGTCCCTCAGGGTTGTGCTAATCCAGCACAGACACATGAGACTCTGCAGGGCCGCGCTCAGCTGTGGCTAACCGCTAGCGCCACCCTCCTCCCCCCCTTGACCCCAGCCAATTTGGAAGGGGGGGGGGGGTGGTGGTTGATATCAACATGGGTGAAATCTGCCAGATGCCTCTCATTTCCCAGGCAGTACTGTAAACTGCCCCATAAATTCTCTAATGCCACCAATAATAGGACTCCCTCATCAAATCGGGTCATTTTGATGTGTGTGGGTGTGTCTGTGTGTGTGTGTTTAGTCGCGCACTGAGTAAATATAAATATCTTTCTTTGTTTTTATAATCATAACACAACAAAAATGAAGGGACGAGCCCCCGAAATGGTTTGCCCGGCTTACAGTAGAAATCTTTCAATTGGAGGCACTAAATTAACTTTTAACAGAGCAGTTCGCTCGCACAGTCTCATTATCTGTCTATTAGCGGCTGTGGTCGGAGCACGGTGCCTTAAGTTTTATACTGTCGGGTATGTCATGTTAATGCCGCGATGCAGAGACCAGGACTGGCTAATTTAGTCACTCTGCAAAATCAGTGCTCCCAGACAATGGGAGTAAGAGTGAGTTGTTCATGAGAAAAATTGGCTTTAATCTCCTTCTCGCATCTCCAGACAAAATACGCTTTTGTCTTTGCTTTTTCAGGGACATTTTAATACACACCAGTGTAAGGGTTTGGCCTTGCAGTCCCTCCCCCTGCTGCATTCTTCACCTCCACCTTAATGGGCAACAGGTGTGGCTCGTTGAGGTGGAGGTGAAGGTTTGCTATTTTAGGGTTGGCTGCGCCTTTGAGTGCAGCAGCATTTTGTATGAAGTCCCTGGCATGTGTTTATGCTGCTGTTCCCCTGATGTGCATTTTTTTTTTTGTATTAAATTAAGGATTTTTTTCATATTTTTACGCAGCCTGTGCATTTGGGTCCCTTCATCTGCTTTTGGGTACATGTTCCCAGTGCCCGCCGGCTCGTTGTCCTCTGCCGGCGGGGGCAAAACCATGACACACCAGCATATATTATATGTGCAAGTACAAAGTTTTCACCCAATCCAATGGAAGGATATTACAACTCAACAGATCAATGCATGCACATACCGAATACAGTCTAACAGCATTTTTCAAAATAACTGTTAGCCATCAATCACTCACAGTCTCAACACAGTCTTATTCTGCAAACCCAGATGCCTCCAGACTCCAACGGCAGGCAATTAGGTGTTTTTTTGTTCGTTTGTTTTTTTCTATGTAAGCCACCATTTAACAGTTGGAGTTGTAATTCATGAGTGGAAATCCCTGGTCCAAAATGTAAAAATTTGGAAGACAAAAATATTCTGTGCTTGTGCTTATCAATGTGCTGTGGTGAATTAGCTTGGCATTCACAACGATTAAAGTGCACGTATTATGGTTTTTCATAATTTTAATGTCGTAGTATGAAACGTATAATTTTTATGCGCATTTAAAAGGGCCGCGTTGGAAAAAAACTCGAAGTCACCTCCAGAGGAAGCGCTCTCTGCCGCAAAACTCACTGCTCCAGAGCTGACTGAAACGCCCCAATCGCTTCTGGCCATTTTTTCAATCAATTGGTGATGTCACCATTTGAATTTTTGCGCCAAGCAGATAGTTTGGCATGCCCTTGAATCAAGGGGGTTACGATCACAAGGCTACACCCGTATTTGTTTGTAAAGCTCATTTACACTCTGGAGCGGAAAACCATTTATGGTAAGACACACGCGCATACGGTGGACCAGTCACAAGTGAGTCATCAAGTTGACCACTCACAGCACACTGGGGTTTTTGGGAAGGCGGGGGCACGACCTCAACAGAGCGTTTCACTGACAGATACAGCAGAAATGTCCAGCATGAGAGAGCTCAAATGTTTTTTTTTTTTTTTTAAAACAAGGATGCATTTAACCCTTTGAGAGCTGAATAAATTTTCATGGAATTAATAATGTAGTTATCCTGAGCTGTTGAAAACCTATCATGTGGCAACTTGTGTAAAAGAGCTCCCCTGCTGGAGCTGTTTTAAAAAAGCTGCCACATGATAGGTTTTCAACAGCATCTGATTTTGATATCTTACATCATTGGGCAACTATAGTCACCTATGGCGCTGAAAGGGTGAAACCTTTTTTTCTAGACTTCAAGAATACAAGAATGACCAATAAAAAGCCCCATAATAGGTACACTCTAAGACCAACCCTCAAGTAGTTCAGTGGCGGCTGGTGAACTGGTGATAGGAGAAGCTGAACTCATCCGTTAAAAATAATGATTGGTCATGACCTGTCTTAAATGATTCATTTAAATCAGTTGGTGACAAACCCTGGTCCTGGAGAGCCGCAGCGTCTGCTGGTTTTTGGCGTAACTCAGCACTTAATTGATTAATTAAAGCACTTGATTACAGGCTTAACTCATCTCACCTGGTGTTGCAGGTTTAAATAGGGTAAACCACCCTATTCAACTCACACCCTGTGGCTCTACAGGACCAGCATTATTCACCCCTGCTCTATAAACCTTTATCTGTACCTCTACTTTGTCCGCATTACAACTATGCTAAATGTCCAACTACATTGACAAATCTTGGTTTCCACTTGGATTTCTGTCACAACCTGCATGTCTGTTTAATTGGCTCTATAAGTCTTGAGGGTAGTTCCTGGTAATTGATTGATTGGCTTATTATTCCCTGAGTGCAGGAGTATTGCTAACAGCACAGGGTGTGCCGAGTTTGGTTTTCTCCACCCTATTTAAACCGAAGACACCAGGTGAGAGGAGTTCAGTGTGTAATCAACTGCTGTCATGCATCAATTAAGTGTCGAGTAACATCAAAAACCAGCAGAAACTGCAGCTCTCCAGGACCAGGTTGACCACCATGTGATTTAAATTACCATTACAGAAACTCTGAAGACTCTCAACATTATCAGGTGTGGCCAGTTTTCAATAATAACGCATACCTTTTAACTCTCACGGCTTTGGCACGAGTTTTAGTGGCATACTTACGTTCCTCTGCTGTAGTCAGCAATTATTCAATCAACACGAATGCGCGGAATTGAAGTCCGTGTGCATGAAGGTTTATCAGTTTCACTTTTGCTTACTCAGGGGTTGGAAGCAATGCACGTGTTTCATGATCATTTATATTGTCTAAATGAAATAGGATCATTTTACATGTCTTTATGCAATTCCATTGCCTCCTACGATCTTATTTTCATTTAAACAGTGCTGGGTGTCTTACTGTGTCCTTAGTGCAGAGTGTCTCCGTTTGTCCTTAGTGCAGAGTGTCTCAGTGTGTCCTCAGTGCAGAGTGTCCCAGTGTGTCCTAAGTGCAGAGTGTCCCAGTGTGTCCTAAGTGCAGAGTGTCTCAGTGTGTCCTCAGTGCAGTGTGTCTCATTGTGTCCTCAGTGCAGAGTGTCTCAGTGTGTCCTCAGTGCAGAGTGTCTCATTGTGTCCTCAGTGCAGAGTGTCTCAGTGTGTCCTCAGTGCAGAGTGTATCCCTCATATTCAGGCTGCCCAGTCCGCAACATTTCATAATTTCCCCATTTCCTCCGCCCGTGAAATAAACACTCCTTCCCACTGCTGCCTTAACAACATACACAATCTTATCATGAAATATGATGCAGTAACTGGATCAACAAGCACAGAATCTCTTCTTTTTTGCAGGTAGTGAATTTTAAAGCATTTTTTTTAATTTTATATTTAGTGATTTATTTCAAATTAATGTTTCAGTGTTTGATTGTTTTTTTGGCAGTGCAGGTATGACAGAAGTTTGAACTCATGTCACCGGCTAATCATCAGTAGCTGTCGGCTGATCTGAGTCATTGCTGAGAATAAGATGATTGGATGCCCTCAGTCTGAGCGATCACAGCCAGCAATGACCAGCTGATATCCCCTACTCCACGGCTTCAGACCAGATTACATCACCTGTTTTGTTAGGCAGTACGCTAAGGGCCGATCTCACAGACAAAAATTAAGCTTATATATTCACTAGGCCAAAAACTGAATGAACAATCCATCCATTAATCCAATATCCTACTTCCTTATTCATGGTCTGGGGCAGCGGGGACAAAATTCACTCCCAGCATACTACGGACAAGAAGCGGCACAACTCCTGGCACAAATTGGACAGTTTCATGCAGAACAGGATTTAGTCTTGGACCAGGCTTAATTGGCGCCTGTGAAACTGGCCCTCTCTATTTCCAGTAGTGCTCTTTCTGCTGTGAACAAGTAGAATCGACAGCCCCCTGATTTCATGATAATCTGTTTCTCTGGCCAGATACAAGGGCATTTAAAGATGGCCTTTACGAGAACAAAATGTTTCCTTAGCTTAAGCATAAATGTTTCATGCTTTCCTTCCAAAACTCCGTTCAGAACATTCAGTTAAACAACCTTTTAATTCACCAGTTTTATCTCCTCTTTGTTAAGATGGGAATTAGTATTTATATTTAATCAAGTTCAGGCAGAACGATGATTAAAACCAGCGTAAGAGCCGTTCGGGGCTTCCCAGTGTCCGGAACTCCTTGTTTGGGCGTCACATTGATTAGCCTGGGCCTCGCCGTCACCTCCGGGTCATGTACAGATAACTGCTGTTTATTTGCTCAAACGAGGAAAGTTAATTAGATTAGGTCGCGAATGCCAAATCGGCGCTCAGACCGCGCCGCACCTCCGAGGGCCAGCTAGCATCTGGGAAGCGTGCCGTTATCTAATTAAACGTTCGCCGGCGATTCTGCGACCCTGTGCCCGGTGGCCTGGCCGTGGAGACAGCAGGGCGCCATCCAAGCGAAACTGCCCCCGCTAAAGCCCCTACCCCGCGTCGGCACATGTGACAGGGCCAGATTATGTCTTCAGAGCTGTCACCTCAATTATCAGATTATATCGTTTGACTCGCACTGTTACCAAGGTACCAAAAGAACCCCAGAATACATTAAAAAATGAGGCACAAGTATCACTGAAGGGCACTCAGATAGCAAGCTAAGCTCATTAAAGAGCCAGTAATATTCAGAGCCCTGAATTTCACGTATTATATCTACTGAAATGCATTAATGGCACAGCATTCATGACTGAGGCAAGACAGATCGATGCCCACATTTGCAATCGAGATATGCTGGACATCCACAATACAATGACTCTCAGAATTTAATTGAGAAAATACACACGACCCACCCTTGTCACCTGACAATCTTAAAATTGGGGTGTTGCCATGGCTGCATTTATTCAAAATTCAAAATTTTGCGCTACCCGCAAAATGGAAGCATCCATTTTGTTCAACAAAATTAAAGTCAGTGAATGTGATAACTTAGTGTTTAAACTGTAAGTCCAGTGCACGTGAAAATGTGAGGAACTGGTCCAGTTAAGGGGGTCATATGTACACTAATGGAGAAAGACAGTTCACTTGTGTCTTTGTATCTAGTTTTATTGACATATAAGCAGTTCTAAGTCGGGCAAGTAAACCCAAAATAGCACAGTTCATAATTTTACTAGCGAGAGCTCAAAAACAGTTGGTAAATGTGAGATGCTAAATTATATTATTTTAAATAATAAATATATTATTTCCATTTTCTAACAAGGGAAGCCAAAATCGAGGTAAATGGATGCAAATTCGACCAAAAAAATTAAGAAAACGCACACCATAAGTGCTTATGGAGTAATGTGCAGAGTGAATATTTGGAACAATGAGACTATCCTTTCTGAAAAAAATATATATGGGCCTGGTTGAGGAGAAGTGAACATTTGTCCGTCCGTTACCAAGTTTATTTTGGAAATTATGTATATTGTGCACTTCAGCAGATTAGGGAAATTATTTAACATGGCCAACTTGCTGAATTGAAACAAAAAGATTCATCATGCTGCACACCATAAATGAAGTACATTGTTTATTAACAGTGACCGTCTGTTACTTCCCCTTGACCAGCCCTATATATATTTTGAATCTGCTCAGCAGTTATTATGGCATAACTTGGCTATTTTGATCTATCTTACATATACATAGTTTTATGCCACACTAGAAAATAAATAACATTTTATTTTTCCATCTCTGACAGCCAGAAATAGTTGGTTTCAATTTATTTATTTAATTTTCACTGAAACTGTATTTACAAATGTAAATCCATGATGCGTACAAGAATCATTTTGTTGAATTCATCTCCAAAGGTTCGGAGGTTCACCCAAATCACACATTTCCAACTGTTACTGAAAGCTCATTCTGAAGCACTTATATCTGTGGTTGCTTTCGGCACTTCATAGTATATTTCTCTTTGATGTTTAGGCAGCAGAAAGGTCACAGTTCTGTCTAAGTTGCACACACTAAGGGGTCTATTCTCCCATGCGCGTAAGTCGAAAAAAGCGCGTAGCTACGCGCTTTTCAGCCTAAGCGTATTCTACCCCCGACTTAAGTCTGTGCATTACGCACCCCGAAGGCAGTTACACGCTTGGGGCGGAGCAAGGCCAAAATCTGGGCGTTTCCGGGCGTTTCTCAGGCAAAAAACTCTTACGCGTATTCTCCCCCTGGCTTACGCGCTTTTTCTGTTAAGCGCTTTTGAGGGCTGTATTAAGGCCCATAAAAAGGCGAAGTGGAATATTGTGTTTGATGTCGGTTATAAGCCGAATTTTAACATTAATTTTATTTTGTTTAACATGGTAAAGGTTGCAACATTCAATCTTTGATTGTTTTTCCTTATTTCTAAAGTACATTTCTCATAGCCATAATAAATTATCAAACAGAATCATCACATGATATTACACAACAGCCTCTTCTCCAATTAGTTCAATTACAAACACATAGCAATTAATTAATATGAGTATACATAAGACCATCATTCTACCATGCCCACAAAATCTAATGCCAAAATGCCAGTCCTGCATTTGCTTGCACTCTTGCGTGATTGGGAAAGAGTAAGAGGAGCGCGCCGAGCTCGAAGACGACCAAGCATATATCGGCTTCGTTTGGACATCCCGGGACTAACAAACACCGAGTGCATCCAGCGCCTTCGTCTGGACCGTGCATGAGGCAATCATCTATCTTTGCCGACTTCTGGATGAACAGTATGTCCATGTCATACACATATCACAGGCGTCAGTGTCAAGGTGTCTGACACAGTTCGTTGACGGTCCAAGTTTTTCTCCATGCACTTCCACTGCAGAAAGAGTGGATGCCATCTCCTCCTCCAGTGCAGTGAAATGCACAGGGGATGATGGTTGCCCACCACCTGTTGCGTGTACACTTCTCTGGTGTGCAGTGAGCCTGGCTTTTACAACGCCCCCTAGATCTCTCCATTTATGCTTTAAATCGGGGATACTGCTCCTCACCGAAGCCACATCCAGAACGATTCGCAGCTTAATTCCTCGGATCAGCCTTCAGTGCTCGCTTGCCATACAACACCAACATCTGTGAAATTTGATTTTCGGCTTTGGCTCGACGTCGCCATCATTGTCTTCATGTTCTATTAACAAATGCGATAATCTAAAATGTAGCGATATTCTCACAACTGATTTTCTAATTGTGGATATCTGTATTAACCAATAGTGTCTTTGTAATTTTTTTTTTTACCATTGATAATACTGTGTATTTTAATGTGTGAATAAAGATATTATTATAATAATATCACTCAAATCAAATGGGTCATAATACGCTACAGATATGGAATTGCGTCATTGCTGAGGCGGTTTCGGGGCGGGAGGATGACCGTGTGCAGGGTATGAATCCGTGTTATTGCATTTGCATGTCCTTCAGTCGCAAACCTGACATCGGAGTAGTTTGACATTTCAAGTGCGCAATTTCTAAATGAGATCATATAGACTGTCTTTGATTGTTGTTTTTGTTTGACTAGAATGTTCTCTTGATTTGTCTTCTTCCCTGTCTTCCACGAACAAACAGGCTAGTGTAGGAGGGGCGCATTTTCAATGATCTGATTGCGCTAATTGAGAAGCGCTAAATTCTTTATCGCGGCAATTTCTTTGTTTGCATAGCTGTAATGCCATGGTGGCTAGTCTAAGAAATAAAAAAGATGTCTGCATGAGTTTTTGGCACAGACATATATTATGTCGACGATATATTACAGCGGCATATCGTCGACCTGCTGATAAAACCTCGTATCTTCAAAATAACAAACTTCACAGGAAAATAAAAAAGAAATATAAAATGAAATGATAATAATAATAAAATTATATAAATGGATAAATGCAGTTTAAAATAAAAAATGTTTAATTTTGCATGTAAGAATAGTGGACATCCGAGTTTTTGTTTCTTATCAGTTTGGAGATACGAGGTTTTATCAGCAGGCCGACGATATTCAAATTTAAAGTCTAGTTTGCGTTTTCCATGGACCGCAACTGCATTTTCATGGTTAATCAGAAAATCCTTGTTCCTTGTTTTCCTGATAGCCATAATCAATGAGCTTTGTCCAGAGTCTGCCTCTCTTTTGGATCAGTCACACCTCTTTCATAAGGCCGCCTACATTCTGAATTTAAGCGCTGTGGGCGTGATCGAAGCGAGTAGGGGAGAATATGAGTTACTCAAAAGCGCTCGAATCGCATAAAAAAGGACTTACGTGCTAATGGGGGAATAGACCCCTAAGTGCACAGCTATTTTTGAACCCTGGGCCACGAAGACACCAATCAATTAATATCGTTTTTTCGACTGCATTTTTGTCAACATTATGAAATACTCACAGACGGTGTGTAAAGAACTGTAATGTAAAAATGTCCGAGGGATATTATGTGCAGTAATGTCGTGAGAGCACTACATTCACATGCAGATGGAGGCAGCTTCGGAGCATCCATCGCCCTCTCTGAATTAATGCAGTGCGCCGGCTCCTGGGCGCTGGACTGCATACCATTAAACCTGGGTCACGGCAACCCACATTAGCTGAGCGCGACAGATGAAGTTCTCCAGCAAAGGCACCCAGGAACAACCTGATTTCACTCCCTGCTCTCTTTGAGGACTTCACTTTGTTGAGTTCAATTGGCCTACATGAGAACTTTCTGTAATGGGGACAGTTGATTATATTACTGCGGTTATTTTATTTAATGCCCAAAACAGGAGATAATTTTAAAAATCTAGGGCAACTAATCATACACTTTTTTTTCCTTTCCGTATCTGTTTCTTTCATGTATTTCTCTCTCTCTCTCTCTCTCTCTCTCTCTCTCTCTCTCTGATGCGTTCTTTATTTCATGGAGGAGTGTGGGAGAATCGTCTCTGGCGCAGTTCGCTTATCTTCTCTCGCCCGCAGCAGCAAATGTCGCCATGGCGGTCATGGCGACTGACACTCAGAGACGTGGGCGAATGACCTGGGGGTCCGCTGTACTGCCCACACATCACATCTGTCCACATGACGGAAGCAGAAGTTACCAGATATGATCGTTTCGGTCATGATTTGCGCCAAGCAGTGAAGTGTCTGGAGGCTGAGGACTGCCAGTATGAGTTGGATCGGAAAATCACTCAGAGCTACTTTACTTACCTCTTCCTGAAGTTCAACCCAGTCTCCTGCCATCCCATTACTCCGGGCATCAACATAAATCCCATTAAAACCCCATTTGTATATGATTTTTTTTTTTTTTTTACTTTGAGTAATATATAGTATCATTATTTGACATAAGGATTCGCTCCCACCTGATTGGTCAAGGCGAGCTTGACTGGTCGCTGTAAACAGTGATACTTACTGCGAGAAAGTGTGTGAGAGATGAATATAACAATCTGACAACCTGGAGGGAAACATAGATTAAGCTTCGACAGAGGAGCTCCTGACAGTGTTTGTATTTCCTGTCACTTTGTCCCTGTGACGAGCCTCACATTAGAGTTTTCACCCTTCTCTTATTTCATTTTTTTGAGCAGGGTCATATAACAAAACAGTTATTGACTTTAGTTAGTGGTGAATCCAATAATTTAGCCACCTTGGACAAGTGATATTCGCTGAGGCGTGATGCCCCTCAACTGAAGTTAGTAATATAATGCGTAATTTTGCTGTCATGTTCATTTGTCTTTACCCCTCTGCCCCTTAGTAATGTCTTCACCTGCAATGTACGTCCATCTGTCTGTCCCATAAACTTTGGTATTCCGCACAACTTGAAAACGGCTTTCTCAGTCAATGCCATTTTTGCTGTCTTAATTGGTCTTGAGTACTTACAGAAGCCTATCGAATTTGACGGCCGCTGGATGTCCGGTCCCCTGTGAAAATTTCAAGAACAGTTCTCGAACTGTTCAAGAACAATTCTTGAAAATTGTTCTTGAACAGTTCAAGAACAGTTTAAGAATTGTTCAAGAACTGTTCAACAATCGTTCATGAACTGTTCAAGAACTGCTCAAGAATCTGTCAGGAACCAGTTCAAGGATTGTCCATAACCTGTAAAAGAAAATTTCAGTACCAGGAAATCTTCTGGATCATGACTTATACAGAAATCCAATAACAAAGCACCACTTGGATTCAGATCAGGGAGGCCATTCCTCCCAATCACTCCCCTCCAAGTGTCTCCATCACTGCCCACATGAGCGTTGAAGTCTCCTAGTAGAACTATGATATCCCCTGTAGGAACCCTTCCCAGGACCAAACCCAGGTACTTCAAGAAGGTTGGATACTCTGAATTGCTGATTGGAGCATAAGCACAAACAAAGGTCAGAGCATTCCCCCCTGCAACCCGTAAGTGAATTGCAGAGACCCTCTCATTCACCGGGATGGACTCCAATGTAGTGGCACTCAGCTGAGGGGTCACAAGTGTAGCGCATTTTATCTCTTTAAACTACGAAGGATAACACTCCTGAGTTCTCTATATACTTTGTACCTTTACACTATTGAAGTGTGTTAACTTCCCTTTTTATGTGTTTTTAGAATGTTAAGATTTGTTCCAAATATCCTGAAATGTCCAAATATAACTTTAATAGAAAATGTGTGTGGGGCCCTTTAAGGTCCTACGGAACTCCAAACATCACTGAGGGTCACCAATTGACTCCGAGTAAAATTCTGGATTATTACTTTAAATTTGCAAATACAAGCGTGTCATGTCCTTTAACCCTATACACCCTATATTAGCTTATATTACCCACAACAGAAAAACACATCAAGAACACATTCCACATCAATAATTCACACACCACACAGGCACATAGAATTATATAATATAAAATGTATTAAGAATTAAATAATTGGATGAGAATGTATGAATGAGAATTAGCCCCAAAGGCTTACGTAACATTAATACTTGATACAATTAACAATTAATATTTGACCACAGCGCAATAAAACATTCGATCACAAGACAATAACGCTACCAAACCCTAATCTAGCCGGCAAATAAATGGAAAGTAAAAAGAGTCCACCCCGTTGCAGGCCTGTTTACATTTGAACTTTCCTCTTCGCTCCAGTGAGCAAACCACTTTCGGTACCTCAATATCCCTCGCCGTCTCGCGCTTGGGTGATGGTTACCGCGCATCCAGTAGCAGGGCGAACTTCAGGCATAGCTCTCCATCTATCAGCAATAGTCGATCTGCGTTCCTCTTTGGTCCACAGCACCTCCTTCTCACTTACTCCACTCGAACGTTACTTGTCTTTCGACGACTAGCTTGGAAACGGCGCGACCCACTGATAGGGAAAGTCCCTTTACCGCATCCCGTCCCACTTCATGTAGCGCTGGGCTAGTGTCACACAGTGCCTGGCATAGCAAGCTAGCTAGCGAGCTAGGCTAGCTCAGTAACAGTTCCCACCAGGTCCGACCACCAGGACTAACAAACAGTTAGTCCAGTCTCCTCCGGTCCAATCCTTAACAGTTCACGAGTCGTGGTCTTGTAGGGACACCCGCACACATAAAACTGATGAATAAACTCAGCTTACATTACTTATTCCACTGAATACAACACTACACACTCGACATAAAGTATTAACCGTCTCTCTCTCTGACGCTTTCGAAAAAAAAACTCAACCACCGCTCTTTTCAATGCCTTGACGTTGCCCACCCGCTCTCAACCAATCACATACAGGGTAAAATCTCTCTCCACAATACTGACCAGTCACAAGTGCTGTAACGAATATAGTCAAAGTGAAAGTATTTCTACATTGTCAAACAACGGACTAGAATAACATCTGTATCAAAATATCAACAATAAAACGGATTCAAATATTAAAGGTAAGTATCAACAATAGAACAGATTCAAATAATAAAGGTAAGTAAAATAATAGACATAGGCCAACCCCTTATTAAATAGTGCAATATTAAATATTAAATATTTAAGGCCTATAATTGTGTCCTTTCAATGTACCAAGAAATTTCAATTTTCATTTTAAGGAAGTTGAAGAACATATTTAAAACTCATCGTTTTTGAACAGTTTTTTTTTAAAGAACTGACTAAGGAAAGTTCAAGAACAAGGAGTTCTTGAACATTGGTTTAAGAACAGTTCAAGAACTTTTATGTTCATGAACATTATTTCAAGAACAGTTCAAGAACTTTTTATGTTCATGAACATTATTTCAAGAACAGTTCAAGAACTTTTTATGTTCATGAACTTAAGTTCAAGAACAGTTCATGATCTAGAAGTTCAAGAACTCGGTTTAAGAACTGTTCAAGAACAGTTCAAGAACTTTTATGTTCATGAACTTTAGTTCAAGAACAGTTCATGAACTAGTAGTTCAAGAACTCGGTTCAAGAACAGTTCATGAACTAGTAGTTCAAGAACTCAGGTCAAGAACAGTTCTTGAACTGTTCTTGAACTCCACAAGTTCATGAACTTCTTTTCGCCGGGGGTATGGCCACCACAGCAGCCATGTTGAATTTTGTATTCCGCAGGATAACTCAACAGGGCCTTTGTCAATTTTATTAATTCCAAACAATCCAGGAGCTGAGGGGTAACCCTCGCTTTGTGGGGCTATTTTTTCACTTGAGGACAGCAGATCTGGTTGTAGCATATCTTTAAAATGGCTTTAAATCTGAATTCTGTAATTGTAATTGTAACTGTAATTGTAATTGGCCCCACCTGATAATGTTGAGAGTTTTTGGAGTTTCTGTAATGGTAATTTAAATGAATGAAAAGAGGTCATGACCAATCATTACTTTCAAGGGATGGGTTTGAGCTTCCCCTATCGCCACTTCACCAGCCGCTGTTGCACTTCCCTCGATAATTATTGGCACCCCTGGTTAAGATGTGTTCTTTAGCTTCTAATAAATTCAGTTTTTTTCTAAATAATATAAGACCACAGTGTAAAAAAGAGGAAAATTCTACCTTTAATTCAAGTGCATTTATTCTGTGGGAAAAAATCACGCATTAAGAAATCTTTTCTTTTTTACATCATGTGTGCCACAATTATTACACTCTGCACTCTCCTCTTCAGCTCACTCCACAGGTTTTCAATGGGGTTGAGGTCTGGGGACTGAGATGCCCATGGGAGGAGCTTGATTCTGTGACTGGTGAACCATTTCTGTGTAGATTTGGCCACATGTTAAGGGTCATTATCTTGCTGAAAGACCCAGTGATGACCCATCTTCAGCTTTCGGGCAGAGGCCATCGGATTTTGATTTAAAATGTCCTGGTATTTCAAAGCGTTCATGATGCCATGTACCCTAACAAGGTTCCCAGGGCCTCTGGAAGAGAAACAGGCCCACAGCATCACCGATCCTCCCCCATACTTCATAGTGGGCATGAGATGCTTTTCTGCATACTCATCTTTTGTGTTCCACTAGACCCACTTAGAGTGTTTGTTGCCAAAAAGCTCTATCTTGGTCTCTTCTGACCAAGGCACACGGTCCCAGTTGAAGTCCCAGTACCGCTTAGCGAACTCCAGACGTTTGCGTTTCTGATTTTGAGTGAGAAAAGGTTTTTTCCGTGCATGCCTCCCAGACAGCTTGTTGGCATGTAGATAGTGCCTGATGGTTGTTTTGGAGACTTTGTGACCCCCAGATGCTATCATTTGTTAAAATTCTTTAACAGTGAGCTTTGGAGAACTTTTTATTTCTCTTACCATCCTCCTCACTGTGTGTGGTGGCAAAATAACCTTTTGCCCTCGTCCAGGCTTATTTACCACTGTTCCAGTTGTTTTAAACTTTTTAATGATTCCTCTGACAGTAGATATGGGCAGGTGCAGGCGAGTGGCTATTTTCTTGTAGCCATTGCCTGACTTGTGAAGGTCGACCCACATCTGCCTTACTTGAATGGTGTGTTCCTTTGTCTTTCCCATGTCGAAGAGTGGATAAGAGAAATGGCCTCTGTGTCATGTCATATTCATACCCCAGGGAAACAGGAAGTGATGAATTACTAATTAAATGTTCCTAGATACTCTGATCAACTTTGTAAACTACTGTAGAAATGACAGAAATACTTCAATGACATTTATTTCCCAGGAATTGATAGGAGTGCCAATAATTGTGGAACAGGTGATTTTATGAAAAATAATTATTTCTTACTCAGGGATTTTTTCCCCTGTAAAATTCACATGAGTTGAAGGTTACATTTTTCTACAATTTTCTGTGTGAGAGTATGCTTTTGCAATAAAAATTAAATTTATTTTAAGGCTTTTAACATATCTTAACCAGGGGTGCCAATAATTATTGAGGGCACTGTGTGTGTGTGTGTGTGTATATATATATATATAAATAAAAGTGTCAAGATGTTGTGCTTGCTGTATTTAACGCCGATTTAGAGGTTCCTTTTTTGCCCCCCCCCAGAGGACAAATGCCAACCCAAGCTTGGCATCCTGGTAACGCCTCTGCTACTGACCCTACGATTCTACCTTTGAAAGGTAACAATTTGTTCCTTATCCACAACTTTTTTTTTGGACAATTTGCCTGGCTGTTCCAATAAAAAGATTTGTGTGTAAGTTTTAATGTCGTCCTCGACCCCTAACAAGGGTAAATTCCAAAGGAAAGGAATCACTGGACCGTTACGATCAGCCATTGTGGCTGCTGGACTGTGGCCATTACTTACTATGCATGAGCGATTTGCATGAAAAGTCACGTCAGATCAGTCAGCAGACTCATCTGCTAAAAAAAAATAACATTTTTGCATCATAAATGCATGATTATAAATATGTCTAGCAACAAATATTGGATGATTTCAAGTACATTAGTATAATTAATCTGTCAGTGCTAGGAAACAGGATAATCGGGCATTTTGCTCCAGACATCAAGTTTACTAACCTAGCCAGCAAAAGTTTGGCCACATCTTCATTGGAAATATCTCCAAACCTGGCCTTAAAAGTTTGCCAGCGATCACTTTGGTCTTTTATATTTATCCTGGTCTTCAATCAATCTTCTTCCAGGCCTTTTTCTAGCACTTTTATGGGCCGAATCAGACATATTTCTTTGGCTGCGGCATTTTGCTGTTAGTTAACTTCTCTTCCTTTCTGCGTCCACCGCGCACATCCGCTTTTGCGTGACATCATTTTTGCATACTCATGAATATTAATGAGGTACTTCAGATTGCACTGGGAGTTTTTGCGGGTGGCAAAAAAACTATTTTCACATTCAATTGTCGGGGTATTGCAAGCGTTCTCGAAGAAAACATTTATTTATTCCCGTTTGTTTTGGTCATATCTATTAAATTATATCAAAAAAAGAACAGATTGGTTACCTTTAACCCTCTCCAGCCCAATTTATTATTTTGAGATTTGAAAAATCTTTCATTCATGGAGAATAGTTCTCATACGCTAGTGGCTGCTGGTAGAACTAATATTGTATTTTTGCAATACTGAGCTGGAAGGCTAACTTTATCAAACCATTTCCCATGTGGTTTTCATATCTTATAATCAGTCATCAACTGATTTATTGTTGCAAATTTGCAACATGAGCCTGGAGAGGGTTAAACTGATTATAACAAGAACAAAACATGAATAAAGTGCCTAAAGATTTTTGACTGGTAGTGTTAGTCTGCCAAGCAAGATGAGGATACTAACACAATTTTAAAAAGGGGCAAATAACCGAATTGGAGGTTCATCACAAAAATGGCATAATTTAAGGATGACGCTAGGAATATAACGACATATGCCAAACACCAAAAAATGGCAACACTGAAAAGAAATGTGGTCGTCAGTCAACAGTCTTTGATTTGGACAAACGGATGATTGAAAGGCCAGTTGCTAATAACCACAGAACTTCAGCTCTAAAAAAATCACACAAAAATGGAGTGAATCCACATCTGAACTGTACTCAAGTAAAACAGTATGCTGTGTGTTCCGCAAAGCTGGTATTCATATCAACGTTTCCAGTTTCCACTTTCCCTGTATTTTTTTACTGAAACATTAAAATTAAGTGGAACAAAACTTTGAATTATGATCGTCCCCTCAATTCACTGCTGTAGCACGCTTCTCTCTCCATTCCATGACCGCCCCCCGTGGATTTCATTATAAAATATTACTCACTTTGAGCCTGAAGACCGATTTCTGAAACCGTCTCTGGCACTACTGATCTGAGCTAAAAAGCCTGTCATGCTGTTCCCCAATATTCTCTCCAGCAACTTTTGCCAGATATTGTTTTTAATGTCGTGACATGAAGCGTGGGCCTTCGTGCGGCTGTGTCGGAGGAAAGCCCTTAATCGATGCCGCACTCCGCCTTTGCCAGCCTCTCTCGGAACCGCGAGCGAACAAAGGAAAGCGCGTTCGCCGTATGCGCCAGAGAAACCCGAGAGCGGCTCAACCGCCTGTTTTCTCTTTATTACGGGGGTCTCATTTTGGCCGGCTGGAGCACCAGGCTCTGCCAGATAAATGAACTGGCCCGGGAAGCTGAAGAATGGACCTTGGCTAAACTGGCAGGGAGATCAGAGTGTTGAATGAGGCGCTCAGTCAGCTCATATTCTCTAATAAGTAATTTATCGCGAGCGGCTGCTTGATGAAGAGCCTGCGAGCAATTCCCCAGAAGCCCTTGTGAGCGTCGCTCTGACTTCCGCACTCTTCCGTACCTCCCGTCGGATCGATCCAGTGAGCCCCTTTAACTCGGCTGCCTGTGACCGTATTACCGAGGGGGTCCTGCTTAACTGGGGAATGCAGTTAAGTCAAAGGCCCCGTGGCTTCCTGATTGTTCAGTCGAATTTTAATTTGAAATATCATCTTTTGTGAGGGTTTTCGCACAGCAACGTAAGAAACCGAGCCACATTTCTTGTAAAATAAAGATCATCCAGCAATTGTCACTGAATATCATATTTTTAACCTGGGAACGCAGAAGAGTGTGAGTGAATGTGTGTTTTCCAGCACGTGCATTCACCTCGTAAGTGTGTACTTGTCTGTGCGTGTGTGTGAGAGAGAGAGAGTGTGTGTGTGCGTGTGTGCACATAAATGTGTACATGCAGTGTGTATATGTGTTAATATATGAGTGTATGAAACAAAAAACGACCAATGAAACTCTCATCAGTTCATCCATATCGATCAAATCTTAAATCCTCTCACCCATTCTAATAAAGCTGTTTACTGTCTCTCTATATTGTCATTGTATCAATAAATTTCGCATTTCAAGGGCGCTGCAGTCGCAGATTATTACACGAATAGAAAACTTGTTACATGAAGGAAATATGTATCTTATATGGTCATCTGCTTGTTGGGCCTTGGAAAATGAGGATAAACTTCATTACTCCTGTCTACTACCGGCCATTTCTTTGAAGTCCTGCATGAGCTTTTTTATTTAATGAAGGACTGTGTGTATTTCCCGTGTCCCTAACAGAAGGAGCTTCTAAGCAGTGGACGCACAGGTCGCCCCCCCCAACTCAGTCTGTAATTAAAGGAGCCCTGAGCGCTGAAACCTGTTCCTCTTATCGCTCGGGGCTTTTAGGGGACGCCATACCCCCACACCTGAGAACCATAAACCAACGGAGAGAGGAGATATAACCCAGTCACTAGCTCATTATTGTCACGCAAAAGCAAAGGAGAGAAACAGAGGTGTGTAATCAGAGGGGAGACGGGCTGTCAGGGACGCAGGGTCTTTATTACTCTTCTACGGCCCAAGGTTTAATGTTCTGACTCCGGAGACACATTCGCAGGGATCGGCCTGAGAAGAGCGCTTCAGATTTCAAATCCCACTCTTAACCCTGACTCACTTCCTGAAGAAACAGCAACAGCTGTGATTCCAGGGTCGTGTGAGGAGAGGGCGGGTTGGGGAAAGTCGGAGATAAATTGTTCGGGTGCCCTTTTCAGTCGCACCTCCGTCCTTTTCTCCTGTCCTTTTCCCTGACGGACAGCGAGCGAGAGGAGTAAACTTCAGCCCAGCCTTGGCGGGCCCCGGGCCCTGCAGTTGATGTGGGGAAGGCAGCTCACGCGAATGGTGTCGGATTACGGAGCGAAGCGCGGGCCGGCTTGGCGAGGGTCGAGGATTCCACAGCTGGCCAGATGTGTGGAAGTTCCCCAAGCTTTGTAGTGGAGAGTCGGCCAGGCCGTGTGACTCTGGGCCCCCCTGCTGGGTTATTGTAACTGCGGGAACGGCTGCCAGGGACCGCTCTCTCAGCCAACCAGCTGACGATTTACATCTCTCTGCGGCCGGATCTGTGGGGATCCGAGGATAACTGCATCTGCTTTGCGTTTCCATGTCCAAACGTTTCAGCGCTGCTATTTGGCATAACCTTGGCTTGCAGACGACTGGGCAAAGAGGCAGTTCAGACTTGATGGGGGGGGGGGGCTAAGAATGCAAAGTGCTGATAGACGGGGGGGGGGAGAGAAAGACAAGGGGAGCCCCCAAATATCCAAAAATAGATTGCATCAAACTTCCCTCACTTATATTTCTGTGAGCTACACATGTAAGCTCACATGTTGTACATGTAATGCTGTTAGCGCAGTAAATTCTGTGACAAATTTCCCACTCAGGCCATCGGCTGATTGGTTTACATGCAGCCGTTTGAGGGGCTGGATTATCTCATGATTCGTTAATTATAATTTTGTTGTGGAAGTATGTCCGAAAAACAAGGTTTTCATGGAAAACTGGTTGGAGATGTACCACAAGTTAAAAAAAATCCCAAAAATGAATTAAAGTTGTTTTTTATTATTAATTTACTTTTAAAAGGAAGCACTTTTCAATGTTTTATGTGGCTTTCAGGAGGAAAGTCAATATTTAAGTGAGATGGAAGCAGAGCGGAGATGTGGGGGAGAGTTTTTGGACTCCTGTCACCGGGGGAAACACAGTCGTCCGTTAGATGCCGACCTGATTAAGTGGGGCTTCTGTGAAGGGCCACAGTGTAAGACCCTGCACGGATTTCCACTTCTGTGTGCAGGAACATGGATTTCATACCCCCATCCTCGAACCTCAGACCCCTGGAACTCTCGTTCAGTGAGCTCGGGACCTTGAGAGGGCTGTCAGACAGACGTCTGTCCCAAAAACTCAGCATCAGCCGCAAGAGAAGAAGAAGAAAAAGAAGACGTGAGTCTATGGGGACGAGTCTCTCGGCGCTCGGCTGTAAGATTATTAATTCCCTCACATCCCCCAATCATTCCTACAGCCTGTGTGTGGGACTGGCCAGCCTTTAGGGAAGAGGGTGTGACACATCTGAACAGACATGACAGACCTAAATAGCTTGTGACTTGAGACTTGGGCGCAAGGATTTAACACAACTCGGCGTCCGGAGTACAGCAGATGTAAACAGTTTGCCCCAATTTGTCTCCTCTCTCATGTCTGCTGGTTGGGACTATCTAGATCCACTCTAACTTTCACAAAAACACACGCACAAAAAACACTGGAACATGAGGGACACTGGGACACAAACTCTGGGATGCAAGAAACGCTGAAAAACCGGCACATTGCGGCACAAAAACAACTGATAAGCAGAAACACAGGAACATTAAAAAAATGTGCATATAGACACAGCAGGACGAAAACATTGGGACTTGAACCCTATCCAAACCGGGCTTTTTGGGGCTTCCTAGGGCTGAGGGGGGGGGGCCTGCTGTTACGCCCCCCCCTCCACGGTATCTCGTGAACAACATGGCGTATGGCCGCCAAATTTGCACTGGAGGATGTGCACGTGAAACTAAATCACTACAATCATTTTGGTATCATTATGACCTATTATGACATCATTATTACATCATGTTTTGATTTTTATTACCCAGAATGCTTTGCTTACTTTATCCCATAGGGCACCAGCTCTGACACGCCATAAAATACAGAAAATTCTACTTATGTGCCATGAAAATAGTTTTTCAATTACTCAGAATGTTTTTCTTAGAACTTCACTTCAGGAAGAAATGAAAGTAAACTTATGAAGGATTCTAGGTTTGCGTAAGGAAAACTTACACAGCTCTAACCGTCTACTTCTTAGTGTTTTGTGAATTGATTTCATATTGAGTGAAAAGACCACCTTAATAATGGAAAAAACATATTTGTTAGTAGTAGAAGCTTTCATCATAGGAAAATAAAATTAATTCAATGACGTCATCAAATTAGCATAAATTAATTCTACTTAAAAAAGCTGATATTAAATTACGTACGTAAGATATTGTTAATATAATAGAATAAGAATTTGTTCTAAAAAAATCTGATGAAATAGAAAACAGAGATTTTTTTGGCAAACATACCTGTTAGAAAACCATTGCCATGGAAATGGCAAAGATGGCGGACTTGACTTATTAGTATAAAATTGTTCCAAGACACGTTTTTTGGAATAGTCATCAAGTTTGGTAGTCCTAGCTCAAGCCGTTCAGAAATTATACAACGCAAAAATTGGCGTGGGCATAAAAATCCCCCCCGGCTAGATAAGGTTAAAACAGGGAGATGAAAGAACAAGAAAGAAGTGGAAACAAGAAACACTGTAACACTGAAACCCAGGAACACAGAAACTCTGAGACATGAGAAACACTGTAACACTGAAACCCAGGAACACAGAAACTCTGAGACATGAGAAACACTGTAACACTGAAACCCAGGAACACAGAAACTCTGAGACATGAGAAACACTGTAACACTGAAACCCAGGAACACAGAAACTCTGAGACATGAGAAACACTGTAACACTGAAACCCAGGAACACAGAAACTCTGAGACATGAGAAACACTGTAACACTAAAACCCAGGAACACAGAAACTCTGAGACATGAGAAACACTGTAACACTGAAACCCAGGAACACAGAAACTCTGAGACATGAGAAACACTGTAACACTGAAACCCAGGAACACAGAAACTCTGAGACATAAGAAACACTGTAACACTGAAACCCAGGAACACAGAAACTCTGAGACATAAGAAACACTGTAACACTGAAACTCAGGAACACAGAAACTCTGAGATATGAGAAACACTGTAACACTGAAACCCAGGAACACAGAAACTCTGAGACACGAGAAACACTGTAACACTGAAACCCAGGAACACAGAAACTCTGAGACACGAGAAACACTGTAACACTGAAACCCAGGAACACAGAAACTCTGAGACATGAGAAACACTGTAACACTGAAACCCAGGAACACAGAAACTCTGAGACATGAGAAACACTGTAACACTGAAACCCAGGAACACAGAAACTCTGAGACATGAGAAACACTGTAACAGTGAAACCCAGGAACACAGAAACTCTGAAAGATGAGAAACACTGTAACACTGAAACCCAGGAACAAAGAAACTCTGAGACACGAGAAACACTGTACCACTGAAACTCAGGAACACAGAAACTCTGAGACATGAGAAACACTGTAACACTGAAACCCAGGAACACAGAAACTCTGAGACATGAGAAACACTGTAACACTGAAACCCAGGAACACAGAAACTCTGAGACATGAGAAACACTGTAACAGTGAAACCCAGGAACACAGAAACTCTGAAAGATGAGAAACACTGTAACACTGAAACCCAGGAACAAAGAAACTCTGAGACACGAGAAACACTGTACCACTGAAACTCAGGAACACAGAAACTCTGAGACATGAGAAACACTGTAACAGTGAAACCCAGGAACAAAGAAACTCTGAGACACGAGAAACACTGTGACACTGAAACTCAGGAACACAGAAACTCTGAGACATGAGAAACACTGTAACACTGAAACCCAGGAACACAGAAACTCTGTGACATGAGAAACACTGTGACACTGAAACTCAGGAACACAGAAACTCTGTGACATGAAAAACACTGTAACAGTGAAACCCAGGAAGACAGAAACTCTGAGACACGAGAAACACTGAAACCCAGGAACACAGAAACTCTGAGACTTAAGAAAAACTGTAACACTGAAACATAAAAACGGTGTCGTACAGAAACATTGGGATGTAGAAACAAAGTGGTTACAGAAATACTGAGACACTGAAAAGCCGCGACACAACACTGGGACTTCATAAGACCTCTCAGTGTCCTTTGCACTCAGAGTTAAATTTCATACTGGGGTCATTCCATATCAAATCAACCAATGGCAGAAAAGCTAATGTCTCAGAATTTCTTTAAATTTTAACCAGTTGTGAAGTGACCATATTTGAGAACATCTGCAAATTTTCTTAGGGTTCTGATGTAAATTGTGACCCTCAGCCCCATAAATATGAGGGGGGACGTTTTCAAATGCCTGTAACTGGAAAGATATACAGCTTAGAAGACTGAAATTTGGTAATGCCACAGATACTTTTGTAAAGAATACCTGGCCAAAATGTGGCAGAGTTTAATCAAATAGATATGGTTATTTTGGATGCCCCAAAATGGAAAAAAATGTATTTTTACTTTTTCCGAGACTTATTTCTCTTTTGGCCTGTTATATTTTCGAAATTTGAAGGGTCAATAATAGACAAAGTATGGTAGTTACTTGCACAACTGATTAAAATTTGAAAAAATTCTGAGACATCAACTTTTTCACTTTTTGGATGATTTGACATGGAAAGACCCACTGAATAAATGAAGTCTTATATCCATGTACTAAGTACGGTCTCATATTTTTAAACGATTTATTTTTAAAGAGTAAAAAAATAAGTGAATAATGATCACATCATGCAAACATTTTTATTAGTTGCCTGGAATCAGCAGAATTTGTTCGCACTCGTGGTGCATCATGCCATGCATTGCAGAGATGAAGAACTGACTCTAATGTAAGGTGCAGAATTACATGTATTGCCCAAAATGTGCTCATACATTGATTTACATGCTCTTTCACATATTTGTTTGGCTAATGTTTTTCTTAGCAGGCTAAAGCAAGTATTGCAATCATGGTAAGCGCACTCACTTTCAAAGACATTGAGACTGTAAAAAAGCGATTCTTACAAATGCTACTGGTGTGCACAAACAATTTCTGTATTGAATTTTGCATGCAGCATGAATTCTCAGTGACTGGGAGCTGTGACACTTCTAAATCATACTTCTTTGTGCTGTATTGTACTTCGAGTTATTGATTTCCTCACTACAGGTAATAAATCTACTCTAAATAAAAAGTATAAGGCCCCTCCAGTTGCCCCAACGGAGATGACTAAAATAGATCCAGAGAGGGCTGGTGTCAGGCAACAAAAGAGTGCTGTTTTTCTCTTTCCCCATCTCATTGTATAAACACAGTATGTGTGGAACAGGTTCCAGTTTTTCCACATGATGAACTGATTTAAACTAATAGAGAATCTTAAGTAAAACTTGTGGCTTATTATAAATATGTCTTACTTCATAAACAGGCGCTGAGCTGCTTGCATACGCTATACGAGAAATGCTGGCCTGATTATTTGATAGCTTCAAAAATCACCGGACGAAGTGGGGGGGGGACATAGCGGATCCCAGAAGTAGATATGAGTGCATGTAGTCAATATGTACAGTCTACTGTGTTTATTTTTTAAACCTCATTTGCTTGTATTCAGCAGGTAGATAACATACAGGGTGAAGGGTCCGCAAAAAAAAAATTTATATATAAAGATTAACGGGACTGCTGAAATTTAAAACGTCTAAAAAATCAACCACAGAAATATGCTGTAATTCTAACAAAATAAATGACAATTCAATGACACGATCAACATATGAAGAATGCACAGTGAGGTCCACTAGTATTTTGGTGTCAATTTTTCAATTTACTGAAATTTATTCAATGGCAATATCTAGTCACTTGTTTTTTTAATTGTTGTCTGTGTTTGGAAGGCAAAATTTGGAGAATCCTTGACTGACTAATCCCCTTCGGTCAACACCCCCAGGAAACACACGGAATTTGTCCATCTTAATGTCATCTTGAGCAGTGAGGTAGGGGTTCCTCTGTGGCATGATGGGGGCTTGCCTGAAGGAAACATGTTATTTGTTAAAGGATATTACTGTTGCCGTTTTTCCCCCCTTCCTGTGACAGGAAGTAATGGGGCAGTTTTTCTGAAGGGCGATGTGGCCGCGCAGATGCCCTGCTCTGACAGTGACGGAGCGAGGCACAGATGTACCATGACAGGAAGCAGCGTAGAGGCACACCGGTGTTCACTGTGGACAGCCCGCCGACGTAGGTGACATGACATCACTCGCGCTCCAAACTGTCACTTCACTTACGAGCGAGCCCCGTTCTTTCACCCGTTTGCCTCGCAGCTCTGAAACACGCTATAGTGGACACCGGCATGGTTTTCTGATATCACCCCGCCCTCCGCAGAAGCTTGTAATGTGTTCGGAGTTAAAAAAGCAATGAGGGTCATAATGGGTCTAATTTTCCTGAGCTGAAGACTTGAGCCCAACATGCAAGACACAGAGAAAGACTGAGCACCTGTGTGTCAGATCCCGTCACTGCAACCTAACACTGAGCCGTTATGGCAGCATGAATCCCTCCTATGTCCCAGCACAGGCTCAGGATGCATGTAATGTCATCGTGTCACCGCGCTGAGCCGGAATGGCTGCAGGCTGAATCTTCCCACTCTCCTAGCGTTCTCAATCCTATTCTCCTGGCATTCTCAAAATGAAAAAAAAAAAAAAATTCCATACCCCAGATGCTATAAAGATTTAGTGGGTTTTTTTTTTTTTTTTTTTTTGCAATTTACACATTTAAAAAAAAAATCTATCATATTTTGTCTTATTACAGTTTAATTTAGGCAGTGCTTTACATGTGTCCTCAGACCAGTGTCTTGCGAGTAAAGTTTATTTCCTCCACCAAGAGGGGCTAAACTTTACATTCGATTTGTTTTATTGTTGATGGCGTCACGGAAAAAGTTATGGATAGATTTTTTCTGACGTTTTTATCAGATTTGTATCTTGTCCCAACTTAGAAGACGTGATTTCATTTTGGGAGTGACGCACATCAAATTCTAGATGCAGGATTTTTTCATTTATTTGTGTGATGGAGCTAATAGTGCTACTCGTATGTGTCCAGGACATGTGGTTGATTGTTGGGTCTCAGTGGAGGTAGTCACTCTGAGTGCTCTTGTTATTGTTACTGAAAAAAGAGTTAATCTATGGCCCAGTTTATGGAACTGTAGCCAATAGGAGAAGAGTATGTCGAATAATATTCCTGACAGAGTCGCAGAATAAACTCGGCTGTACTGGACATATGGCCACAGAGACACAAACGCCTGAAAGAAAGAGCTCTGAAGAGGACCGTTGGTGACAGCATGAGGCGCCTGCGAGCAGCTTTACGCACCCGAGCTCGTATCGGAGAAAGCAGCGTCCGCTCACAGTCATGTCATTAGACAGCTTTAGCAGCATATGCTGCCTGGGATTGCAGCTTAAACACCAGATCATGTGACTCGAAGCTAAAAGGACGAGAAGCGTGATTGATCAACCCCACTCCAGCCAGGATCCACTTCATTAGCCGAGCGCGACTTACACTGGCGCAGTGCCGGAATGACCGGTTGCACCGATGCATTTTAATCTTGGGCCATCAGCGAGCGCCGTGTGTGGTTAATGCAGTGTGCTCCAGGATGTGTGCTGTGAACAAGTTCCCACACTAGCCACAGAGCTCCACTCTGATCAGCGTTACTCTGGAAAGAAATATTTAATTTCTCTGATGGTTTCCATCAGTCCGACTAGGTCTCGTTTTTTACAGGATTGATCGTTTCTATGTGGATTATGTGAGGAGTCACTATCTGGTTTCCATTTCTTTAGCAGCATGAATGGTGACGAATGTGGCAGCATTACGAAACAGACAGACAGACAGACACAAAGACACAGTTCTCTCTCACAATATTTGAGACCTCAGCGAGATAAATTGGGATGGTGATTGTTTTTTACTCTTTTGAATGTGAAACATATCTCAAGAAACCCATAGAAACATGGGGAGAAACGTGTTAACCCCTTAAAGAAAGGCCCGGACCATACCGCGCCACTAAGCTGCCCTCACAGTTTTCATTCAGATTATTACGACCGATGAACACAAGTTTCTGTCCACTGCAGACACACACAAACACATGCACATTTCTCAAAACAAAACCATTTGTTTCCTCAAAATTGCTTCCAGCTGATTGGTTGATTTCTCTGCAAGTTTATATTAAAAACAACATCAGAACTCTGTGGGCTGGCTTGCTGTGAATCAGTCACACTCCACCGTCCGATATCTACCTCTACACTGCACTCGCATGAACAAACCTGCCGCTGGACCTGTTGCCAGTTTTCTGCCCGAGCCAGATGTTTTCCACACAAAACCACCTGAAACAGAGAGTACGATGAGGGAGACCAGCTCCTCTGCCAAAGTCCTGTCATTTAAATTTGGCTGTTATATGTGTTTGCTATGCCAATAATCTCAGGCATGGAGAGCAGTTTGTCAGAGTGAGCGTGCTCACTGACCGCTCCACTGAGGAAGTCAGCGTACTGAGGCTACGTGTTACTGCTCTATGGAAATGAGTTTACTTGCATGTGCGCATTTGTGGTATCGACTTCTTTCCACTTTTCAGTGGAATCGAGCGTACCTACCCATGTTTCCTTCATGAAAATGAGTGTACTTAGCTTCGATTCCTCTGTGGAAGTGAGCATACATGCCTATTGCTGCTGAGTGAAAGTCAAAAAAATAACTGCCTGTTGCTTCTCTGTTTGAGTGAGTGTACTCATCTTTGGCTTCCCTGTGGAAGTGAATTTATTTTCTTGTCATTTGTCTATGGAAGTGAGTTTACTTACTTATCAGTCCTTTGCGAAAGTGTGCATACTTCCTTGCTGTTACTTTGTGGAAGTGTGCATGCGTGTTTCTAATTCCTTAGAGGATAAGGATGTTTGTGAATGTGCTTTTCACTCCTTTGCGGAGGTGAGTGTACTTGTTTCTCGTCCCTTAGTCGATGTGTGCACGTGCCTGTCGCTCCTTTGTGGAAGCGACTCTGGGCTGCTGTTCGCTCGCCTTCATGACGCTCTTGTTGGTGCTCTGCTTTCACACTAAGCAAAAAAAGCCTGAGCCCAAATCCAGTCCGTGGCCATTTTATTGAGAGTCAGTAAATGTCAGGTGACTTCATCTCTTTTAACTCATCCCCAATGGAATACTTTTGTATATAATTGTCGCGTTTGTACAAAATACTTTCCCCGAACGTAACATAGTATAAACATACATTTATTTAAACGTCTGTATTTTCAAAATAAAAGTTTTTAGCAGGTTCCAATGCAAATGTCAAACTAGCAGTGTCATTTTGGGTATTTGTAACATCATTCTAATTGTCATTTTGGTTGCCTCCTACGTGACGCTGAGCAACTCCTCGACTAGGTGCTGGGCGACGTGCTACTCGACCACGACCCGTCCTGCCTCGGCCACGGCCCCTCCCCTCCTGTGGTTGAAGTACAGGTGGCCCATCTCCGCGATCGTCAACTGATTTCGTGTTTTCATCGGACTGCGAATGGTCGAGGTCGCTATTACTGCTGTCGGATTGGTCAGATTGATGCGACACTCGTGTATTATGCATGTTTTCAACGGAACCCCGAATGACATCATCCACGCCGCAGGCACTGGCCTACCGCAGGGAATGGTAGAATTCGCTGCGCCGTTGGCAGCAGCTTGCTGTAGGGAATGAGTTAAGGGCTCCATCATGCATGTGGCTCCTGTTAGGGCCCCAGTCCCCTATGGTTATGGCTCTATTTCTCGTAAAGATGTTGAGGAGACAGGGAGACACGCCTCTCCAGACACATTGCTCACAAATGGAGCCAAGGGTCACCCCCAAAGCATTCTGGGTGCCAGAGGGGTAACCCTGACACCCAGCAAATAGCACCACAGTTTTCGTGAGGCAAACACAATCCTCAGCCGCCATTGCTGAACAAGTAAAATATACAAACACAAGGATTGCTTCTGAGCGATAAAATTCTTCAGTATTCACCCAGTATTCAGTTCACCCTTTGGGTGAACACAACAGCAAACCCCGGATCCTGTTCAAGTTTATATGATGACCCTGAGATCCAGCTCGTTATAAGCACACGCAGTATAATACTCCAAAATTCCTGTCTTGTGATTTGGGCAGTAGCGCACAATGACCCCCATCCACCGGTCCCGTTAAACTAAGAGCCTCAAATGCAGGCCAGAGAGCTTCAAACCCCTGGTGCACTGCAGACAAAATTCAGACCTCAGTAAGACACTCAAACATGGCTGTTTAGACCTCCCTCTGTACCTCTTCAACAACAGAGCCCAGAAAGCTCTCTTTTATAAATCCAGGGGTTGGACATGCCTTGATGATGTATGGAGATCCTCAAAATTGTAATGTATTTAAAATATATATATATATATTAACCCTTAATGCGCTGAATCAATTTTCAAGGAATTAAGAATGTAATTATCCTGAGCTGTTGATATCCTATCATGCGGCAACTTGTTCAAAAGAGCTCCCCTGCGGGAGCTCTTTTAAACAGGTTGCCGCATGATAGGTTTTCAACAGCATCTGACTTTGATATCTCACATTACTGGGCAACTATAGTTGCCCATAGCGCTCTAAGGGTTAACCTGTAATAAAAAAAAATAAATAAACATATAATTCAGTCAAATCCCCAAAGTTTGTGCAGAGTGTGTTCTGACCGTACAGGAAGAACAGACAGAAAGCTGCGAACAGGAAGTTAACCCAACGACTATAACCGCACAGAACTCATAGTGCACAAGTGGAAGGGACGAGGGATTCCTCATTCATTCCCAAATGTCATTGTTACGGCCCGATCTAGGTAGTGCGACCACAGGTAGATAAATGAAGGAAGCACGGGGAGAGAAAACTGTGGCAAGTACAAAAGAACCTGAACGCTGCCCAGCACTCCGGTCCCTATGCTGCCTAACCAGAGGTAACTAAAACCTACCGCTAGTCTTCGAAGGTTTACCAGGCACGGGGCGGCTTTTAAACACGCAACTCCAGAACGCTCCGTCCAGAAGCGCGGACTGAGCGAGCGAATCGTGTACCCCCTTCGGAAACAAGTTTCCACCCAGAGTCACCTCCAAAAATAACAAAGGGAAAATAAAAAAGCAAAACAATAAAGAGGTATCCCGATGGAAGGATAGTAAGATCCAGCTGGGACTACCCTAGCTAACCAGAGTAACCGAACAGCACACAGAAAGGGCGAGACGAGCGAGGTAGTCGGACACGCGAATCAACGTCAAAAACCGGGCATCTATTACCGAGCAACCAGATGGAAGGGCAAAAGCAAAAGTCAAAGTCACAGAGCGACAGGCCATGGGTCAATCACAGGAATCCAAACAAACCATAAGCAGGGCAAGGCAAGAATCGTAGGTCAAAAACAAACCGGTCCAACACAGAAGGCAATCGAAATACTCACAGTTTAGAAACGCTGATTACAAATGGAAGAAGAGCTAGTCTACCACAGGAGTGCACGTGGCGCCCTTATAAACGCACCACCCCGCCCCCGGAAGTGGAACGTTCCATTCAGGCCCAAGCAGAACCAATATTAGGGCAAAGGTCATAACAGTCATCATAAGACAAATATTGCGAACATTTTTTAACATTCAGTGCGATTTTAAAAGCAAATCTAGTTTCAAGCTAATTCCTTTGCTTCCTCTATTACAATACCCTCTCTGTTACATTCACACCTGCCATTTCTTATCTATTCCTAAACACAGTCTGTTCTCTTTCATCTCCATTGCCGCAGAGCAGTATGGTTGCCCTCAGCACTCAAGGCTGTGGCTGTCCTGTGGATTTTTAACTAAGAAACCCAGGCCACGGCACAGCCAGGTATAGCCCGTATCACAGGGCAGGTCAAATTGCCGTGGAGATACAGGCTGGAGACACAATGAAATCATGAGAGAAGCTACAGTATTATCAACGCAATCATATCAGCTGCCAATTATTATTTTTACCCAAAGTTAACCAAATTATTACTTTTGTTCCCAGTTTCTGCATTTATGGCAGCTGCAATGTGTACAATCGCACTAGCAAATCTTAGTGGATCTAGTCTAATCTAATCCAATTATGAATTACTGCATGCACGTGTTAAATTCAATGACCAAATTACAAACAAGGCATCACTTTTTCACACAGGGACACACGCCAGCTTTTTCCTTCATGCCATGAGATGATTTTTTAAATACGCAAAAATATGCCAAATCAGGAGGAAGGCAAATGCTTTATCTAATCTCTGCATGTACAGAGTTATCTTGGCTTTGTTTACTATTGCAATTCGAGGTTGTTCGTATGCATTTTCTGAACTGCAACAGCAGCAACAGTATTTTTAACATGCAGTTGAATGTACGCTGTTCATTTGTGAAATTTCCTCAAAATTTAATGCATTTTGTGTGAAGAATTTTGTGTGCAACCGATCCTAGGGCGATCTCAGCTCGCTTTCACACCCAATCTGAAGGCCTACTTCTCATTCCCAGAACTCGGTGTATAGGCCAACAGTAGCTAATAATAGGTATTGACTGGTGCAATGTAGGATGAATAGAGTTCAGTATTGGATCTCCAATGTGCCTGAGGTCAGGCAGACGGATACAGTGAGAACACGTCTCGCAGGGCTTAAGCGGAGAAAGCATACATTTTAAACTTTCATGACTGAGGAGAAATCTCTGCTGTTCGCCTTTCAGGGATTAACTCTTTGTTCTCAAAGCGCTCGCTGATCAATAACTGCAAGAAGTCCAAACATCTCTATTCCAAAACAGGGCTCACGTGTTAGGAGAGAGACCAATATTTCTTCTCTGTTCAGCGTTTTTCTTTTTCTTCCTTTTTTTTGGCAACGTGATATTGTTCTGGCTCCTACTAGTATTTACTTTTGTATCTCCAAGCCAAGAGTTTTTTTTTCATTTTTTTACTCTACACTCATAAATGTTTGGAAGTATTCGTGCTATTATTGCTAAGCTTGTTTTTTTTTTTTTTCATGCTGAATCTGTATGCTTTTTTTTTTTTTTGACCCACACAATGCTTCCAGAGTGATAGTGACAGATGGTTACAGTGTGCTGACGGTCCTGAATGATTAAAATTAAGAGGAAATACAATTAGGATGGCATACTTTCTGCTGATAGTCTGGATGCTCTGTACTTTTGGCGTGATTTTTGACATCAAGCAATGTAAATAATCACAGCCGCTGATATCTAACATTGTCCCGCCAAGCGTTTGATAGTTTCACAGGGCATCTTCTGATGAAACAGTGAACCAGTTTAAGTCTGCTAACCAATCATATCAGTTTCCTTCACTATTAAGATCCAGTTGAATTAGGATTGTAAAGTCTGATTATTGGTAAAAACTAGATTCCTTTTTTTACTTGTATGTTTGTTTGTGTGTGTGTGTGTGTGTTCATGTGAGTGCGTGTGCATGTGTGTGTGTGTGCGTGTGTGTGTCTGTATGTGGACATGCAGACTGATGGTCCTACATAGCCCTGTGGACCCTTCTCCCAACAGAACACACAGGCAGCAGGTTTTATGAATGATACGTAGGCGCTACATGCATTATGCATTTATGAGTTGAAGTTCAAGAAGCTACACTAATCCAATATTTTACTTTTATAATGTTTGCATTTTAAAATATGAAAAAATGAAATCACACTGGAGAGTGAATAAACAGAATCCAGTGTAATAAACTAATGGCTTAGGCTTAGTGGAGAGGTTTGAAAGGTAAGAAATCATCAGACTGTACAGGAATGCATTCAGGTATACAAGCTTTATAAACTCTTTAAATCAGAAAGACTGTGGACTGTGGACGAGTAGTTAACTGAGCTGAACCGAGTAGCACGCATGCAGTCACACGCATACATGCATGAATGGGAGTGCAATCACAAACACACAAGCTAACACCAACAGAGGTAAAAAGTTTATTTTCCATGAAGACACTAAAATTTTTAATTTTTTTACATTTATACAAGCTTTGTCCTTATTGTGCACATGGATGCTCGCAGGCTGAGAGGTCATTACCTGCCCAGCAGTTCCGCTGTATTTGCCTTTTAAAAATAACAATCATTGCAATTGATTTAGACACCCAGCTGACTAGTTTTGGAGAGCCGATTATCGACCGTGCACGGTGCAGCATGCTGGCACCTGACCACCTCAGCTGTTTGCTGACCGATTGATTTCATATTTAGGCATATTCACAAGACCTGCGTGCTGTTACCCTGTGAAATGATAGTTCCATGAAAAATATGCAAAATATACTATCTACTTAAAAAAAAAGTTGGTATTTATCATCCTTGTTCAGTCAGTTAATGCAGCCTTGAATAAAATATTATTTTACTCTCTTAAAATCACTTATGACAATGCCTAATTGAAACTGATGATCAGTCATATTAATATTAACTAATTTCACAATGGTTAATTTCCAGTCTCGACCTTGAAAGGCTAAATAAGTTTATTAAGAAGCAAACATAGTACTGATAAAAGGTATTCACTTTATAAATGTAAGGCACTTCCGTAGCAGTAAAAAAAGAGTACAGGAATGCTACGGTTTTGTTTTACTACTCTTCTTTTTCTCATAATATTTAATAATATTAATAACAATTCATATTAAGCCCTATTAAAATTATGGCCAATATATTAACATCTCTAATGTATATTAATTAAGGGTGATTAGAAGAAACAAGAGTGGTGTAAATTTGTTTAGAAATTTTGTTTTCATGTGGGATGTTGCTTACTTATTTGCCAACACACGAAAAATGCTCTTAAAACCGTAACCACCCAAGAACTCTTTTTTAGCTTACCGGCTCTATGGGCCAATTAGATATTGTCGTGGTGTGGCGTCCGTTATCCGTCATCCGTCGTCCGGCGTCTGTTGTCTGTCGTCCATAACATTTTTTATCTTTTTTTTGTCCCGATAAATTTTCCAGTAAATACTACTAGACCATTATCTCCAGACGTTTTTCTCGGATTTTTTGTTTAATCGTCTTTGTCCGTTTTATGGGCCTTTGAAATTTTTGCTCCAATGTTAAAGATAGGACTGAGAAATAAAAAAATTATTAAAATTTCTCAAAAAATGCGCGATAAATTTTTTTCTAAATCAGGTAATCAACTTACTTCAGTACCATAAATATACAGTGCGAGCGCCATTTTGATTGAATCGACGGAAGTGGGTCTATTGGGGGCGCTGTACTGTATGAATATGCAAGATGGCCTGTGGAAGCCAAATGGTTGCAGATAGAGATTAAGTTTGTATTATCGACATATAGGAAGTCATATTTGTCCTATACATGGCCTATGTTAAAGTAGATCTCAGATGACTTTGAAAGATCAAACTCGAGGCCAGGGAATATATTAACAATGTTAAAAGATATGACTTGAAATTTCAAAGAAAAATTCCTCAAAAACTGTCTGAAAACTTTTTTTCTAAATCTGGCAATCAACCCACCTTGATACACTTTATGTACAGTGCGAGTGCCATTTTGATTGGATCGATAAAAGTGGGTCTTGTGGGGGCGCTGTACTTTAACATTGAGTCTTATGGAGAATGGGCCAACTCGCCTGTAGAAGCTAAATGGTTGCAGATAGAGATGAAGTTTGTATTACTGACATATAGGAAGTAATATATGACCTATATTTTGGCTGTGTTTAAGTTGACCTCAGATGACCCTGAAAGGTCAAACTTGAGGTCAAGCAAAATGTTCCAATTTTCAAAGGTTTCTAGACTTGAAAATATTGAAGATTGGGAACACATGTGCATTGAACACTTATAGGAAGTCATGTATGAACTTTCATTTAGTGAAAGTGGCTTTCAGAAAACCAGATTTATGAGCAGGAAAATGGGAAGAATAATAATGAGATAACTGATGCAAACAATCACTCAACAAGAACCACAAAAGCTCTCAAGCAATTATACTGGGCACAGAGAGACAATAAAAGATGTTAGATATCATGGAGGTCAATTTTGGTTTCACTGCAGTAACTGCTGCACTATTTGCACATTGTCTCCTCATTGTGGGACAATACGATTTTCAAGCATATTACTGTCATTGAAATGAACATACTTATGTGTGATACTTTTTCAGAAATTGTTTTGGTGCAGAGTGAGGTATGTGACCCATGCGCACCACCAGAAGCTGAGGACCTCTGCAGGAAATGCTCTCCCCCCTCTCTCCTGCAATCGTCTCCAGCTCCTGCTCGCAGTAGTTGCCAGTTTTTCCTTTAGCATATTGAAACTCATGTTCAGTTGGACTTGATCAGATGCATCACTTGACCTGTCAGGAAATATATTTCTGGGGATATCTGAAACAATAAACTGAAATACTAAAGAGAGAAAATCTGTGCTGCAGTGTGTTTATCCGTAGAACGGCCTTCAAGATTTTCTTGGCCAAAAGATGAATCATGCATACACATCCTTGAAGACAGAATGAGTATATTGTTTTACAAACGCTGCGGATTTTTTCCTCATTTGCATAGACACGCTCATTAGCATCCCAGCAGATGATGCTCGGCCCTGTAATGCAAAAAGCCCAACTCATCTATCCATGGATGGTAAGCGCGCATGTCACCCAATCAGCATAATCCTGACAATGAACTGTGCTAATCACATCTAATATGCAAATGAGATTATCTAAACTTTGGTAAACATTGCCTCAGGTTTTTGTGCGGGGGTGTGGAGAAGGAAGACTTTTTTTTGGGGGGGGGGTACGGTTAAGGTGGGGGAGTGGGGGTGATGGCGATGGTTTATTTCATCTCACAGCCATTCTGTGAAATTCTCTCCCCATTCGTGATTTTTGAGCACAATTAAAACACTTTTTTTTCTCCCGCAGAGGTTTATGCAATGTGTCAACCGTTTAAAGTCATGGCGGCGCACGGAGGGAAAGACCTCCTTTTCAAATGCATTAGCGCTTCAGCGAATCGCCTGTTAACAGCACCCGTTAGAAGAAAAGAGGTCAAACATTAAAATGAGATAATAAAAGGACATCGTATCATCAGGCAAAGTAAGCGGTATCACTTCAACTCTGAGGCATGATCTTGTGTGCTGCTGAGAGGCCTCTCTCTTCTTTATAAAAAAAAAGGATGTTTCATATCATACAGTGTAAGTGCAGAAACATCCAGAAGGCTGCTGCTGATGCGCTCTGGAGCACTTCCATTTTACACTGCAACATGTGCACTCTAGTGACCAGAGCCTGATCACCCTAGCTCACCGCTCACTGCTGCTCACTCCTGCATCTGTCCTTCAGTACTGTATAACTGCACACTGCTGTACAGTCCTCTATCACTGTTCACTGCTGCTCACTCCTACATCTGTCCTTCAGTACTGTATCACTGCACACTGCCGCACAGTCCTCTATCACTGCTCACTGCTGCTCACTCCTACATCTGTCCTTCAGTACTGTATCACTGCACACTGCTGCACAGTCCTCTATCACTGTTCACTGCTGCTCACTCCTACATCTGTCCTTCAGTACTGTATAACTGCACACTGCTGCACAGTCCTCTATCACTGTTCACTGCTTCTCACTCCTACATCTGTCCTTCAGTACTGTATCACTGCACACTGCTGCACAGTTCTCTATCACTGCTCACTGCTGCTCACTCCTGCATCTGTCCTTCAGTACTGTATCACTGCACACTGCTGCACAGTCCTCTATCACTGTTCACTGCTGCTCACTCCTACATCTGTCCTTCAGTACTGTATCACTGCACACTGCTGCACAGTCCTCTATCACTGCTCACTGCTGCTCACTCCTGCATCTGTCCTTCAGTACTGTATAACTGCACACTGCTGCACAGTCCTCTATCACTGCTCACTGCTGCTCACTCCTGCATCTGTCCTTCAGTACTGTATAACTGCATACTGCTGCACAGTCCTCTATCACTGTTCACTGCTGCTCACTCCTGCATCTGTCCTTCAGTACTGTATAACTGCATACTGCTGCACAGTCCTCTATCACTGCTCACTGCTGCTCACTCCTGCATCTGTCCTTCAGTACTGTATCACTGCACACTGCTGCACAGTCCTCTATCACTGCTCACTGCTGCTCACTCCTGCATCTGTCCTTCAGTACTGTATAACTGCATACTGCTGCACAGTCCTCTATCACTGCTCACTGCTGCTCACTCCTGCATCTGTCCTTCAGTACTGTATAACTGCATACTGCTGCACAGTCCTCTATCACTGCTCACTGCTGCTCACTCCTGCATCTGTCCTTCAGTACTGTATAACTGCACACTGCCGCACAGTCCTCAATCACTGTTCACTGCTGCTCACTCCTACATCTGTCCTTCAGTACTGTATAACTGCACACTGCTGCACAGTCCTCTATCACTGTTCACTGCTTCTCACTCCTACATATGTCCTTCAGTACTGTATACCTGCACACTGCTGCACAGTCCTCTATCACTGCTCACTGCTGCTCACTCCTGCATCTGTCCTTCAGTACTGTATCACTGCACACTGCTGCACAGTCCTCTATCACTGTTCACTGCTGCTCACTCCAACATCTGTCCTTCACTACTGTATCACTGCACACTGCTGCACAGTCCTCAATCACTGCTCACTGCTGCTCACTCTTACATCTGTCCTTCAGTACTGTATCACTGCACACTGCTGCACAGTCCTCTATCACCGCTCACTGCTGCTCATTCCTACATCTGTCCTTCAGTACTGTATCACTGCACACTGCTGCACAGTCTTCTATCACTGCTCACTGCTGCTCACTCTTACATCTGTCCTTCAGTACTGTATCACTGCACACTGCTGCACAGTCCTCTATCACTGCTCACTGCTGCTCACTCCTGCATCTGTCCTTCAGTACTGTATCACTGCACACTGCTGCACAGTCCTCTATCACCGCTCACTGCTGCTCATTCCTACATCTGTCCTTCAGTACTGTATCACTGCACACTGCTGCACAGTCCTCTATCACTGCTCACTGCTGCTCACTCTTACATCTGTCCTTCAGTACTGTATCACTGCACACTGCTGCACAGTCCTCTATCACTGCTCACTGCTGCTCACTCCTGCATCTGTCCTTCAGTTCTGTATCACTGCACACTGCTGCACAGTCCTCTATCACTGTTCACTGCTGCTCACTCCTACATATGTCCTTCAGTACTGTATCACTGCATACTGCTGCACAGTCCTCTATCACTGTTCACTGCTGCTCACTCCTACATCTGTCCTTCAGTACTGTATCACTGCACACTGCTGCACAGTCCTCTATCACTGCTCACTGCTGCTCACTCCTACATCTGTCCTTCAGTACTGTATCACTGCACACTGCTGCACAGTACTCTATCACTGCTCACTGCTGCTCACTCTTACATCTGTCCTTCAGTACTGTATCACTGCACACTGCTGCACAGTCCTCTATCACTGCTCACTGCTGCTCACTCTTACATCTGTCCTTCAGTACTGTATCACCGCACACTGCTGCACAGTCCTCTATCACTGCTCACTGCTGCTCACTCCTACATATGTCCTTCAGTACTGTATCACTGCACACTGCTGCACAGTCCTCTATCACTGTTCACTGCTGCTCACTCCTACATCTGTCCTTCAGTACTGTATAACTGCATACTGCTGCACAGTCCTCTATCACTGTTCACTGCTGCTCACTCCTACATCTGTCCTTCAGTACTGTATCACCGCACACTGCTGCACAGTCCTCTATCACTGCTCACTGCTGCTCACTCCTACATCTGTCCTTCAGTACTGTATCACCGCACACTGCTGCACAGTCCTCTATCACTGTTCACTGCTGCTCACTCCTACATCTGTCCTTCAGTACTGTATCACTGCACACTGCTGCACAGTCCTCTATCACTGTTCACTTCTGCTCACTCCCACATCTGTCCTTCAGTACTGTATCACTGCACACTGCTGCACAGTCCTCTATCACTGCTCACTGCTGCTCACTCCTACATCTGTCCTTCAGTACTGTATCACTGCACACTGCTGCACAGTCCTCTATCACTGCTCACTGCTGCTCACTCCTGCATCTGTCCTTCAGTACTGTATAACTGCACACTGCTGCACAGTCCTCTATCACTGCTCACTGCTGCTCACTCCTGCATCTGTCCTTCAGTACTGTATAACTGCATACTGCTGCACAGTCCTCTATCACTGTTCACTGCTGCTCACTCCTGCATCTGTCCTTCAGTACTGTATAACTGCATACTGCTGCACAGTCCTCTATCACTGCTCACTGCTGCTCACTCCTGCATCTGTCCTTCAGTACTGTATCACTGCACACTGCTGCACAGTCCTCTATCACTGCTCACTGCTGCTCACTCCTGCATCTGTCCTTCAGTACTGTATAACTGCATACTGCTGCACAGTCCTCTATCACTGCTCACTGCTGCTCACTCCTGCATCTGTCCTTCAGTACTGTATAACTGCATACTGCTGCACAGTCCTCTATCACTGCTCACTGCTGCTCACTCCTGCATCTGTCCTTCAGTACTGTATAACTGCACACTGCCGCACAGTCCTCAATCACTGTTCACTGCTGCTCACTCCTACATCTGTCCTTCAGTACTGTATAACTGCACACTGCTGCACAGTCCTCTATCACTGTTCACTGCTTCTCACTCCTACATATGTCCTTCAGTACTGTATACCTGCACACTGCTGCACAGTCCTCTATCACTGCTCACTGCTGCTCACTCCTGCATCTGTCCTTCAGTACTGTATCACTGCACACTGCTGCACAGTTTTCTATCACTGTTCACTGCTGCTCACTCCAACATCTGTCCTTCACTACTGTATCACTGCACACTGCTGCACAGTCCTCAATCACTGCTCACTGCTGCTCACTCTTACATCTGTCCTTCAGTACTGTATCACTGCACACTGCTGCACAGTCCTCTATTACCGCTCACTGCTGCTCATTCCTACATCTGTCCTTCAGTACTGTATCACTGCACACTGCTGCACAGTCTTCTATCACTGCTCACTGCTGCTCACTCTTACATCTGTCCTTCAGTACTGTATCACTGCACACTGCTGCACAGTCCTCTATCACTGCTCACTGCTGCTCACTCCTGCATCTGTCCTTCAGTACTGTATCACTGCACACTGCTGCACAGTCCTCTATCACCGCTCACTGCTGCTCATTCCTACATCTGTCCTTCAGTACTGTATCACTGCACACTGCTGCACAGTCCTCTATCACTGCTCACTGCTGCTCACTCTTACATCTGTCCTTCAGTACTGTATCACTGCACACTGCTGCACAGTCCTCTATCACTGCTCACTGCTGCTCACTCCTGCATCTGTCCTTCAGTACTGTATCACTGCACACTGCTGCACAGTCCTCTATCACTGTTCACTGCTGCTCACTCCTACATATGTCCTTCAGTACTGTATCACTGCATACTGCTGCACAGTCCTCTATCACTGTTCACTGCTGCTCACTCCTACATCTGTCCTTCAGTACTGTATCACTGCACACTGCTGCACAGTCCTCTATCACTGCTCACTGCTGCTCACTCCTACATCTGTCCTTCAGTACTGTATCACTGCACACTGCTGCACAGTACTCTATCACTGCTCACTGCTGCTCACTCTTACATCTGTCCTTCAGTACTGTATCACTGCACACTGCTGCACAGTCCTCTATCACTGCTCACTGCTGCTCACTCTTACATCTGTCCTTCAGTACTGTATAACTGCACACTGCTGCACAGTCCTCTATCACTGCTCACTGCTGCTCACTCTTACATCTGTCCTTCAGTACTGTATCACTGCACACTGCTGCATAGTCCTCTATCACTGCTCACTGCTGCTCACTCTTACATCTGTCCTTCAGTACTGTATCACTGCACACTGCTGCACAGTCCTCTATCACTGTTCACTGCTGCTCACTCCTACATCTGTCCTTCAGTACTGTATCACTGCACACTGCTGCACAGTCCTCTATCACTGCTCACTGCTGCTCACTCCTACATCTGTCCTTCAGTACTGTATCACCGCACACTGCCGCACAGTCCTCTATCACTGCTCACTGCTGCACAGTCCTCTATCACTGCTCACTGCTGCTCACTCCTACATCTGCCTCTCAGTGCTGTATCACTGCTCACTGCAGCTCAGTGCTGTATCCCTGCTCACTCCTGCTCAGTCCTGGTCACTGTTCACTGCAGCTTAGTGCTGTATCAATGCTCACTGCAGCTCAGTCCTGTCTCACTGCAGCTCAGTGCTGTATCAATGCTCACTGCAGCTCAGTGCTGTATCACTGCTCACTGCAGCTCAGTCCTCTGTCTCTGCACCCTGATGTTCAGTCTCGTATCACTGCACATTGCTACTCAGTGCTGTATCACTGCTCACTGCAGCTCAGTGCTGTATCACTGTTGTGATGGTTCTGCCCTGCAGTCCTTCCCCCCTCCTGCTGTCTGCACCTCCACTTCAACAAGCCACACCTGCTGCTCGTTGAGGTGGAGGTGCAGTGAAGAGTATTTAAGCACTGCACTGTCAGTTTGGCAATGGAGCTGCATTCTGTTTCCTAAGCTCTGTTGATGTTTTTGCCGCTGTTCCTCTCCTGGTTTTTTTTTTTTTTTTAAATCTGTAAAGTAAAGATTTTTATATTTTTACTCAGCCTGTGTGTGTGGGCCCCTTCATCTGCTTTTGAGTACATGGTCCCAGTGCTCGTCGGCATCTTGTCTTCTGCCAGCAGGGGCAAAACCATGACAAGTGCACACTGCAGCTCAGTTCTGTATCACTGCTCACTGCTGCTCAAGCCTGTATCACTGCAGCTCAGTTCTGCATCACTGCTCACTGCTGCACTGTCCTGTATCACTGTACACTGCAGCTCAGTCCTGTATCACTGCTCACTGCTACTCAGTCCTTTATCACTTCACACTGCTGCTCAGTCCTGTATCACTGCACACTGCAGTCCTGTATGACTACAGCTCAATGCTGTATCAATGCAGCTTAATGTTGTGTCACCACTGAGGTTGATCTGCCCATCTCCTCCCTCCACACCAGGTTTTAACTTGAAGAAAGTTGAGAAAAATTGCTTAGAGAAACTAATGCCTGGAATTTGTTCTATATCGCCCACTAGTATCAACCATGAAAACCATTTAAAATTCCCAAGGCAAATTCTTGAGAAATCTGCGTCTTTAGAAAATCATGAATTCTGGGATCTATTTCTATTTTGAATGCAACTAACATTTTTCCCCAAGCATTGCCTATTTATCAAATCAACCCCCCCCCATTTTGTTTATACGTTCGAATAATTATGTAAGAACCCAATAGTTGACACCTATAACAGTTCATTGCAGGACAGTGACCTGTTTGGGATAAACAGTTTCAAGGAAAGTTCTAACAGCATTTCACATATTCCACCCACACTTATTCCATCTGAAAAGGCCTATTTTGAATTGCATAATAAGCATCAGGTAATGGTAACGACATGGAATCAATAGATTGCACCAGGATGTCATCATAAAGGTGTACAAAATTTGGCGTCAACCAGTTCAAGTGCCCGGTTACTTGAAAGATGTTGCACGTTGGTTGCCGAGAGAAAGTTTGCCCGGTTTGTTTCCAAAAAGTAAATTTCAAGATCACCGAAGATTTGCTTGATAAAATTCATGAAAACAATTTGACTGATTACGATATTGATGATATTTGTTTGCCATGTGGATTATGTTCAACATGCAAAAGGACTCTGAATGCCTTGTCTGAGGAGAACCTTTAATGATGTTGTTTGTGCATGCTTTGGGAAGCGTTTGGGAGAAAATTGGCAGGAGACAATAGCTTTGTTTGAGGATGCCAACTACAAATCAGGATGCTCAATAACAACAAAAGTACATATGGTCATACAGCATCTTACATTATTTAGCCTTGAACACAACTGTGGGCTTGGGCACTATACTGAGAAAGCATTTGAGGTGGTTTATGCCTTATTTGCGAATTACTAGAAACGCCATCTCGTGAAAGACAACAAACATCCAGACTATGGATAAAGATTGAAACAGGCAATTAGTGAGTTTGATGCCGCCAATGCTTAAAAAGTTTCAGGTGCAATTCTAATTGATGATCTTTTCCTACTAGTCTTGGAGTAAGTTAATTTTTGCAAAAGGTCTTAAATAATAAAATGGTCTTTCAAAAAAAACTAATATTCAAAAAAGTTTTTTTGTTTTTAGTTTTTTTTAAAAAATGTATTTATTTTTGGTAACTCAAAGACAAGTGGGAAAGGATCTCTATAAAAGATTTCATGCAGATGGTCATGACACGTCCCATTAATATCACAAAATTGTAGTTTTTGTAAATTTGTGAAATCAAAGTTTTTTTTTTTTTCTTCAAAAATTTGCCTTGGAATTTTTAAACGGTTTTCATGGTTGATACAAGTGGGCCATATGGAACACATTCCAAGCATTAGTTTCTCTAGGCAATTTTCCTCAACTTTCTTCACGTTAAAACCTGGTGTGTCTGACTGCTTTATTCACTGAAACCTCCAACAATCATCTTTGGTCTCGCATCAGCTGGTTCTGCTAAGCCATTGGACAGAGTGTTACTCCGCAGTATGGTGGTGCTGGGTGTGTATCTGAACATTCTTGCCAAATATCCCCCTCTGTCATTGCACTCACAAACACAAACTGCCCTGCATTAATGCCAAGGAGTAAGGCTAAATGCTAACGGCCAGTCTGGGCTGCTAATCTGTCCTGTCATCTATAAGCACCAGCAACATACTGAATTACCATAGTTCCAAACCTCCACAGGATTTGTGGTGTAACTGTATTATGAATGTATGCGAGTATGATAGATCTCTCTCTCTCTCTCACTGTAATACATTTACTCAGGGGCCAGTGGAGCTCCTTGTTTGCAGGGCTGCCTATTGATGGACAGAAACCCACTTTAATTACAGCACATCCACAGTGTCCGGGCAGACAGAGGTCAGGACTGCTAAGACTGCGGCCGCACAGTTCTGTCTCACCGCTCTCTTACCCTTTCTGTTTTATCCTTTGTCTTTCCAATTTCAGATGGACTGGTTTGTTTGTTTGTTTCAATTTTTTTGCCAGAAATATCCAAAGCGAGGGTGGAGTCAGTTCCATTTCAATTCAGTCAATTCATGAAACCAAAAAGAAAAAAGAAACAAAACTATTCAATAGAAAAATGTGAACGACTTTCTCAGGACTACTTTAATTTAATTTTTACAGTCAGCTGAACTCCCCTGCACTTCTTGAGCTGACCAGAGCAAAATGTGACAGGACCCAGCACTGATCCCAGCTTTGTGTGATAAGCTGTGCAGTCTGTACTTTGGGGAGAGAGCGTTGTGTCAGTCAATAGGGCTTATATCCGTCGCCAGCATTCTCACGTACAGCGTGTTACTGCTGCTGTCCAGCTCAGCGTGCCTCCGCTGGCCTCTATACTGCAGCTCTTAACACCTTAAGCCCTGTGAAAATAAACTCTGATAAAGTGATGCCCTTCTTTTATTTATTTATTTTTTTTGCTTTTGCCGGGCTGGACCTCCAGGCTCGGGGATGCCCTGGCATTTTGGAAGGCTCAGGACAGGCAGGCAGAGCTCCAGACCCTGGCTGCCGCGGACTCGTCCTCGTCCCACACACGCTGCGCAGATGGCTCCGGCAGCCTTCTGAGGCCAAAGGGCCTGGCGCGGTGCTCCATCACGCGGCGAGAAGGACATTGGGTCACGTCCCACAGACAGGCTTAATTTTTTAACGATTAATCTCCTTCAGGGAGCGAGGTGGGGTGGGGCTTACCTCCACTGTCCCCTCGCCACACCGTCCGCCAGCGACCGAAGGTGGGGGCATAATTCTTATCTGCGTATCCAAATGGTTAAATGGAACTTAATATCAGGAGATTAGATGGTTCCGGAAAGATTATTGCCTGGGTCTGTAATGCATTGGCCTTGTACCTCACAGGAAGTGAATTACCCTGCTGAGGACAGCAAAACATCGGGGCTGGCGTTGTTTTGCATGTAACTAACAACTGTGTGGAGGCGGTGGGGGGAGAGGGGGATTTGGTGGGGTGGCAGGAATGGGGGGGTAATGAAAATAGAACTGAATCTGAGTGCGTAGGACCGGAGGCGGAGCCTCGCGAGAGTATGATGGACAGGCGACGGCGCTTCAGGAATAAAAGCTCCCTCAGTGGGCTGGAAAATTAGCAGGGCCTCGTGGCTCGCTGGAGCCATTTATTTATCGATGGGAAGAGAGATAGCCATGCCACCTCGCACACAGAACCATTTGCATGTGCAATGCGAGAGAGGGGAAAAAAAGCGGACAAAATAAATGAAGGGCTCCGTCAAGCTTACAGTCCAGCCTCGCTTTGACAAGCCCGCCGCTCGGCAAACGCCCGATTTAAACTATTAATCTGACAAGGACAGGCCAGCACCGCCCCCCCCCCCCCCACCGTTAATTAACTTCTTATATATAAAACAATCAGTGGGAAAGATTCAGTCAAGATTAACGTACATCAGTGCTGACCCTGAGATAAAATTGATATTTTCAATAGCCAAATATTCTGCACAAAAGAACTGCAACGAGAAGATGCCTTTTGAATTGTCGATGCGCTACATGCATATGACATGATGTGTACGACGTTCAGTGTTCCAAGCAAAAGTCAAGGACGCGCAGCATATTGTTCAGCGTCACCAGTCTCCAGCCCATAATAACCCTGCTCTCTCTCCACGAGACGTAATTTCCATCGGACAGTGGTCTTCCTGTCGCTGAATCTGCCTTTCCTGTCAAATGGGAACAATCGCAACTCAAGGGCACAGTTACAGCTGTCATGCAGTAAATATTGCCGCTCGATTGCGAGGGACTTCTGGGGTGGCGTGTTCTCACTACAATTGTTGTGGCGAGTAATATTTGCACAATTATATAGCACATTCGGTCACCCATGATGTTTCTTCAAACACCCTTACTTGTGAATTCTGCTTTTGTGTGTCTGTGCTTGCTTACGTAGGTGCTTGTCTGTGAGATTTTAAGCCTAATTGCATGCGCCATACATTGAATACAAATTATAGACCAAGCTACTGTGACGCCACCAATTGATTGTCCTCTGGCTTTGGAATAAGTGTTTTGGCACAGAGGCGGGAAATTTTTGGCTGCCATCATGAACAATTTGGAGCCATAGTCTGTGCAATACAGTCTGAGTCTGAGATGATCCCTTAACGAGTGAGATTAGTGTCATTACCTGTCCCGAATTCATCCACAAAACATCTCTATTGGAGAAATGGCTAAATAGTTCAACAAATATGCACACGAGGAGATATTATTTGAGGCAAACTCAAAGTCATTATACATTCTCTCATGGGAAAAAACTGCTCATTTCCTGGGCCAAATTTTCCCAATCTTAAACGATGCACGCAAGGACTATTGCAACCTCATTCGGGATCTGTCAGGGTCAGCGAAGCTGCTGCGTATCTCGAAACAAATGGGTTATATGATGGCTGCAAATGCGCATGATAAAACGAGCGGTGACGTGTTTAAAGAGGGTGGATCAACTGCAATACTGCAACCCGATGTCAAGAGCTCTGGTGTACACACAAGATATCAGTGCAAATGTAGTGCACTTCCTAGTTTGATTTTGCATACAGTACGGCTTCTCGCTGCCGTGCTTTTTTCTAGTTTGTCATACACAGCTCGCCATCAAACTGAATTGAGGTATTCAAGAAAATAATTACATTATAATAATTGTGGAATTAGATGTTCTATGCATCATATCACAAATGAATGCTAAGCATAGCAGATTAAAATGCATGTTCTTCCTGAAGGTCTTTGAGCAGAATATCTGGCTTTTGCCAGCAAAAATGTTGAAACTTGCTAGCCAGAAAAAAAATCATGCTGCCATTCCGCGTCCATTTTTCTTTTCTCTTGTTTGTGACGTAGAGAGGAGGAAAAATCAAATGCCGTAAATAAAAATTTTCCAAACTCCCTTGGGCGATTTTTTGCTAAGCTACTGAACTCAGTAGAGGGACTCAACGAACAGCAGGGTCTGAAAAGTCAGAATGATCTGATCTGGACCGCCACAGTGCAAAGAGTCCAGCGCTGAACATGCAGTCATAGAAACAAGCACCCCGATGATTCCTTACACAAGCTTGCAGCATGTGATCACAAAGGGCTGCAAGCTTTCAATCTCTGCCAGTTCAACCACATCTCTCTCTACTGGCAGCGGACAAACGAAAGTTTCACTTCCACACTGACACACAAAGCTGGGACTTGGCTCGTGACCCAGGAAAAGAACGTCCAGCTGGCGTTTGCCTCTGCATTGTTTATTGTGGACAAGTTCTGGCTGTTTTTCTAGTGATACTAAAAAAAGATGCTAATTTGCCTCTGTAATACTTTCTTGCTGATGATGGAGGATCAATGGGGTGACTGATTTCTGCTTATGACAGGATTTTGACTACAGTGGGGAGACCATCAGAGAAAGACGCTCCTCGAGGCCTGAGGGCATCAGTGTACATCCAGTGTGCTGTCCTTGGCCCTGCTTTAGTCTGTTCCAGTGAGCCGTTGCCATTTAACACACTCATTTGCAAGTTAAACAATCCTTGAAAATTAGTATGAAAACAGCCTCGCTGTCCGAGTGAAAAATACAATGCAAGATTTACGGGAGGCCACTCAATGCAAATGAGGGAGAGAATTCGGCCTTGTACCTGACGGTCCGGTGCGGCGAGTACTCTGTCGTACAAAGAGGCGTTAGCGAAGCCGGATCGATACGGGGGCCTGGAGTGACGGTGGGTGAATTTGAAAGGGATTATCGCTGCGAACAGGGATCGATGCCGACTCACTCGCTGCAGGAGACGGGCTCACCACACGAAACTGTAAACGCTTAATACTGCGGACGGAGGGCCCAGACTCCGGAGTCCAAACATCGTGTTGAACTCTCTCGCACAATATTAGGCCTCGTGTCCGGGTTGCAGGATTAAACGCTGCAATTGCTTTTTCACCTGCCCAACGAGACTTCTGTGGACAGCCCTTATTCCGGAATCTGGTGAATCTGCTGGTGATTATTGGGAATTAATGTGCGCATTCAAATGAATAAACTTGTTTGCAGGCACAATGGACATCAGGTTTTGGAATGGAGTGTACCGTGCGACCAGCTGTGTGTTTCTTATGGTGTTTGTTCACATATGTTTCAGCGCATGTGTCAGTGTGTGTGTGTGTGTGTGTGTGTTTCAGCCCTGCTACTCACGCTCATGGTCAGGCGTTTGTGTACAGTTGTGTGTGTTATTATTTATTTATTTAAGAAGTAGGGACAGTACATATTGATGAACATTAGCATGTAAATATGTCAGATTATCGCCACAGGCTAATTTACATCTGTTGTCCCGAAGCAGGTTGATGTCTTGAAAAGCAATACAATCATACAGTAATGCATGACAAAAATACACAAACCAACAATACACCACAATTTTACAAAACAATAACAAAAAATACAGTAATACATAACAAAAATACACAAACCAAAAATACATAACAATTTTAGGCACTGAAACATTACTCTGACCTAATTTGTCTCAGAGTGCAGAAATGAATTGCACTAAGCCCATAATTCTAAAGTGCAATTGCATTATACACATAGCCATATTATTATACTGTAATATGTTGCACTAGACCCAATAAAAGGAGGAATAAATATGAAGTTAAAATACAAATAATTTTAGCTTTTAATCAATATATTATGTTGCCCTATTACACATTAATGCCTGCAATTTGGTCAATGTATTGCACTTTTCCCTATTGCACATTAATGTCCACAATTTAGTCAGTATATTGTTGCTGAGAGTGTGTGTGTGCATGTGTGTGTAGGTGCGCCCAGGTTCATACAGGCGTGTGTGTGTGTGTGTGTGTGTGTAGGTGTGCTCAGGTTTGTACAGGCATGTGTGTGCGTGTGTGTGTGTGTGTGTATATGTATGAATATGTGTGTGAGCGTGTAAAGGCTGCGGATGACAGATCAGGGCATTCGGGCCGTGGACTCCACAGCTGGAGCACAAACACATGGAGGGCACACAGTGAAAAATGCCTCTCAGCTCTACGGCAGATGAATGGAGCTATCTGTCATGTCGCCGGGGGTCGGCAGAGCAGGTTACATCCGCGTCGTACCTGTACGGCCCTGCCAAAGCCCCGCACGCCGCTCCTTAAAATAATCCTGCCCCGTCTAGCGCTAACTTGGTCCCGCCGAGCCACCTCACCTCGCATCATCCTACACCTCTGGCACTCGCCGCATGGCCTGACACATCGATATGCCTCTCCCGCTGACCTTTACTGTCCTCCCTGCCACCGCCCGCAAACCGCACGCTGATATATGACGGTAATTTTTAGCGGTGCCACTTCTGTCTGAGGGATCGAGTGCGCTTTTTACGTTTTGAGTGGGCTGGCCGATGCCCCATAACCTCCTTAGGACCTCTGGTGAGAAATATAACTGAAAAGGGGGAGGGGCAGCCTCGAGCCATTTCCCAGCAGCCCCTCCTAGACGGCCAGTGTTCAGTGGATTGGTCTAGCAGAGGTCCTAAGGGCGAGGTTTATCTCAAAGTTTGCACTAGCATCAGAGGAAGCAGGACCGCATCCATCCTGCAGACCCAGGTGTGGCGGCCATTTTACGTGTTGGAAGCGCATGTAATAAAGTGACTGTGTGCATGTATGCACTGAGAGCTCCACAGAGCTTAGGGGCTAAACATTTCCTTTTCTTAATAGGGCTCTTACGATAGAAACCTTGACATCATGTCGAAAAGCCCTAAAACACCTTTCCCACCGATGCAAACCCAACTTCGTTGCGTATGTGTGAATATGGGAGTCACTGTCCGAAGACTTTACAAAAAGAACCCCAAATTTATGCCTGTTTGGTCTGTCTGCTACGCCACGGCAGGGCAGCCGATAGATTTGACTTTAGTCAATGAGTATGTTTACACCAGATCCGCTGCATTGCATGTCTCGTCCGTCCCAGCTTCGGCAAGCCGCAGCTGCGCGCAGCAGATACACAAGACTTCTATTTTTGTCGGCTGCCGCAGTAGAAATGCAGCATTTCAACACAGCAGATCGGTCGGTACACAGACACAACATTTGAAACATACGGTTAATTTTAAAAATCCGTGTTGGCGCCAGTTCGTATTGTAGGCCAGGACAGCAGGCGAAGTAAGAATATGGCTAAACTTATTCGACATAACACTTTCCAAACAAATGGCAAACCTAACACAGACAGGAAATTAAGAACATTTATCAATAAATATGCTACTTATTCATGGTAGAAGCACAATTTTTTGAAAAATAAACAAATCGAAGCAAGTCAACCGTTACTCAACCCTTTCGGGAAAGAACAAAGGCTGTTGCCTGTTTGTAGATGCACTCAATACAACGTATCATATATCTCGGGCGATTGCACATGATTTTGTAATTACCGTGTGATTTTTTTTTGTAATTATCATGTGATCTCGACAGGCTCAATCATTGGTCTAGCTACTCAAGCCATTTGGTGCCAGTGAAGACGCAGTCGGTGTAGACTGACAGACGGAAATACACTCGGCAGACATTTGATGGCTACTAAAGGTCTCACAAAAGTTGGGACAGGGACCTGTTTACCTTGTTGTATCATCCCCTCTTCTTTTGAACACAGAGTGGAGGTGTCTGGGCATTGAGGAGACACGTTTCTTGAGTTTAGCCATTGGAATTTGATCCCACTCTTTTTTTAATACAGGCCTCCAGCTGCTGGAGAGTTTTGGGTGTCCTTTGAAGGACTTTTCATTTAATAATGAGCCAAATATTCTCAATTGGTTAAAGATCAGGACTGCAGGCAGGCCAGTTTAGCAGTTTAGCTTCTACTAGGAAGCCATGCTGTTGTAATAGCTGCAGTATGTGGCTTTGCATTGTCCTGCTGAAATACACAAGGCCTTCCTTGGAATAGCTGTCATCTGGAGGGAGTATATGTCGCTCTAAACCTTTATATACCTTTCATCATTCATGGTGCTTTTTAAAACATGCAAGTGTCCCACACCATATGCTCTACTGCATCCCCATACCATCAGAGATGCAGACTTTTGAACTGAACACTGATAACAGAAGGGGCAATTTTTACAAACAATTTAGAAAATGAGAGTGAAGTCGTACCTGGCGAAAAAGGCTACTCACGGAGCAAGCGTGCGGGAAGTTCAAATTACGATATTTCATAGTTAAAAGGGCTACTCACACACTAACATGCTTGGGGAGAGATCGGATACGATCTTTCCTGACTACATAGATTGGCCACACACGGCACAGAGATGCAAATGTGGGAAGTCAGCTGCGATCTTCCATAATTAAACAGTCGACACATGGCATGTAAAAGCACGTGTGGGAAGTTGGTTGCGATCTTTGCCGAAATTGATTGTCTGCCTTTGCTTTAAGCCAAATCACGTCTTTGATCCAGGCGGCATGGCCATAAACAACCTGGAAGGGGGGTCGTATCTGGTTTTTGGGTTTCCACCATTTGGAGGATGTAATAAAACAATTTAGCATAGACAGAAGAACAGAATGATTACCCGAGAGGATTCTGACTAATTTTCAGGAGTTTCCAAAAGGGAATGAGCCATAATGTCAATGGGAATGAAACAAACTCCATTCAAGTCCTTGGATTTCCCTGAGAATAACAAGACCAAACATGATATGAATATGTACTAATATGATGCAGTTGTCATGAAAAAGTCTTAAGATTAATTATTATGTAGGTAAATTGGGTTATAAGTAAATAAGTGATTTCTTTGCAGGATATTTAACATATACGCACATTGTGAAGTTCCCAGAGGTTTAGATTAATATAACTGGACCTTATCAGTTTAAAATAAAGACTGAGGACAGTAATATGACTCCCACAGGGGCCTTGTGTCAGCCAGGGCTTTGCAATCACCCCCCCCCCCCCCCCCCCCCCACAGAGTAACACCAAGGACACAGGAAGACCATCAACACCTTCCACATGCCGGCTGAGCGAGCATCCTGGGCCCACTCATATGGGGGGAAGTCCAAAAAAGTTTTATTGTTATCTGGCATGGCTCCGGACCGAGCTCTCAGCCATTTGTCACTTACAGCCTCTGGGCTCCCCCACGCATCAGTGTTTGCAGAGCTCCAACTCCCTTTCCAGATCTTACGAGGTCTTCAGCCTTGTCCCTTACGCACACAGAGATTTTTCCAGTTTCTCTGAATCTATTGATGATGTCATGCACTGTCGATGATGAGACCTTCAAAGCCTTTGCAATTTAATGTTGAGGAACATTGTTTTTAAAGTATTCCACAATTTTTTTACACAAGCCTTCACTGGTTGGAAAGCCTCTGGCCATCTTTACTTCTGAGAGACTCAGCCTTTCTCAGACATCCCTTTTATAGCCAATCATGTTACACACCTGATGCCAGTTAACTTAATTACTTGCTAAATGTTCTTTAAGCTGATTCTCTAATATATTAATTGCTTTTTCAGTTCTTTTTTGTCTGTGTCCCAACTTTTTTGAGACCTGTTGCAGCCAGAAAATTTGAAATGAGCTCATTTTGTGGATACAAATGTGAAATGTCTCAGTTCCAACATTTGAAATGTTATCTATGCTCTACTGTAAATAACATATTAGCTCATGTGATCTGAAAATAATTGCATTTTTATTTTATTCACAATTTACACTTCGTCTAAACTATTTCACAATTGGGGTTGTATTTAAAAAAAAAATGCTATATTAAAAAGCAACACTGATGACAGCTCCTAAAGGAATACTATTGCAGAAAATGTAATTTCCGCTAATACGCACATACACACTGAGGCACAAATACACAAACACCACTTCTTTTTGCTCTAATAACCTGCATCAAGTTTCATATTTTGCGAGTTAAATATTGAATGACACTCCCATGTGGAAAATCCTTCCATATTACAGCAGGTAAAAAACAAGAACAAACAAAACCGAAATTATTATTTTAAATGGAAAAATGGAAACGGGGAGAATATGCAAGAGCAATTTGCATTTAGATTCCAAGTTGGACTTTCAGACAACTTCACACACACACTCACATACACACACACCGCCTCCAAGATCTCTTTTATATCTTTCAGGATCAAAGGCTTCCATCAGGTTATTTTCCTTGCAGCATTGTTTGCCTCCGAGGACCACAACAAAGTTCCTTCTGTGCGCCAGAATCAGCGGAGTAAAGTATTTGTTATTCTTGGACTAATTTCACATCAAACAGCGGGAGACGCGGTGCGGGGAAAGATAAAAGTGTCCATCGTGACCTGGAAGATTAGCCATATGTTTCCACCCTGCATGTTAACACCCAGGGCAGCGCTCCTCCGTTCAGTCGACATTCCCCTTCTCACGGCGTGGCCTAGAAACCAGAGAGTGGGTGGGGGCGTGCAATCACGATGAGAATTATCCCGGATAATTAGCATCACACAACAATAAATAAAATTCACTCGGAAATATCAGTCATGTGGTATAAACTTGCCGGCGGGTCAGCATGCAGAAGTATTTTAGGCAATGTTGTAGGAGCGAACGCAAACCGCTGCAGATATGCAGTCCTTGATCAAGTCATCTAGCTAAATTTGTTGTATTGTAGTCTATGGGTCGCCGTACTTTTTAGGCATACAGTGTTATGACATTTGGAAAGATTCCAAACCTTTTTCCGGCTAATATTGCTCTCATTTGGATTATGTCTTCAAAAAGCTACGATCTCAGAGATTCATTGCCTGGAATAAACTTTGCTGGACAGGCAAGAGACTATGTGAATTGACCATGAAGGTGGTGTCCAAGATATTTTGTAATTTAGCATTAGAAGAGCTGAATCATTCTCTACCAAAGTGATGACAACAACAAGCATGAAGACTTGATTGAATTTTTTGTCTTGTATCTCGCTAATAATGGTAATACTAAATGAATATCTGGCTCCCCCCTGTTGGTTGAAGGGTTTCAATTTGAGACATTTCTCTTAAGTTTTAACGAATAAATTAATAAGCTATAAAATAGTCTCCAAAATCAATTTTCAAATGCTTAAAAAATGTAAATGTCTTGAGCTTTCGAAAACCTACCATGCGGTCACCGATTTGAAGATTTGATTTTAATACAATGTGTCAGCCAGCGGTAAATGCTGCTATTGGCACTTTAAGGGTTAAATTAGGGGTTAATTTGTGGTCAGATCAACTTTTTTTTGTTTTGACAAGGGCCAAACTGTGATGGCCTGGAGGATTGGGCCACGGCAGCTCCAGAGCAGCAGGGTCTTTGTGGCGCTCCCAGTCAGCAGTGGGGAGTACTTACCTACAGCTGTCCAAGGAGGGACAACCAATGAGTGACAAGGTGTTGGGCGCTCAGGGCTTACTGCTGTACCGGTTCAACACAGGCTATTCCGTGTGATTGAAACCGACAGGAGGGAGGCCGAGGAACAAGTTACAGAGAATTCTAACGATACACGAGGGATGTGTCACAGCACCCAGTGCATTGCACCCGTTTTGTAGCTGCTGACCAGTCAAAGTGCCCATTCTATCTCCGGTCTACCGCTAAAAGTGCCCCCAGAAGGCACCTGAGCTTCAGAACTGGAGCTTAGAGCAGTTGAGGCAGGTCACCTGGTCCATTGAGTCCCATTTCTTTAACATCATGTGCTTCGGCTGAGCACCATTTAGCTAGGAAGAGATGGCACCAGGATGCACTGTGGGAAGACAAGCTGGTGGAGAGAATGTGATAATCTGGGGAATGTTCTGCTGGGAAGCCCTGAGTTTGGGAATTTAAGTGACGTCAGTTTAATGGAGCTGTTTTGGCAGCACAAGGGGGTCCTTCACTAAATTAGGCAAGTGATTTTAATCTTATGGCTGATCAGGGTATAATACAGTTATAATCTATAATCTAATTAAAATAGAGGGGGTCTCTGTCTGTCTGTATCTACGTCTGTCCTTCGATTATGTGAACCAACGTTCATCCGATCAACCTTCACACTCGTGGGTACATTGCTGAGTGCAATGAGTGGGAGCTCTTGAGTTCAACAAGACATATTTATAAGTAGCGCATTACTACTAGTAGCAGACCACTGCAAGCCACTGCCCCGAGCCAGTCCCCTAGTGGAGCAGGACAGTAACTGCACTGGCAGCTTAGGGGCTTATGGCAGCTGGACAGTACAGGACACAGAATGTTACAGCCTCCTCCCCTATAAATATTTCTCGCAAAAAAAAAGTGGCAAGTTAGTCAATTTGAGACAATTAATTATCCCTATTGCTGTTCAAGCATATGCTTCTGCAGACCCAAGGCTGTCCAAATCTAATTCCTTCTCGTAAACTCAGCTGAAATGAGACCAAAGTTGCTGAATTTCTAAAGCTCAACTTTTGCTTTTGTCCATCCTATCAGTAATTTCTCAAGCAAGAAGGTGTGAAACATAGCAAGACAGCACACATTACATTATGTCGAGGCAATTCCTGTTTTCAAGTTTTCGCTGTCTCCTCCTTTGGTTCAAAAGACCTGTAATTAGTAGATAGTTTTAAGGGCTGGACTATCTCCAGGATGATGTTGACCATGTAGATAATATCCGTTAGCTCTCAGATCTTCCTGTTGAGAGGTGGCGGGGGTGGGGGGGCTTTGCAGAGGGTTGTGCAGTTGCCTCACAGAAAAAAGGCTGCGGGTTCGAGCCCAGCCTGGGGCCTTTCTGTGTGGAGTTTGTACGGGATTGAGTTATTCAACATAGCTCACTGCATTCACCAATTTTTGCGTATTTAGATGTTTCTCCTGTGGTACAAACAAAACTTATAAATGGTCTCGAGCTGTCTTACGAATCATGTACGCACGGCCTCTCATATTCTAAACCTTCAAGTGGGACTTTTTTTTTATGCATTGTTCTGTACTCATAGTTTAGCGCAATATATTAAGGCCCAAATTTTTGTTGTTTGTAGTTTGTCATGTTAACTCAAAATAGCTATTTGGGCTGACAATTTAATGCAGTTTTAAACCTGTGTAAATGAATATACCCGTAGCCATCACTGTATCTTTTTTAAAAATTGGCTTCTCCAGTCCCACCCAAATCTGGAATGCCCAATTGGTGAATATCGTACAAGTCTTGCTCGTATGCGACCCCTTGCTGCCAACTCAGGAGAGTGTAGACAGTTTGCGGCTCTCCTCTGAAGCACGCGCCTGTCAGCCATCGCTTCTTATACACTCATTGGTTGAATCTTTGCGAGTTCAGAACGAGGGTGGAGGATACCCGGACATGAACAGGCTTAGAATCTTTCTGACAAGCGCCCGTTTGGCCAACAAGAGGCGCTTGAGCAATGAACAAGTCAACTATTATATTTCCTTCCGGACAGTCCCTTCCCAATTTGCAACCCTGTAGTGCAATAGCCAATTGTGCGCTACTCTGAAAAAGCTGCCGACCACTGCCGGCTGGTACGAAGCGGGGCTCGAAATCACTGTCAGTATCTTCAGGCTTATGTAGGTCTATGTCCACAGCAACATCTTCCATTGTACTGCCTGATAGTACAACATCTCCCACAACGCCAATTCTGTGGTCTGTATCCATTACTGAGTTCCACAACCTCGACCTCCTCCTGTAAATACCAGCCACTTCGCTGTGGCGTGACATTTTCGGAAGTTGTGTACATATATAATGATTTTCTTCTCTATTCCCGAGATCTGACCGACCAAAGATGAAATTGCATTAATTCACAGTATTTGAAATTTTTAAAAAATTCCTTGTCTTCAGAAAGTCAGTGAAATCTGCTGTCGACACTTTGTAAAAACATGCTTTCATTTATCGATTTCCGAATGGTGGGATTATGGACAGGCTCATAAAGCTCATTTCCTTAATGAGATATCACTTCACTCATTTTCATGAATGACTCCTCTGGAAGAATAGTGCCATTGTCAAAGCTTACATGGCATTTTATGGGTGTCACTCATGCAAATGTACATTTTTCATGGACGAGCACTCCTTTAAGAAAAGATGTTCTTTATGAAGTTCACATAATCATTAAAGGAAGTTCACTGGAGGGACAAGCGTCAGCAGAATGTGACATGGAGGGCTTTGTTAGAACCCATTTAACAAACAAAGGTAAGAAAGATTTAAGATAAAAATATGAACATGGGTATCTCATTTAAAACAAAGCCTCTACAATTATTTATGAATTGATTGAAAGATACAGCCAAAAGCATTAGCCCATGAGGAATAGCATACCATGGGTTTATATAGGACAGTGCTCATTACGGATAACAACATCGTCTATCTTCCTTGAATAACGAGGTTATATTCGTTGTGAGAAAATTTTGTTTGGCAGACTGTATCGATGTCAGCCTTAACTATTAAACAGCTGGCAAATGCAACCGAATTCTCTGGCCAGTAGCACTGAAAAGTAGGGTGTGTGAGTTTGGCTGGGTGGGTGTTAGCCTGTGAGCTCCAGATGGCACTAAATCAAATCCCCAAATGAGGACAAAGACCACCCTCCGAACTTTTCTATTTTTTTTTCTTATTTTTGTGGTTCATAAAATATTAAAGCAGCATAAAGTATTGCCCAAAAACCTAAAACATAAAACTGGACAATCTATGGAGAATTAACCACCAGTGTGCAAACAAATAGTCACACAAAACCTCATGAAGTTTACTTGAAAATTCAACTAGTAAATTAATTATTTACATTGTGGTGTTTTCGGTATAGCCGACTGTCACATGCGGTATGGTCTGAGACGTAAAATGTCAACAAACACTTGGCAAATCGTTGTTGAAAAAACAGGCAGAAGCACCTGTTCGAGTGCAAACCAGATGCAGCAAAGGCCATAATTGCACTAAGTTCATGTTAATCTTTAGAAAGAAAAAAAATTGTCAAGTGATTATGCCACTTTAAGATATTCAGATGAAATAAATAGTTTCTTTTTTTCTATTCTTTTTTTTTTTTTTTGCTTGCAACACACAACACCATAGAAATGTGCAAATGGGGTGTTTACCTTGCAAAATGGGTTTGTCTACGGTTTGTGTCCCTTCAACATCACTGCGACCTCACTAGTACTTAAACTGTCGTGGATTCAAATGCCTGTTGCTGTGAGCGTATACTTTCCCATCAGTTACCTGTAATTTAAAGAATTGCTTCAGGAATGAGAGCAGCGTAGATGAGCCGCCTTTTTCTTCTCCTGCCTATTTTAATACCGTATGTTACATACAATGTTTTGAGAACTGAGCTTCAACCAATTAATGTAACCTGAATGGGACTGAACGGGTTAGTGAGCTTATTATGGGAAATAATTGTGCTAAATCAGTGCTGAAATGAGCCATAATGGTCAATAATACAGTCCTCAGGACCCCTGCAGCAGGGCGGACTGGGGGATAATAATTGGACGGCATGTCACTTAGGTATGCATAGATCTTTTTCCATTAGAGGTGTGTGAATGACAAATAAAAGCCCGGTAAGATTTACCTCCTTACTGTAATTTGGCAGCTGGCAGGCCTTATCCTAAAATCTAATTACTATACTTTTCAAATGCTTGTCACACATGGGGACCAAGTGTAAATGTGCAGTGAATACCTCTAATGAAAATGTAAATCTCTCTCTCTCTCTCTCTCTCTGTCTCTCTCTCTGCAGTGTAATTGCAGTGTAATGAATACAGGCACATGTCTGTGTGTGTGTTTGCAGGAAGAAGAGGGTGATTGGATGGCTGTGTGGAGACGCAAGCACAGAATTGTTTTCTGCTCCGCCCCTTCTTAGCATTCAAATAAACAGGAATTGCCGATGCAGATGCAGTTTAGACTTTAGAAACCATTTCTAAGACGTGTTCCTGATATTTTGCGTGAAATACAGCGCTTGAAAACCAGCTGCCTTCGTGCGCAGGGCGGCCTGGATTACAGCCTGAATTACAGCCAGGCCTCCTGCGCGACATACACAGCATCTACTGCACAATCCTACTTTCGGATGGACACTCCCAGCAGTACACACCCTAACATACTCATTCTCCACTCCACACATTTACACACACAGTGTCCAGCTCACACAAAGTCAAATTCTCTCGCTGTAGCCAAATTTAGAGCATGGTTAAGGGCTCCCTATTGCATGGACATGTTATAGCATGTCTGTCTGTGCTCTAAAAGTTGCAGCATCTAAAGGCTCAGCGACAAAGTTCACTCTTCACCACAGCAATTCTGAGCCCCGTGCTGGACGATAACAATAACATTATTATTATTATTATTATTATTATTATTATTATCATTATACAAAATAAGAGAAAACCATACTTTGCTTGAAAGTCTATTTTGTTGTTTGTTATAGTGACAATGGTCATAATAATGCAAATAATAATAATAATTATAATACGTCATGATGTTTTTCAGATTATTTTCCCAGACAACATTTCTTTGTTCTTGGAATCTAACCTTTAAGCGCCTCCCGAGGAAAAGGAATTATATCAGGAAATCTCAGCCGCAGAACTGCTGAAATACACGCTCACATTTTATTTATACGTGGTGCATACGTTACGCATACATGATGAATATATAAAAACGAGGAAAAAAAAAGTTGAAAGAGCTGCCAGGTGTCCTTTGGAGAGCAGTTACACGGGCGATTCCACATCCTGCAGAAACCTGCCCTCTGATAAGTTGGACAGAAATTCATAGGAGATTAGCGGCCGGGCCTGCCGAGCCACACGGCGGCGGCGGTAATAGATACGCTCCGACTCTAAATCCTAAAAGGCCCCGCTACATCTGTCAAGCATGCCCCGCGAAAGCTCCCCGAGTTCAGATGTTATCTCTGCTCCGCCCGCATCAAAAGATTTACTGTCCGCCCCAGAGGACGGCTGCGCGGCGCGGCGTAGGGGTGACTCAACGAGGCGGGCAAACAAGGGGGTGTATGTGTGTGTGCGGTGGAGGGGCGGGGAGAGATAACAGCCAAACAAGTGAAAAAATCACCTCAGATGGAAAGTAGAGAAGAAGAAAGTTAAACAGAGAGCAGGACATGGAGGAGCCATTATAGGAAACCTCTTCCTTTCACCTCCATGACTCTCCATCCCTGACCCTCTCCTCCCCCCCGCACACACAGACAGACACACACACACCTTGCCCACCCCCCGACTCCGTCTTCACCAGAGCCTGGAATTATCCCGTCCAAGGAAAGACCACAAAGTACAGAAATAAAAACAGGGAAGAACAGAAAAAGAAAAGAGGGGAGGAGAGGATAGAGAGAATGGAGTAACTGACACAGCTGCTCCCCTGGACCCCTTCACAGAGCGGAGCAGCTCTCTAATCCTCAGCCACACGGCATCATTACAGGCCTGTCGACCCTCTGGGAGCGCCGGCGAGGAGCTGACTGCAGCCGTCTCCTGCTCTCCGCAGCATCGCTTCATCTGGACTCCATTAAACACTGAACAAGCCCGCGGCAGGGTTTTCCTCCCCCTGTAAATGGACGGCGCCCAAACCCGGGCGAAGAGAGGGTTTCGGGGAGGCCAAGAGAAGCTGGAGCAGGGCCTCGGTCGACGCGAGCCCGGACCTCTCCGCGGCGCGGGGAGAAAACATTATTATATTATTATTATTTTAGGTGTACGCCAGGCGGCCTGGCCGTTCCCGGCGCGCAGGAGAGCCGGGGAGGCGATTAGGGGATTAGGAGACGTCCCGTCCCCACGGCCTCGGCGCTAATCAGAACCCTCCCGAGATCCCGCCGAGATCCTCCGCTCATGAATAATTTCACCGAAGGCGCAAAAAACGGGAACATTATTTAGAGAGACGAAGAGAGGGAGAGACGGAGTGAGGGCCTTTTGATGTATTTTCCCCCGAATAAGCACTGGTACTCGAGGATTTCTCCTCGTTCTGAGCAACAGGGACCGGCTTATTAAAAGCTGGCGCCACCATGCCTGGGAGGGAGCCGAGATTAATATCAGCGTAACCTGTTACTTAATTCATTACGGGGATACAGGCTAATTTGATTTGATATTATTTTAATAAAGTTCTGTGATATATAAGATTGTTTCAGGCTATCAAAATAATTTTCCAGCTATTACAGTTACTCAAGCAAGTCCTTTGATAGCAGCGGTCGGTCCTCGCCTGGTCGGAATACATTAGGCCCGATGATTCATCGCTGCCAAGACGCGCTACGCTCGCGAGGCATTGTGCTGAGACTTAAATGTATTCTTGTGGCCTACTTGAGACCAAATAAAAAAAGCGAAACAGAGAGAGCGAGAGAGAGAAAAACAGAGAACTAAAACATTTTGTACGCATCAGGTTTACAGGCGTCATCAGCGTAGCTCCACTTTAGGCGATTCTTTCGAAGGAAAATGAGCGGGGAGCGGGAACGCGGGCCGGAGCCCACTCGCAGTGCCGCTCTTCATTATTCCCGATCTCCTGCATGTGGGATTGCATTAGTTCTCACACAATGTGTATCACTGGCCTTGTGAAAAATATATGTAATGATTATAGTAATAATTCCTCCCTGTCAGGGAGCTGGTAAGCCATAACAATATAATCGCCTGGTCTGCAGCACTGTATGTAAATTCAACAGTCATGCTGGCTGGCGCCTTTTAATATTTGTAACGTGTTTCTCCAGGTTTCCATTACAGCTGAGACAGAGTTTTTTTTTTTTTTTAATTAGTCTGTCTCCTTTGTGCAGAAGCAGGAACAAACTCAGCGCTCGATCTCAGTGAGCGAACGAGTGTGTTGTGTGCGCGCATTTGGTTTTCTTCTCTGTTTTCTTTTTATTTCATTGAATAGAATATGCACTTTACTGAATATGTTCAGTATGACAATAGTTACTATAATGCACAATGTTATATATATTGCATTTGATTCAATGTGTAAGATTTGTACATGCTTGGTCCCTTTAGTAAATAAAATTATATAAAAGGTCCATGTCATTCATCTGTGATCTTTTCTTCTCATGATGCAAATTAAGAATATTACAGCTCCTGAATGCACGCATTGTTGACAAAGTTGCACTGATGCACATACTGTACTTTGCGCTAAATGTCATGTTGTGCTTATTATAAGAGTTGAGTGGTAATATAGACAGTGAAGCAGGCAGCATCATGGGAATTCACAGGACTGATCTTCACAGAGAAGAGACTCAGGGACTCTGGGGTTGAGCTTCATGAGGGTATACGAGGCTTGTAGGACACAAATCAAAATAAGGCATGGATGGGATCTGCAGGAATTATGTAAGCAATTAGTGGGAATGACCACTGGTCTATGGAGGAAATGCGGTCAATAGAGAATATAGCTATTGGTCTACAGAGGGTGCAGTGGTGTTGGGGTATTTACGGCATAGATCTTTCCTTAAGTGATACTACATTTTGTCTCGACATACTGATAAATCATAGTTGTAATAATCATCACAATCATCTTCAGAAATATCATCATCATCGCCCTCGTTAGTTTTTTATTATAACAGCTTCATGTTCCCTGTGCACCTTAAAACCTACCCATAATAATTAAAAAAAAAATCTCTCACACCCTGACCAAAGGCTGTACTGTTTTCTGTGGCATTTGTTTGTCTGTGTTGTTGATTCCAGTTAAGTGCAAAAACAGATAAAATTATGCAAAATTTTAAGGAAATGCATACAATGATCCAAGGTTCACGTGATTCAAGTTTGAATATAAGTGGGACAAGGTCAGAGAAAAACAGAACATAGTTTTTCAGGTTTACTTCCTGGAATTTGCTCCGATAAATTTGTAACTGGATTTGAAATGTGCATTTTTCTGTTCTGCTTCCAACCATATGCTATGGTATGGTGTGACGTCATTAGGCTTGTCACCTTACCTAGCAATTAATAAATTTTATTAATAATTAACTGGTATAATTAATTCTACCAAATACCAGAAAATTTTATTTGAAAATCTTGTCCAAGCTGTTAGTAGGCTAAGACTTGGTAGGTAGGATTTAAACTTTTCAAAATTCACAGAGAAATGGTTTGGTGAAAACAGCATGCATTTTCTGCATTAGACATTGTATCCTCTCGACTATTTTTGGTGTGATCTGGTGGAGGTGTATCACATTGTCCAGTGTATTTAATGGATCATTCATTCATAAGTAAGTGTAACAAAATTCTGAATGTAAGGAAAGCTAACTAATATGGGTTAGATTCTGGGGACTACAGTGCTAAAATTTAATGAAAGTTGACTTTACATTTTCATTTTATTATTTATTTATTTATTATTTTATTTATTATTTATTTATTATTTTATTCATTTTGATAAATCAATCATCTTCCTGATCATTTTCACCACCATGAAATTCATCAGTTTATTATTATAAATCAGCATTTTTAATGTACATGGAGGCTCCTGAATGTAATTGTGTAATGAGTAAAATCATTTTTCATGGGGCTGCTTTCATGCAGTGTGGCCAAACTATGACCTGAACTGACGTATTTTCTATTATTCAGCAAGAATATAATCATTTTGTGAAGTCCTGTTGTCCATTTTTAAAAACTCACGTACATAACACTTTATAAATATCCAAAACAGGAAAAAAAATCAGACCTTGACAGAGAAATGTTAAATCCAGGCTTCACATAAAGCAACCTGACATCTTTGAATATTAATATCAATGGTTTATTCACACATAAGCAGTTTCATTTCCTAAAGAAAAAAAAATTTTTTTAAACTGTTGTTGTTTCTTCTCAACACCGGTTGCTGAAAATATGAAACAGCAAAATAATATACATCTCATCACTGAATAAATAACTTACCCTCTCAAGGGAACTCTTTGATGTCATGCAAGGTCTCACTGAAATGTAGTATCTACTCTTCTTCATGAGAGACAGCTTTTCATTCAGTCAATATCTGCCCTTAACTTTGAAAAATAAATGCAAGAGTGGAACTCTGTCTTCACAAACCACGCCTGTGCCTTTATTTACATTTTTATAGTGTTTCGTGAAGGCAGAACTCTTCCTGTGAGAGACAAATGAATGCTTTACTGTGAAATACCATGCCTGTAAATCGTCATCTTAAGCATTCGGTAATACCTGTTCAACCAATGATAGTGCACTATTATGGAATAAAATTACCAAGGCCAGCGCACTTTCTTGTGTGCAGGGGAAAATTTTGTAAAAAGCGTTGTGATTTTATACTCTATAAAGTTTGTTTTGTATTTGTGTGGGAAACTAGAGTATTCAGATCAAATGCGAGTAGTCCAACCTCAGTATTTTGGTGATGAGCTGCGCATTGTCTCGTGTCATTGCTTGAACACCAGTCTTGCATTCTATTTTAATGAACTAATTCTGGTGCAAGTGCATTAAGGGTGTGTCCATGTTTGCTAGTTTAATGACAAATAAGTAGTGGCAGGCACAGCGAACCCCGCCCCTCGCACATACTTTGATCTACTTTTCCTAAATTCAATAGGCATCTATTCTGGGTCAGTGGCAATCCCTAAACCCAATTTGGGGTGAATCTGGCCATTGGTTTTCCTGCTAAAGTGTTAAGAAATAAATAAACAAAGAAACAAACACACACACAAACAAACCGAACCAAAAACAATATTCCTTGCCCTCCCCCTTCCGGTGGGGCGGGGTAATTATCTGAGTGAAAAATAAAGCATGTCGTTCAAGGGGGTTATACTCAGTCTCTTAATTAATCAACGCTGTGTTCTGGGTGTGACATGAAATTAACCACCAATGCTCTGGTACAACTGGGGTCGAACCCGGGTCATGGTGGTCACTACCACGCCTTAATGCGGTGCTTTAACCAAGTGAGCTAACCCGGAAGCCTGAATTGCTCATAACTTTTTGAGTTATCCTCTTAACAGACAGACGAAAAACATAACCTCACTGGCGGAGGTAATAATATCCCCTTAAAATATCAGTAAACTACGAAGAATTGAGAATGGTCAATCGCACAATTGCTTGCAGCTGCCTTAAGATAGCAAGGCGGGTGACCTCATTTTATTTCAAGATCAACATGCCCATAGGCGCTCAGATGGGCTCAAGTAAATTTACTATTTAAACAACGTGGGCACTGCATGGGAAAATTAAAATTGCATTGGCCTTAAACGAGCAAAAACACTTGTTTTTTGAGCTTTGCCCCAGTTTGCGCCAGTGTAAGATGGTGCCCATTTAGTGATAATTAAATGACGCCTAAATTTCGGCTGATCCCTGGCAGTTATCCCCGCGTTTTTTATCACCTCCTTTGCCACTTTTATTTGTGCAATTGCAGTGAGCTTAGAAGAATACCAGCTCTTAGGGAGTTAGCCCGTTTTCTCAGTAAAAATTACTGGATAGGCTGTCAATGCAAGCACCCAAAATAACCTATATTAACGTTCAAGAGATAGAAGAGCAAAGGAGGAAATTAAATGATAATCTTATGTCGCAATAAAATCCACCTCGGGAGGAAGCAGGGGTGCTGGTTACGACAAAACAGAGGGCTTCCCCAAGGGAGACTCATTTTTGCTTCCATAAGTTTATTATTTTGCAGTGAGAGCCACCACTATTTTTTGAAGGCCAAGACTGCCTTTTAAAAACCACAATCGCCTTAGCCCAACCTTGAACTCTGGCCTTAGCCTAACCCTGACCCTAAAATTGACCTTTAGGAAGTAGAAACTTTAACTGAATTTTTATTATGTCTTCCTAAGCGTTTCTTAGCTTTTCTTGGGAGTGGTGCCTTGGTAACTTATAGTGAGGCACAGTGCTGCTGTAACTGACAGTAATAGAGAAAACAGTTATAAGCGGTATCAGAGATGGTTTAATTTGTGACATATGAAAGGGTCCTGTATGGGTCACATCAAAAGGAAGGGGGTAAGATGCAACATATACAGTAATTTTGCTGTAGGGATGTGCTGGGAGTTTACAATCATTAAGACATTGCTAATTTCATCCATGTGTAGCTTATTTGTCGTTCTGAAGCTTTTTGAATGCTCTGGCCTAAGCAATGACATTTTCAACCTTGTCCTGCTTTATTTGTCTGAGCCATTGTTCTAAGAGGCTGATGACTCACTTATCAAAAGGGAATAATTATCCATATCCAATATGCATATGTTTTGCACGGGGCAGGGCCTTGCGAACTTCCCTCAGTTTTATCACATTTATGGGACTATCTGACTTTTGTAGGTGTAATTCATAAAGCGGTTCACAAAATTTTACCGTATAGACTATGAATATTCATAAAATGCAATAATATTGGACAATAAAAGGCCCAAATATTTTTTCATTTTCAGATCATAGAGATTGTGTTAGCGACTGAAATGAAGATCAGGCCACATTCTATGACTTATTAATGTATGCTTTTCTTGCCACTGTATTTCTTTAACATATCGGAAAGCTGACATCGTGTCCTCCGATTTTCATCACAGCAAGTCTTGAACTTTCCTTTCAAAGCAGAGAATATTTATTTCATTTTATTTTACTATGTGAATAATTATTGCGCATGGATAGCCTCAGGAAATACCACCACCTCATCAGATAAAATAAGCCTGGGAGTCATTCCTGGGCATCTGCTGGTGTTCATCCTTCGCATAACTGTGACCTCTTTATTATAATGAGTTGTTAATTGATGTCAATTGTGTATTTTTGATGACTATTGAAAGAGCTATCATCTTACTTTCTTAATCCTGCTCTACATCAGATTTAGCTATGCGTGCCATCCTACAGACTCACATCCCAGTGTTTCTGATCACGCTATTCAATGAATGCCTTCATTTTCTTAAAGGTTCAATATGGCAAATGTTTCATTAAGAAAGAGGTTATTTTTTAATTGCTGAAATTATAGACAAACAGGTGAAATCAGCAGGGGGGAAAGTGCTGAATGTGTGCACTCTTGGTCACTGAGCGACACCCTTTTAGGAAAAAGATTTAAAGACAGAACACATGGCTAACAGCCAAGCCTGCATTAGGCATAAAATAAATTTAAGGGAGAAGTTATGCAAACACCCAGTCAGGGAAGATTTTTATTCAAGGAACTGGCTGCGGTAACAAGCGCAAAACCGCAAAGACCCACGACACGTAATGCGCATCCGTCCCAGAAAACGTCCCCAGTAAGCGTCAATGAGTGAGTGAGTGAGTGTTAGAGAGTGAGTGTGAGTGAGAGTATGTGTGTGTGAGTATGAGTGAGTGAGAGTGTGTGTGTGTGTGTGTGTGTGTGTGTGTGTGTTGTTTTAACAACCTGGGAGCAAGCTTTGGGACTTGCGTTAGAGCACATTAATTGCTCTGATGCTCCATACTTCATTTTATCATCTAAATAAGCTCACCCCACCCACTGAACTACCACCTGTGGAACTAACCTGGGTAATGTGCTGCTGCCATTGTGCACTAAGCTCGGTGGAAAGCGATACTATGCACTTGTTAGATTGTTTTCGTGTTTGCAAATCATTTGCTAGTATTTTCCTGTCATAATTCAAACTGTTTCATTGTTACTAAAAACTATTGTTCCCCTCCTTCTGGTGTTGGCCAGTCATTTCTGAGCAAAAGTTGCATAAAATGTACGGCAGTTCAAATTCCCTAGAAGAAGAAAAAAAAAACTTCACTTTTTTTGATGTTATTTGAATCCAATAATAACTCAATGCTGGAAAAGCAGCGCACTGTTCAACATTAGAATATGAGGCCCCAAAGCAAAGCAATTTCAGCAAAATGTGTTTTAAGTCTGAAATTGTTTTGCTGGGAGTGTTAGTGCAGTAATAAAGAAATTATTGACCAAATTATATTGATCGCCGAGTCCTCGGGCAAAGAACAACGACCTTCGAATCTCATGCTGCACTGCACCCTCAATCACTCTCTCTTTCTCGCAGCCACTCAATAATAGCCTATATTATTTTATATATTTAAGCCAAAAAAAAGAAAAAACTGAAAAAAACCAAGGTACACAACTAGGTGAGGAATTGCAAGTCCATATTTCATGCTTTGTGCCTCCGGGAATTAGGCAGGTTTTTGTAAAGAGTGATTAAAGTTGGGTCTTCAGTCGAGACCGCACCAGGGTTTGCACCGGTCTGCAGGAGAGGACTGTGGGGGCTGGGGAACAGTGGGAAGAGGAGGTAGCCTAGCAGTTCAGGTTTTACTGAGTAAGATAATAACCTTGAACTTTAAATGTTACGTTCACCACTCAGAGCTCTATTGTGGTTTACGTGCAAGGTCAAATAAAAACACACAATGGCCATTGAATTGATCCAATAAAAGTGGTCTTTGCCGGGGCCTTGGGTTGGATTTGTATACACACTTGGTCATGTTAAATGGCTGGGGGAGCGATACAGTGGGGCAGTGGGCTGCGCTGGCGTCTCATGACAAGAGGTCATGGGTTTGAATCCTGCCTGGGGCCTCTTATGTGTGGCATTTGCATGTTCTCTCCATGTTTACGTGAGCTTCCTCCCACAGTCCAGAGACATGCGTGCTGTAGCATAATTTCATCGGCTTAATTGCCCATAGATATGAGAGTGTAAGTGAATGGTGTGGGCCTTACGATGGAGTGATCCTTCCTTACGCCAATACTTGGTCGGGGCAAGCTTCAGCTCCCAGCCAAGCCTGACGAGGACGAAGCAGGAGAGGTAATTAATGGTCAGGGCAGTTCGAGTTGAGGGCCCAGACTTTAGTGCGGAGAGGCAGTATTGTGTGATGCATGTAGGGAGACCTGGGCAACAGGACAGTAACAGTCAGCAGCGATTACCCGGCCTCTCTGCTGTTTGCGCATGAGTTTCTGTTGAAGCAAACTGTGGTTTTGCTTTTGTGAAACATTCATCCACAAGTCAACACAAGCATACCAAAAGATCACTGAAATTGTAAGCAGAATGGCAAAGCAGGCTCATTTATTTTTTAGGAGGTGTACGTGTCACCAAGTTATACAGTTGAATGTGGACGATTTCAATTTGTGTCTAGTCTTTTTAACAGAATGAGGACTAAGTGGTTCTCTTGTGATCTTATTATTTTTTTAATGATAAGTTATTTATTATCATTTGTGACCCTCCAGTGCCAAACCAGTCACATGGGTCAATTTTTCAAATATGAGTTTTTGGGCTCATATTAAATGCCCTTTCAGATTTGAAAAAAAAAAAATTGACCCATGTGACCTGGTTGGTGCTGGAGGGTCACATTTATTTTAAAACACCCCTAGTGACAGGGTGGCCCCATGGGGTTTACATAAGTCAATCAAATTAATAATTTACTGGTACATAATCAACGATAGACATCAATGTTACCATTCAGAATTCTTTACAGACATCCGGTCTTCATAGCTAAAACACTGTTCTGGTCGAAATTGCAAGTTATGACAATCACAACATTTCAACAGTGGGGTTCACTCACCTATATTTATTCCATGTCAGTGCTTCTCCCAAATACATGCCTTGTGCAACTTATATTTGTATAATTTTCGAAAGTTAACTGGGGGATGCATGGCAAATCACCCTGAACATCACGCATCAACTTTCTTTGTTGTGCAAACCCACTTTACCTCGTCTTAATGCTCAATTGATTTACGATTAGTTGCTAAGAAGGTCGCTGGACATAACTGGAGATTTTCATGAAGAGCTATGGCTTATTAGCTGTACTTGCTTGACTGATAAGGAGTCCAGCCAATCACATTATTTCCACAGTAATGGAAGTGTCCTCCCATTTGAATTGTTACAGTGTGACCTACGTGTCAGTCATTTTATTCACTTGTCATACAGCCAAATCACTCTAAGTTGCGCTCAGAGCAGTCAATGGTCCGGTTTGGTTTGTTTTCCCAGAAATCATGGTGTATTTAGAGGTCTTGGAGTAGCCATCGACACAGCAGAATTTACTGTTTTTATGAGCGATTGGTGTCTTTATTTGTAACATTTTTCAGTTTTGACTACCTGCTATATTTGCCCTTACTTTTGTATTGGAAAAGTCGTGATATGTATTTCAGCTTCATTGTCATTTGTTGGATGTGTTTCAGGAGTCCTCCAGGGAATATAAAGAGAAGCCTTTCTGTTTTAGCTGGGTAAATGCCAGGTAAGATGATTGATTTCCAGTTAAAAATGTAAGTTACGCTTCAATATGTTTTACAATAATAATGCACTTTATATATGCTAAAATTGATCACACCTTAGCAAGAGGGTCATTTAGAGTCATGTGCATTGCTGAATATAACTAAGACATTTAAAGATTTTGGCTCAAACTGCAGTTATTAGTTATCTGTTTATTCAGCTAAATGTAAATTTATTATGTATCATACTATGACTTTACTAACGCATACAACATGTTTTCAAACTAGTAATTATCATTAATTGTAAGGACAATTTCTTAACCAAACCAAAACGCACTCACCTGAATTGAGGAAAAATCCCTAATCTCTCGGGTTATAAATATTGACATTATTTTTTACACTAGTGGTCAGCATATTCAGGAGCCCCAAAGAGGTGTCATTTGATCTTCTCTGCTTTTCATAATCATATTCCCTGCTATTGTAGCGTTTTAAATACTGGGCTTTTTTGACCTATTTTGCTATATTTTTGTCCAAGGTTATATTTTGATCTTGGACTCCCCTACAGTACTCCTGATCGTCCAAAAAAGTCCAAAACAGGGTCCTTATTTAGCTCATACTGCCATACTCAAAAAAACCCATTTGTAGTCCATTGTAGTCTCTGCCTGAAATGCCTCATTGGGGTGGCTCTTCCGCTATAGCCCCCACTCCCCGTGTGCCCACTTTTTTCTGACTGGCCAGCTCTGTGGAGGGCGGAGTCGGGCGGGACGAGGCTGCAGAACGCAGTTTTCTAGGTCCGCCTCCTCAGAGTGAAATGTGAGACACGTCTGCTCTCTGATAAGGAATCGGCGAGAAATTCGGAAATCTAACGCTATACTGGAATATAGATCTAATGAAATGAACTTGTTCTAATAAATGCAGCAGCGAAAGTGGAGGACGCAGTGCGAAAGTCTGGCAGATCAAGCTTGAATTTGCAATCAGCTACAGTTTACTACGGCAACAATGGTGAGTACAGCGGTTTTTCTACTCTATAGCTAGGATACAGGGAAAGCTAGAATCCACCACATGCAGACACATTTGTAGAACGGGTCGACATACCCAAGTGTAGACCAGAGACCGTAAAAATCCGGTGGATCTGAGTTTAGAGGGAAACATGGACAGTGAGGAGCAGCTAAAATTGGACGAATGGCTTATGGACCTCTTCAGTGTGTATTAGGACCTGCTGTTTTGTGTGCATAACTGTGGTGTGTCGTTACCGTGGAGTAACAAACAGCTTCTGCGCTGGTATATGATGGGGGGGCGAAATCTCCAGGCTAAACGGCCTTTTCGGAAATTGGCCATGGTAATGGTTTACTTATTGCGCCGGAATGACCAGCGTTTCCTCGGAGAAAGTAGGCGCGTTATGGATAGTGCACGAGAGTTTGGTAGAACTCAGGTTATGTTATGAATATAATACAGGTTTTACCGACCATAAGTTCCGTTTGCGTGAACCGTTGCTTATGTGGAGCTAGCGAATCGATAACTTTTACAGGAACGAATTTAATATTCAATTGCTGATTTTATATTCAATCTACGGCAAAGCAGACAAATCGTTTGTTATACTGGACATGATATAGCCTATGCGCTAATCTATTGCTTTCACCATTAGCAACAGATATTGGAGAAGTATCAGGCTGACCCCGGTCATGGATAAGTAAAGCAATTGTTTCACAAGCACCAAAAAACGCGCCCCAAGCTCTGCAAAACCTATGTCTGATCTAACTGCAGCCTTCGCAGCCCAACTCTGCAGACACATACAGCACCTCTCCGGTTAGCTTCAACTATAGCAGCTACAATCAGGCAATGTCATGATGGAACTGCCACATTGATGCTTACCAAAGTAACACAAGCATACCAATCATAATTACTGCCTATAAGTTACCAGGAGCATTTTAATTTGTACACCACACAAACTAACATGCAGTAGCTGATTCCTAAGCGGTCATAACAACTACAGAGACAAACGTTGCCTTGCAATACAGGTTTTACAGACAGTAAAATCCATTATTGGGGGGGCATTTGTACCAAGCATCTAAATTACAAACAAGTATAAAAACTTCGCTTCAAATGAGGTTTATGTTCACACACCCCTTCTGTTGAATTTCCCCTGATATTACTCATATTTGCATATTTAGGACACAAACATTAGCAACAGTAACTTGGCTACGTTAGCCACAGTGCTACAGCCACATTCAGCAGGCCATCAGTTGGGTAGGCTTATGCTGTGAAGCAACTGATTTCGCATCTGGAGTCATGTTTCCATCCACAAGTTCTTATACGAATTAAGGAATATCGAATTAAAAATGCCTAATGGAGACGGTGAAATTAGACTTGATTTCAAGACTATCGACTCCATCTCATCGGATTTGCTCTTGGTCGTTAAAAGGCTTATGCGATAAATGCTGATGGAAAAGTTATTCGCAGAATAAATCTGCTACTTCACCTTGACGGTGTTTTGATGCCATCGTTTCCTTCTGATAATGGTCTGCTATGATGCTAATAGCTGGCACCTAAGCACTACTACAACATGCGCAATTATCGTCATTTGTTGGTAAACGCGATCCATTTTGGCTTACCAGCTGAATTAGTTGGCTAACAAAATACTTTTATCTCCTCTTGAAGGTTATGCGATTCAGTGCGAAAATGAATGGAAACAGCTTAAAATGTCAGAAATGTACTCAATACACTAATTTGATCGCATAACAACATGTGGAGTCATTACGCACTAATTTTCATTCGCTTTAATGCCGTTTGATGGAAATTTATTTTTACCAGCTTCATGCGCTTGAATATTTTTGGCGAACTACAGATAATTCGATGGACAAGTGGATGGAAACATAGCTTGTGAGTCGCGGACAGTCGCAACCGATACAGGCTTGTCATACAGCCAAATCACTCTAAGTTGCGCTCAGAGCAGTCAATGGTCCGGTTTGGTTTGTTTTCCCAGAAATCATGGTGTATTTAGAGGTCTCGGAGTAGCCATCGACACAACAGAATTTACTGTTTTTATGAGCGATTGGTGTCTTTATTTGTAACATTTTTCAGTTTTGACTACCTGCTATATTTGCCCTTACTTTTGTATTGGAAAAGTCGTGATATGTATTTCAGCTTCATTGTCATTTGTTGGATGTGTTTCAGGAGTCCTCCAGGGAATATAAAGAGAAGCCTTTCTGTTTTAGCTGGGTAAATGCCAGCTAAGATGATTGATTTCCAGTTAAAAATGTAAGTTACGCTTCAATATGTTTTACAATAATAATGCACTTTATTTATGCCAAATTGATCACACCTTAGCAAGAGGGTCATTTAGAGTCATGTGCATTGCTGAATATAACTAAGACATTTAAAGATTTTGGCTCAAACTGCAGATATTAGTTATCTGTTTATTCAGCTAAATGTAAATTTATTATGTATCATACTATGACTTTACTAACGCATAGGGATACAACATGTTTTCAAACTAGTAATTATCATTAATTGTAAGGACAATTTCTTAACCAAACCAAAACACACTCACCTGAATTGAGGAAAAATCCCTAATCTCTCAGGTTAGAAATATTGACATTATTTTTTACACTAGTGGTCAGCATATTCAGGAGCCCCAAAGAGGTGTCATTTGATCTTCTCTGCTTTTCATAATCATATTCCCTGCTATTGAAGCGTTTTAAATGCAATATTTTTGGCGAACTACAGATAATTCGATGGACAAGTGGATGGAAACATAGCTTGTGAGTCGCGGACAGTCGCAACCGATACAGGCTTTATCTTCAGATATTTTACAAAGCCTGCTTTTGAGTTGTTAGTGCTAACTATCGTTAGCGGTCCTGCTAGCCTCCCGTAAGTCGTTAGCTTCACGAACATTATTTGCTGTTATATCGTTACTTACAACTTGTGGCTCTGAGCGCTTGATCAATGCGACTGCTTCAGGTTTGAGAAGCAGCTGAAAGGCTTATCCTGTGTCAAATTAGCCTTTATTGACAAAGCTGTCTTTGGTGAAATGCCAAGCACCAACAGCTAACATTCCCTTTGGCCGTGGCTGATCGCCGCCAGCAAACAGAAAAGCTACCCACTGATTTTTGGAGGCATCGTCTTTTGGAAGAGAAATAGGTCTTTTCTTCGTGTAAAGTAAACAAGTAAAAGAAAACAGACGAGCAGCTTTGGGAGAGATACTGACAGAACTGCACCTCAAATGATCTGCGGTTCTTGTTTTGTATTTCTGGGAGTGTAGATGCTACTAAGGCATAGTATGATCCGCGGTTGTTCATGTCTGCTAGAATAGTTTCTGGTGTGGGCAGGTGCAGCGCTGTGGTTGGCTTTGGCTAGGTCTATACGAATTGGATAGCACTACCTGAGTTCAGGTTTTGCCCAGATCTCGTGAAGATCTCGGGAGGAGCTGTTCAGAGAGGAAATCACGTTCCCGAAATCACATTCTTGGATTAGGGCAAAACCCCTGTATCTTATGTTTAGAAACTTTTCAGAGGTTGAGTATGGACTCAACATAATAACATTACCTATATGTATTAAAAGAAGGGTCAGCATAATAGGTCCCCTTTAAATGAGAGTGCCTCTGAGTTTCTCTTGGAATTGCATATAAAGTGTCCCATCCAAAGAGCACCTCAATCTAATGACTTTTGAGTCCAGGAAGCGCTCCTAGACAGACAAATGAAACACCTTCTCATTCCAACTCGTCATACAGTGACGCCACTTGACCAAGCATCAATAAAGGAAGTAGGGGGCTTATGGCGTCATTTGATGTTTAGGGCTAGGGTTTGCGTCAGGGTCAGGGGTTAGGGGGTAGGGTTCGTTTTAACACTGGTGTTGTATGTGGAGGCTAAAAGCCACCTTTTTAGTCATATATCAACGCTTGATCCAGTACCGTCACCATATGATGAGTCAGGATGAGAGTGGTCTCCAATATTATCGCAAAGAATTCTATGAGAGGCTCCCATTCTTGAGAACCAAGTCGTTGTTCTGGTAAAAATATCAAGTTGTTGCCTATTTCAAAACATTTCACCCACAGTGTTCACTAATCTATATTTATTTCAGGCTGCTACCTCTCCCTAATGCATGCCCTGATTCGCGCTTCAGGATCCTCAAAACTTGGTTTTGGAAGCAAAGTTCATGAAGCAACTGGACTTCAGCACAAACCGTTTGAATTGTTTATTTAATCGCCATTCCTTTATCTACCTGATTTATTTTTGTAATGTGTTTACTAAATAATACTTATTACAAATCTGTCCTTAATATTTGTGAACTCTAGATTTCACCTTCTGTATATCCTGTTTTCACGATTATGACCCTGGACGACGGCCGGGGGGTGGGGAGGGATGTGTGATAGTTTTGTATGTTGAAAAATCGAATTTAAAAAAATGCATCTGAGGATATGTTTTATTGAAATGTTTTTTTCCCTACACTCACCCTCTTACCAGCTCGTTCAGAAGGTGCTGCCAACATCTGGCATCTTTGCATAATGCAGAAGGAGTTTGGAATAAGGAGGGATGAACATGAGTGATACAAATTGATTTTTTGACCTGGTAATTACCTGAATGCACCGGTAAGAGAGTTATGGTGAGGAAGTAACGGGCCCAGATATTGACAGAGATGGTGGGATTATCATTTACACTGTGATGTGTGATGTCACCATGCACTCCATCTATTAAATGATAAAGTAGACGGTAACTTAAAATTCTGTGTAAAAAAATTTTAAAAAGTGAAAAAAAAAACAGTTTTTTTCTTTTGTTTAACAGGTTATCACCGTGCATGTGTTCACAGGCTTACTGCCAATATTCAAGCATGTGTGCACACACGCAGACACACACAAAGACACAAAATTTCGGTACACACACAGAGCACATATCAAGCCAGAAACATGCGTAGGATGTGACAAGTTTGACATGAGAAGCATTTAAGGAAGGAGCAGAGAACATCTGTCATTGCGGAAAAATTAAAAAGGGAGCGCAATTATAAACGCCAGAAGCGTGATTCATCACCCCCTGTCACGTGTTTTGCCGTGCAGGAAGATGCAGCGAGAGCAGCACACACATCTGGACGCAGACAGACCAGCGAGCTGTGATTCGCCGCTAATGCAGAGACAGGTGGCCAGGGAGATCGCTCCAGCCCGCGTGAGATGTGGGGTGGGGGGTGGGGGGGTAGGATCGGGGACAGGATCTGAGCATGCTCAATACCTGAAGCCATCAGTACACTCTCTCGCTCTCACACACCCTCTCAATTACTCACTCACTCACTCTTTCACTCGCTCACGCACTGTTTCACTAACTCACTTACTCACGCTCTCACTTGCACACAGTCACCCTCTCTCTCACACACACTCTCTCAAAAACTCACTCTTTCACTCGCTCGCGCACTTCCTCACTAACTCACTTACTCATACTTTCACTCGCTCACAGACTCTCTCTTGCTTAAATTCAAATTCAAATTGAAAATGCTTTATTGGCATGACAAAGTTTTACATTCGTGTTGCCAAAGCAATCATAAGACAAAAACACATAATATATGCATGCAGAATAATTGTTATAAGAAATATAAATGTTAAAGTAATAATAATAATAATTATAATAATAATATCGTAATAGAACTTCTGTTTGTGTGAAGCAGGAACAGGTGTGTGTGTGTGTGTGTATTTGTGTTTATGCGTGTGTGGGTGTTTCTGTGTGTGTGTGTGCAGCAACAGGTTGGTGTTGGGAAGAATTAGTAAGTAGTGCAGGGGGAGATTGTGTGTGTGTTTACGCGCATGTGTGCGTTTTGTGTGTGTGTGTGTGTGTGTGTGTGTGTGGCCGTGCACAGCACAGGGTCACTTACTGTTCCTCAGACTGTGGCAGAGGGAGACAAATTGTGCCGCTAAGATGCATCAGTCTTCATTTTCCCCTGATAAGAAGGACAATTTTTCAGTATTACTTGTATATTTGAATTTGGGACATTTTTTCGATAATTTTGGGTTAGAATTTTTTACAAATTTGTTCAAATTTGGTAGCCATGATTTCTTGTGCCTGCCAGTCTCCATGGCTCTCACTCACTCACTCACTCACTCTCACACACTCTCTCAATAACTCTCTCTTACTCAATCTTTCACTCACTCATTCTCTCACTAACTCACTTAATAATGCTCTCTGTCACACACAGTCACTCTCTCTCTTACTCTCTCTCTCACTCAATCTTTCATTCACTCACTCTCTCACACACTCTTTCAATAACTCACTCACTCTTTCACTCGCTCACTCACTCTCTCACTCAATCTGTCACTCACAAACTCACTCAATCTCACTCACTCTCTCACTCACTCTTTCACTCGCTCACTTACTTTCTCAGTGACTCACTTACTCAAGCTCTCTCTCTTTCCTCGCACAGTCACTCTGTCTCACTCTTTCACTCACTTTCTCACTAACTCATTCACTCACTTATTTTCTCTCACTCACTCGCTCACTCGCTCACCATCATTGCGTCCAGCAGGACTGTGAAGCTCCGGTCCTGAGTGGTCAGGTCGTCTCCTGGTTTTTGGTGCGTTTCCTTCACAAATAATCATTTAACTCTTTCCTCTGCCAAATCCCCATCAGATAGGACCAGCAGTTATGGATTAGCATCAAGTTAAACAGAAAAAATGCTGAATACCTGCTCTTTCTGATGATATACAAGTACAGAAATCTTCAACTATTGTCAGAATAGTTTGGCTCCTCAAAGTGCAAGATGTCACCTTCTTTGTCCTCCATACTTAAAACTGAATTTTATACTGCAATTTTGATGCAATATTTCAAATAGATATCTATCAAGAAATTGAATTTTTGTTTGTTTTCACCCATTTTTTCATCAATATTCATGAAAACTAGTTGGCAAAATGTGTAACATAATAGGCTAGCTTTGTCCATGATCATACTCTAAAAGAAAAGTTACAAGTTCCAGACTTCCTTATGAAGTATCATGAAGACCAGTTGAACATACACTACCAGTCAAAGGTTTCTGCACATCTTAAGATCTTGTCAAGTCTTTATCTTACATGTATATTTACAACAAAGAAATCACTGGAACCCAATATTTTTTTTATTACAAGTAATAAATTTACAGGAAAAATCCAGAAGGAATCCAGCCCAGGTGATAGAAATGATCAGCTCGCTATCAACCCCCTGAAGCTGCATGATAATGAGCAGATCATGTGAATCACATGTGCTGGAGCAGGGAGAGATCTAGTACATGCAGAGAGATCTAGAACATGCAGGGGTGCGTTTCCCGAACAACGACGGAAGTTAGCTTTGAACTAACATGGTACGATGCATCGTTAAACGAACAAACATCAGAGCAACGACTGTTTCCCAAAACCGTCGTACCTTGTTCGTACCACAGTAGTTTGAACCATGTTGGTTTGAATGACGTTAGTTTGAACCACGATAGTTTGAGCGATTGTCGCTCGAACTACAATGTTACCAGGAGCACTCCGGTCTGATTTCCACCGCGAGAAGCTTAAAAACTTGGTATTTGTGCCTAAATACGGCAGTTGTGATCGGAAATAAAATACTAATTTTAATTCTCCAGCGAATACAAAATTTTGAAATTCATTCATCATTAACATTTTTAATAGGTATATATACATACTAAGCATGCTACTGTATCGATGTGGCTGTGGTGTGGTAGACTAAACTCCTGGCATAGCAAAAAATACAGGTTACGTACTGTCGGTTCGACTTCCATTAAGATCTGGCAACGTGTACTCCGATGACCAAGTGATAATTAAATTTAGACGATTTGTGTGTCACGTTGTCTCGTTTGATATACTTAGTAAATATTTATTTAAGGTCACCCACCTTATTTATGGGCGGAGAAATACACAAACAGACAAAAATGGAATATAAAAAGTAAACATTTTTATTTCTTTTTACTAGCTTAAAAATTATTTCATTGACTGAAAGAACAAAAAATGGCATAAAACCACAGAAAAAAATATATTCTGAGGGCCACGGATGGAGATACAGTGCAGTGGATATGAGGGGGGGATGGAAGGATTGCCAGCTAGACATTACTCAGGAGAGCAGCAGCTCCAAGGAGTGCACTACAGAGGACGGGTGGTGGGAGCTCCGGTCTGTCGGCCTCCTCTTACTCCTGAGGGGAGTTTAGTCCATGCTAAACCCAGAGGTGCTGGCGGGAGTCCCAGGGGTATAGGTATCTGTGTTATGCACAATTCCCTAACATGAGTACCTTCCCCCCTCTGCCCACTTCCTCTAAGCCCATTTACGCCTTGTCCCTTGCAGTTTTATTCCCAGGGCCCCCCAACATTGGGCACCCACACGCAGGACCCTTCAACATTGGCCATCCTCTCACTGGGCCACTCCATATTGGGCCCCCTCTGGTATGGCCTTCTGTGTCTCAGGGCCGCTCTTTCCCCTGAGTCTCCAGAATCCCCTCAGACTGGCATTTCATCTGCATCCTGCACAGCATGGCCATCACAGCAAATGTCCAGCTCCCTGAAGATGAGGTGATCTCTGTAAAGGATGCTGAAGATGACTGTGCATTCCACAGACCACAAGGAATGACAAATGTTATGCAAAAAGACCTCCATGTCCCCCACCCCCTTTCTTTTTATCAACACTTTCCCATCCACTGTCAAATATATGAGATTTCTACCATATTCACAGTTGCAAGTGAGCAAACAACATCCTCTCCTATCGATACATAAAAATATATGAAGGTAAACAGCGAGACCATATTTTCTTCCTATGACTAGCAACACGAAGTCACAAGCTTTACAGATTTATTCAACAATACTACCGTCTTGAACCATGATCCCGTAATGTAGGCTAATGAACCACCTCCCGCTCTAATGACAGCGGGAAGAAGTGTTGAATTACTAGACTAGCGTAGTTAATCGTTGCCGAACATGAAAGTTTCTTTGCTAACGCATGCGAAGGCCACAAGAGATATTAATCCAGAAATCCAACCATAGGCCCACTCATAATCAGAAAAATAGAGACTATTGCAACAAAAATGTTTTTTCCGAGTAGCTACATTTTCAAGTCACTGTGTTGATGTTATATATGTTTGTACAGCAAGATCATCGAACATTTTCAGCTACTGACCTTATGTTTACCTTTCGTGGACTGCATTCTCCGACGCAAAACCCGGAACTTAACTTCTAACTACAGCTGGGGAGTAGTAGTTTGAACTACACAGCTGAACGACGGTGTTTGCGAACGTTCGTTCGAACTACGGTTTTGGGGAACACCTGCGTCGTTTAACGATGGTTCGCACCATGTAAGTTACCTTGACAGTTCGAACGATGGTTTTGGGAAACACTGGCGGCGCAACTACATAGTTCAAACTATGTAAGTTGCTAACTTACTTAGCAACTACGCTTTTGGGAAACGCACCCCAGGACAGGTGGGCCTCCAGGAGAGGTTTGGGAAACACTGGATTAGACCATCGTTACTGATCTGCTTAAATACCGAGAAAATGACTAATCCTGTTTTTTCTTAATTTGTTTTGATATATACATGGTTTATACATTGGGCTTCAGTTTTACTTCCTCTCTGTTAGACAACCAATATGAGACTATTACACAAGAACAAAATATACAAATTGTCACAATTGAAGCACTGATTACTAAAATCCCACAAGTCAAGTCAAGTCAAGTGTGACTAATGGGGTTTTAGTAATAGGTGCTTCAATTACAGAAAATATTGGGATGTGCAAAAACCTTTGTTCGTTTATAAAATGATGATCTTTTTTTTTTTTTTTTTTTGAGGCAGTATTTATTCTTAGTCATTTTGTCCACGTGCAGGCCAACTGCCAGCCAGCCGGGAAAGAGTTAAAGGCTGTTTGGGGAAAGGGTACCGGCTCCATTTTCCGGAGGCAGAATCTCGAGACCATGTGGAGAATGTGGAGAATGGTTCAATCTGCGAGATTTTACAGGGATATCTGACTGCGATTACTCTCAAATTAAAGCAGAAACTCTGCACCTCGAGCTCATACGCTCCACTCAAAGGCTTGAGAAGACTTCACTTGGGTTTCTGCGCCACGTTTTACAGAAGCGTCAGCAGTTTTAACCCACGTAAATAACCGCAAATGGCAAAACTGAAGGCTGAGAATATGATGAATACTGAGAGGTCATGAAGCATCTCTTATTTCACTGGATAGTGAGCAAAGTCCCAGAAAAAACAAACCGCAAGTGCAGCACATCCATGAGAATTTCCAGAGTGCAGTGATACTTGTTAATCTTTGGAATCATGTCTGTCTTTACAGGAAAAAGAAAATCCATTACAGCTTAGCAGTTACTACGGCTGATGGTGGCCTGTTTGATCAACTTATGACTTGGATTAAGATAGTCAACCCTGGTCGTGGAGAGCTACCGTCTCTGCTAGTTTTTGGTGTTACTCTGAGCTTATCTGGGGTGTGTTTCCCGAAATCACAGATGCTAACTTACAAAACCCAAAACCAGTGAAGTTGGCACGTTATGTAAATCGTAGATAAAAACAGAATATAATGATTTGCAAATCCTTTTCATCTTATATTCAATTGAATACACTGCAAAGACAAGATGTTTAATGTTCAAACTGAGAAACTTTTTTTTTTTTTGCAAATAATCATTTACTTAGAATTTAAAGGCTGCAACACATTGCAAAAAAGTTGGCACAGGGGCCTTTTTTTTACCACTGTGTTACATCGCCTTTCCTTTTAACGACACTCAGTAAACGTTTGGGAACTGAGGAGACCAATTTTTGAAGCTTTTCAGGTGGAACTCTTTCCCATTCTTGCTTGATGTACTGCTTAAGTTGTTCAACAGTCCGGGGTCTCCGTTGTCGTATTTTACGCTTCATAATGCAGTCCTGCCAGAAAAATGCAGCCTTTTTTTGTGATTGTTGCGGCCAAAAATCCTTGATTATGCGGCCTGTTTTCTTAAAAAATGCGGTAAAATATGCGGGATATTTATGCAATTTTATGCGATGAAAATGCGGGAATTTGCAAAAAATGCGGGAACTTGCAAAAAATGCGGGAAAATGCGGTTTGATGAAAAAGAGAAAAAAAAGATACCTCAACTTGTCACAAGGCTACTACCTACTATAAAGAGTCATTTTTAACTACTCCCTATGATAAGCAAGCATACTACATCACAGGAAGTGCTGCTGTGAACTTCTTTTATTTAAAATATGGCTCAAATTTACAAAACATTTGAGTTAAAAGTTCTGTAGCTTTACAAAAATGATATAACTTACATAAAAATGAATAAATAAAATATAAAAAAAATTAAATGTGTGCATTCTGTTTTACAGAACAGACACCTTAACATCACAATCTCTTCTGTAGCTTAAGTTTTTTGATACTTTCAGCTGTAAGGTGTACTGAACTATGATCACAAACTGGGGCCGTCGAATAGAAGGAGATCAACCACCAACTGCTAACATACACCTACTGGTAACAAAAGTGCAACTGCATAGCTTTAAACGCTGTCATCCGAGTCATCCTCACCCTGAATCCCCTCTCCCTCAACGTCCACCTCCTCCTCCCACTCCTCCGGCCCCTCTTCCTCCACCATCTCCTCCCTCTGAAGCTTTGAGGTTAGAGTTGGTGGTTGATCTCCTGCGGTTCGACAGAACCAGTTTATAGATGCTGTTGCTGCGTTCAGCATCAGCTGAGTTTGAGACAGCATCTTTGTACCTTTTGGCCAAGGAACTTAGCACAGGAAGTCTCTCCTGTAAGCCATCCCAAAAGACATCCAAATCCACCACACCAGATGGTGCAGCTCTGATTGCTGCTGGACCAAGAGACTTGAAGAAAGAATAAAACTCCTCACTCGGCACTTCAGTGAAACCTGGAATGGCCTTGTAGCTTGCTACAGAGTCATCGAGGAATGCAATGTAGCCAGGGTCAAATACCCTGACCTCCTGGAGAAACTCAATGGCTGGCTGCCCATCAGACATGTATTTGCTGAGCTTTTCTTCAGCATTTTCATATGCCTGACCAACTGTGTCGAGGATCTGTGACTTTGTGGTGTGTGGTAGGTCAAACCCTTCAAAGTATTCCGCACATGCCTCATACTGCAGCTCTTTGTTGGCAGCAAAGACGACCTGCAGATCCTCCAGATAGGTGTAGATCTTTGTCGTCACAGGACGTCTGCTCTGGAAGATATCGAGAAGACTCAGGAAGCGTTTGTACTTGTCTGCCATGATGTTGACTTGGACATTCAGGGACTGAGTAAGGTCTGGGTCTTGAAGCATCTCGTGGAGCCGCTCCACAGACGGTGGAGCGCTTCTGCCACACACCTATATAGAAAACACAAATAGAGAGAAAGGAATTAGGTCAAACATAAAATATCTATAAATATATGTTTAATGAAATTACATTTCTTAATTTGATCTTACTCAACTATTGATGTTTGTATGTGTGTTTGGATGTTAAAGCTACTTTTAAACTTCCTGCATTTCATACAGCACAATATTTCACAAAGGGAAGTATGAAGGAAGTTTTTACCTTGATTTCCATCTGTATGAACTCCTCGTACAGTCCAAAGTGTTGTGCATGGTACTGCACTGCAGAGAACCAGGAGTTCCAGTGTGTTGCATTGGGTTTTGGAGGCATGACCACCTTTTTCTAGGCAGCTTGTCTGTCGTGAAGCAGAGGTATCTTGAATTCTTTTACGTGATCCAGCATTGAAGAACATCTGGGAGAAACTCAGCATCAAGCTGTTCAACTGAACAAAAGGTTTGCGGAAGGCATTGCCGATAAGATTTATTATGTGAGCCATGCATATGATGTGTAGTGAGTTGGGGAACAATGACTGCAGAGCTGCTGTGAATGCTTTCTTCATGTAGGCTGCATTATCAGTGTCGAACACGATCACATCCTTGTTGTCAATGCTGTATTCTTGAAGACACCTTACAACAGCCACAGAAACAGTAGAATAATTGCACTGCTCAAGGAAAACAGTATCTGCTAGGTCGGCCAAGACCCTACCAGAATAATCCTTCTCAAGTGGTGCATGGAGGATGTTCAGGACACATCTCCCTTCGACATCTGGAGTCTCATCAAATATCACAGCAAGAGGTTTTCCTGCAGGGAGTGTCTTCAGCTCCACGTTTTCCTTTTCATATACAGCTCCCAACTACTTTTCCTGAAGTTGGTGAAACCCTGGAATGGCACCGCCATTAATGACTTTCTCATTCAGAAATTTCCTCAGTGCAGGGTGGTCACTCTTTGACGGTGGGATGTTGATGGCAGTGCATGTGGCAACCCCAGGTTTCACAAATCTACAAATGGAAAAATATTTTTATATCATTAGGCTGTATTAAGTATGTGCGTACACACACACACACACACACACACGAAGACATACAGACACACACAAAGACACAGACACACACACACACACACACAACACTCTCACACACATAGAGACAGACACACACACACACAACACTCTCACACACACCCACACACACAGACACACACACTCACACACACACACACAGACAAAGACAAAGAGAGAGACAGACACACAGACACAGACACACACAACACTCACACACACAGTAAAGCAGCCCAGTTTAACCTACAGAAAACTGCAGCATAAAACTGAATCATTTACAGTGAGCCTTTGACCTAACAGTAGTGTTCCTGCAAACAAAGAAGTTTTTTTCATGGCAAAATCAATCTTCTTGATTTGGAAATTTCACAATTGTTAAACTATCTAACCCTAACGTTAACTTACATCCACACAAAACACATTTCAATTAATTCACACTCACCTCTCTGTGTTTCTTTCTGCTTTGCAATTTAACTATCAGCCTTTTCATAATTTCACAAGTTTTAATCATGGCGACTGACCTTAATTCTTTCAGCCCTCGTAAGTGTCTTAGAAGTTGATGCCTCGGTGTAGGTGAGTTGCTTCTGGGCTGCTGCTGCCGCTGCTTTGACCATCCTCGCATGTTTGGCGGTGGCAAAGTGGTTCTCCAGCGTCGACTATCTTCGGTGGTCCAACATGCAGTTGCACAGAGTGCAAAATAATTTCCCCCCACTCTCGTGCAACACACAGCGAAACTGTTGTGCGCGGTCCTTTGCACTTTTTTTTTTTTTAATTTTTGTCGGCAAATGTGACTTGCTCGGTGTACTCATGTCTTAAGTTTGGAGCGTATTGATGACACGTCGCTTAAATACGTCACATCATCACGTCTCCATGGCAACAGCATGTGCATCCGGGCGGAAATGGCTATTTTTGTGAGAAGCAGACGCAACATTTTACAACTTTCTGCTAAAATATGTCACGTTTTGCAACTAAAATATGAGGATTATGCAATCATGCTAGCCCTACGTATTTTGCTCATTTTGTGCGGAAATATGCGATTTATGCAGTGAAAGTGCAGCATCTTTGAAAAAACGCGGCCCCCGCATGAATATGCTGACTTTTGCTGATTATGCGTTGAATTACGTTATCGCATAATCGCGTTTTTCTGGAGGGACTGATAATGCGCCACACATTTTCAATGGGAGACAGGTCTGGACTACAGGCAGGCCAGTCTCGTACCCGCACTGTTTTACTACGGGGCGATGCTGTTGTAACACGTGCAGAATGTGGCCTGGCATTGTCTTGCTGAAATAAGCAGGGGCGTCCATGAAAAAGACGTTGCTTGGATGGCAACAGATGTTGCTCCAAAACCTGTATGTACCTTTCAGCATTAATGGTGCCTTCACATATGTGTAAGTTGCCCATGCCTTGGGCACTAATACACCCCCATGCCATCACAGATGCTGGTTTTTGAACTTTGCGCCTATAACAGTCCGGATGGTTCTTTTCCTCTTTGGTCCGGAAGACACGACGTCCACAGTTTCCAAAAACAATTTGAAATGTGGACTCGTCAGACCACAGAACACTTTTCCACTTTGCATCAGTCCATCTTAGATGATCTTGGGCCCAGCAAAGCCGGCGGCGTTTCTGGGTGCTGTTGATAAATGGCTTTCACTTTGCATTGCAGAGTTTTAACTTGCACTTGCAGATGTAGCGACGAACTGTAGTTACTGACGGTGGTTTTCTGAAGTGTTCCTGAACCCATGTGGTGATGTCCTTTACACACTGATGTTGGTTTTTGATGCAGGACTGCCTGAGGGATCGAAGGTCACGGGCATTCAGTGTTGGTTTTCGGCCTTGTCACTTACGTGCAGTGATTTCTCCAGATTCTCAGAACCTTTTGACGATATTACGGACCGTAGATGATGAAATCCCTAAATTTCTTGCAATAGCTCGTTGAGGATTGTTGTTTTTAAACTGTTCGACAATCAGCTCACGCATTTGTTCACTAAGTGGTGACCCTCGCCCCATCCTTGTTTGTGAATGACTGAGCATTTCAGGGAAGCTGCTTTTATACCAAAAATGGCACCCATCTGTTCCCAATTAGCCCGTTCACCTGTGGGATGTTCCAAATAAGTGTTTGAGCATTCCTCAACTCTCTCAGTCTTTTTTGCCACTTGTGCCAGCTTTTTTGAAACATGTTGCAGGCATCAAATTCCAAATAAGCAAATATTTGCACAAAAATACAAAGTTTACCTGATCGAACATTAAGTAACTTGTCTTTGCAGTGTATTCAATTGAATATAAGTTGAAAAGGATTTGCAAATCATTGTATTCTGGTTTTATTTACGATTTACACAACGTGCCAACTTCACTGGTTTTGGGTTTTGTACATAGTTGGACCCATTGACTGTAAATGGACAAACAATGAAAGTTGCTAAATTAGCAACTTACCGGGAAATGCGCCCTTGATCAATTAAAGCGGTTGATCACAGTTGATCTCACCTCATCTGGTTCCTTGGGTCTAAAGGGCAAACACCAGCACACACCGGGGCCCTCCAGGACCAGGGCTGGATGCCCAAAATGTACATAATTTCTGTAAAACAAAAAAATGAAAAGTTTGGTTCCAAAATGCAATAAGTGCCAAAATGACAAAAATTGAGATAATACCATAGAGCGATAGTCCTGCAGTTCTTACACATGGTGCAAAAACCGTCATTAGAAATGCATACCATATAGTGCATTTTTTCATGGTCAAAGTTTTTGTTTTTCTAAAAAATGCAATAGGCGCCAACATAGAAAAGGCTGATTTACTCAAAGTGACTGAAATGCATATATTGCATTTTGGAACCAAACTCTTCAAATGTTCAATTATCATTTTTTCATCTCTGACTGCATGAAAATTGTTGTTGCTCCAAAACCTTAGACCTGTAGTGCACGCATTAGTCCCCCATGCTATGGTAGACAACTGACACAACCATAACATTGTGAAAGTTTGAACATTTATGGACCTGACTTTATACGTAAGCTATATAAACCGCTGAGCCAAAACATCATGACCACCCTGCCTGATGTGCTAGTGATTCTCCACGTGCCGCAAAAACATTTTTGCTCCGCATGAATACCCAGGTCGAGGATTTCCCAGCAGAACATTCCCCAGAGCATCACACTCCCTCCACCTGCTCGTTTTCTTCCCACAATGCATCCTGGTGCCATCCTTCAGGAACTCAGCTCACGATATAACAGCAAACGAGACTCAAGCGATGTTCTAACTTTGCTCAGGGTTCAGTCATGACACTCGCATGTCCATAGTCAGCACATTCGGCAGTGGATGGGGGGTCTAATGGGCACGCTGACTGGTCCGCAGCTACACAGCCCCATACACACAAGGGTGCAAAGCTGTGTGTGTTGTAACCATCGTTAAAATGTTTTACAACTCGTCCACCTCCATGAGCCTTAGATGCCTAACACCTGCTGATTAGCAGGTTTGTCGCTCCTTGGTCCACTGTCAGTGAACACTCGCCACTGTTGACTGGGAGCACCTCACAAGCGTCGTCACTTTGGAGACACTCTGACCCGCTCATCAGGGAAAAATTATTTAGCTCTTGGCTAACGTCCCCTTTCTCCACACGTCAACTGATTGTTTGCTTGCTGTCTAAGCCCTGATCGCAGACCCTGACATGCGCCATTGTTGGGAGGTAATTAATGTTACTCCCATCATGTGTGAGTGGTCAAATTTTTTTTGGCTGATTTTACATATAGCAATATATACTCATAGCAACAGTAACAAAGCTGCCATAATACCTTTGTGCGATTCCCACTAAATTTTAAGGTAAGCTGAGGTTAAAAAGTAAAATAATAATTGAAGACCCAAATGCTAATAGTTCTGAAGTAATGAAATTCCCATTTTGAAAAAATCGAGGCTGTGGACTTCGGTAACTATAAAAAAAACGTTTTCCCTTCCTTAGCTTACGGTGTGTGAAAATGTGACTTTGGTGCTTTTAACGGCAGGCTCTTCAATTTTCCAAACGGTCTTGGTAAATTTTACAAATGAGACATAATTGCTTAGAAACAGCACCTTTCTCAAACCGAAAAGCGCAGCGTCCATGTTGGGATCTGCTGGGATTCACACCTGTCCGGCTCACCTCTCCACCATCTCTTTGATAGCTGCAGCGATCACTTAGAAAAAAAAAAGCCGATCAGAGCAGGAACGAGGGAACGGCGGACTTTCTCTCTTTTTCCACCCCCCTTTCTTCTCTCTCCACCCTCCCTCATTCCCAGCACCCCCCAGTGGCGCGGCGATCAACTGAGAGGCTTTCAAAGTTCGGCCGGGTTTTAGTTTTCAAAAGAGTGGGGCCATTGATCTCGCTCCGCAGAGGCCAGGGGTAGCCTGCAGGCCTCCTGAGCTGGCTTTAGAGCTGAGGCCAAACAGCTCAACTCCGAGGCAAAAAGCCAATAACCCGAGAGATAACAGCGGGATTAAAGACACCTCAGTTACGTAAGCGCAAACAGCACAGCGAAGACGCGCTGACACCTCACCGAAGAAAAGAGAGGGAGGGAGAGAGTGAAAACAAACACGGTCCCCCAGCGAGGTTTTTCTCGACTCGGCCTGGTTTTACGGCCGTCGTCCTTCAGATTATTGGTAGTTTTTATACGTATAAAATGGTTCAACTTCTAATTTAACCGTCCCTTTAGGGACTCTCGAAAGTTTTAAAACAGATGTGTTCTTGCGTGTTGGAAACCGCTGCAGCGAGATTGCCCATGAATGTTATTTTCTTGGGGAGGTTGAAGGTTAAAAAGAAAGGTGAGCAATATCGCCTCGTGTGGGCAAATGCACGAATGACATCCACCATCAACCTGCTCAATCATTTAGGATTAGCCGAAATGAGAGCTTTCACCAGTTACCATCAAAGTGAGGTTGTTTACACGTTTTTATACAGACAGTTTACTGTCATTTTTCTTTTGCATACTTCTTGACTAAAATACACTTCCAAAGATAAAGGCATAATGGCATGGTAGTATCACGGTATGAGTTTGTGTTAAAGGGTGCAAGTGTAATTGCTGGGGCAATATTGTTGGTAACTAGCAAGCAGATACTCAGTTATTTGAAGTTGTATATACAGCTCATGAACATGGAATAAACAATTATGCCGTGCTGAGTTTTGATTTCACTAATACCATCAAAATATCTAAATAATACTATAGGGGCTGTTCTTGAGATTTATGTCTTTATTATTCACATCACTTCTGAAGCCAGGGAATCAGACAAAGGTATGCTAGGGGTTAAATCAGGTGTCAGACGATCTCCATCCCACACCTTTCCCCAATCTCTGCTGCTGCACGTCCAGAAACTATCACAGGACACTTCCAGAGACAAGTTTTCAGAGGTTCATCAGTAACACAGCCTGCATGTGTTCCTCTGATTCTCTGCCTCAGTCATTCTACAATAAACTGTGATTCTTTCGAGAGGTGATATCAGTCTGCACTTCATCGTCCTGTATTCTGCAGGAGAGGGCAAAATAATCCCAAATGTACAAATGAGATTTGTGTAATCATCCAGCACAACAGAATATGCTACATTTCCTAATGTAAATGATAAGGCAAGAGGCGATTAGAAAACATATTTTCACTGCTCAAAGCCTCTTCTCACCACTTCTTACAGCCCCTGCTTACCTCCGATCGCCATGATATTCTGAAGAGACTGTGATGGGTCACCCACAGCTTTTAGTTTTCTGTTTAGCGGTTAGCCTTTCTATGCTAGCGTTTTGCATTCAGAAGGAGGGACGGAGCCCAGCGGAGATGGCTGAGCTCTGATGTGCGATGTTTAGCCTTATCTAGATGTCCTACTTATTGATTAAGGGTTGCGGTTGATAAAGGGGCCTGAGCATCCAGCTGTCAACACAAGCCTGAGATGAGAGAGGGAGAGGAGAACAGATAATGGCGGCTGTAGTTTGTTCTACAGATAGGATAAAGGTAAGAGATGGCAGTAATTGAAAACCAGTGTTCAAGAAGTACCTAAGTCACAGAATTGAGATTTTGGCAGCCAAAGTTTTCGAAACATGTAACACACACACACACACACACATATATATATATATATATATATATATATTTTTTTTTTTTTTTTAAATGGTGGCATATTATGGAGCCCATTGCTGTTTCCAGGGACAACAGAGAGCTGAAACGTTCTTTTTTGTGGAAGAATACCCTTGTATTACATGTATTAAGTTAATAAGAAAATTAGTTTTGGACTTAAGTACTTTTTTTCTGCTAAATACATGGACTTAAGTACATATACCTCTAAATTACTGAACTTGAATATTTTTAAGAGATGAAGCCAAAAATCCAGCCTCCATGGTTGCCATTTTCACTGCTAGTCATGTGACACATTCTAGGATTTTGATTGGACGGTCATAAACCTATGAACTTTTATGGCAAAGTATTTTTTTCACTAAAGATAAGTGAATGTGATGATGGCAACACACCAATACACTGGACTCGACCAGTTCCTCAGAGAAATCTTTGTTTTCAGATGATGATCTGGCCACTGTGGCTTTTAATACTGGTGTCAGCTCATTTTTTTTGCAAAATGTGGCTTTAGTCCTTTCGCAGGTCTTCAATTAGAGAATCTTGTGAATCTTTATACTGTAGCACTGCAGCCAAGGAGCAAAAGACCTTATATATTCTAAACCTTAGATTTTGAGGACAACAATAATCGATAGTTTTTTTATATAAATAACAACGTTTGCTCATGCTAAGGATTTTTTTTTCTGTCTTTGTTTAAATTATAATAGTGCATGAAATATAAAAGAATTGTGCTCGCCCTGAGCATATTCCAGAGTCCACTTAGGGTGTGTACTGCAAAGCAATGCAGTCATTCTGTGAAAAAGTGCCACACAAACGAGAGCGGGAAGACTCGTCCAAAGACCAGTGGCTGGCTGAAATTTCACCTTTCCAGGTCGATCAAGGTCAAGAAGAGTGTGGAAAGGCAGTCGTATGTTGCTAATGGGTGACTTTACCACCCTACCGCTCGGAAGACTGTAATCCCCTGACATCGAGTAGCATATGATATGACTCAGAATAAAATTCTCTATCATTTGCGTTTGGTTTGAAGTCAATTGGACGATTCTGCGGAAGGTTATTGCGAGAAGATTTTGAACTCTGGTCTATTTCTCTCTTGAATTAGATTCACCGAAAATAATAGCCTTCAATTGAGTGCAATGTGCAACCGCCTTGTGAAGTTTGACAAATGTTATTTGGTCTCGAATTATGAGTGCAAGGTAGAAAGACAAACAAACAAACCGAGCTGAACAACCCGCTAGCTAAAATTTGGAACTTTGGTTAGCGATAAAATTGAAAGAAACAGAATATACCCTGAAGTCTGATATTTTTCTATCCCAATCGCAGCAACGTTTTCTCTTCAGTTTTTGTGTTCATTTCTGCCATACAAGACATAGGTGACCAAAGTAAAAAGTAAGCTAGAAAGTTTCCAAATCAATTAAAAAATCCGATAAGCACACCAAGTAATGATGGGAGAGAATATTTCCTTTTTGTCAAATTTTATTTGAAAAAGGGAAATATTTAACATCCAACATCATTAATCTGAGAGCACTTACTATAGGCTTTAGAGTCTTGTCTGTGAGTTTTGACTATTGAATCTGGCTTGTCATGACATAAATACGTAAAATCAAAAATAACTGGATTCGCACTTTGCCCTTCATCCCCGAGAGTAACCACACGTTTTGCTTCACGTCGATAGCATACGTTTTTCATTATTTTGTGAGCTCCTCCCTTTTAGCCTGACATTTTGAGCACAAGTTGGACCGTTGCGAAGGGGTGTGCGGGACTGGTGATGTGTGTGTGTGTGTGTGTGTGTGGAAATAGTGATCCGGGGCTGCCTTTGAGAGCTCTGCGGAGCCAAGAACAACACGACCTGCAGCCGGCCTATGCCGAGAGCAACCGCCACGCAAGGCCTCTGTCCGCAGCCTTCTCCCCGCGCGCCGACCTGCACCTTTTATTTATGACTGCTTCTCTCTCACGCCAAGGCGTATACGGTACCTCACTCATCTTCTATTCGGCGGTTTGGCATAAAATGCAGCTGTCAAACCGAGCCGTACTCAGGGAAAATGAGGAGGCGTGTTTGTGAACATGCGCCAAAGTGCGCTGACGCATGAGCACTGACCGCATCGATATGCGCGGGATTGGTCACATGAAAAACACGCCAACTTGGTGCACATCTGGAGCTAAAACGCACAGCCAGAATCCGGGGACAACGAGCTGCAGACGGGCATCTGTCCAGGAAGCTTTTCACCTGATATAATTTCAGAGCACATTATTCACAAGATGCCAGAAAAACTGAGTAATTAAAAAATTGTAAATGTGTAAAAATAATTTAAACTGACGATAGATGCTGACGTAAAAAGTGTGTGTGTGTGTGAGAGTGCACGTGTGAGGGTTTGACTGTGTGCGTATGTGCGTATGTGTGCATATGAGTGCGCTAGTGTGTGTGAGAGTGCGTGCATGCGTGTGTGTGTGTGTGAGAATGTGTCCGTGCACTTATGAGTGCATGTGTGCATGTGTATTTGTGTGTATGTGTGAGAGCGAGAGAGAGAGAGTGTGTGTGCATGTGTTTGCTTTTTTTGCAATGTCTTGCAAGCCAGAGAGTTTTTCCCCGCTGTCAGTGCCGTAGGCCGCAGAGTAATTAGCCCAGTGATAGTGGGAGGGGGGAGTGAACACATCAGAGCAGCGCTATAGGTTATTAACCTGGACATCAGACATCACATCAAGCTGTTCCCTCCCCACACATCCTGTGGAATTGGCCAAACTGGCGACCGCGGAGCAAACCACCCACAGCAAACACTTCCCAACGTTGGGAGCCGGGCTTGAACCCGTTCCCATGAATAAGCGACGAGGCCGGGCACTGCCAGGGCCTCGGAGGGCAGAGGCGAGCGAGACGAGCAGAACCAGTCGCTATGGCGGTGCTCCAGCGGGCGAGGGGCGTGCCAACCCAGCCGGGCACCTGGCCTCACCTCCATCCGCTGCCAGTCACCCCTTTCGAAACGAGTACATCTCACCTCCAGCAGAATGACATCGTCTGCTGGGCACCGCCGTCGACCCAGCCAAGTGCCGCATCTCTGGGATTCGAATCTGGCAGCTCCTGCACGTTAGACGCTTGGCACCAGCCAATGCTGCAGCTCAGAAGAAAGTATTTCCCACACACACTAAAAACCAATTACCAGGCCTGTGATTTCCCTGCGACAGTCCCATTTGTCAGCTAAACATCCGGATAAATGTGTCCTTGTGTCTCCACTGACTTCCCCCTTTTAACATAACATGAGGCTTTGAGAATATTGAACAATTAGCCTGGAAAAGAGACAGTTTCCAGAACAGACAGTGGAATCGCATGTAAACCATAAGAAAACAGATACAATATAAATGGATAAATTTGACTGGTGACATAAATTTAATTTCATGTAAATAAAATACCCTGTTTAAATCTCTGAACCCTGTAGGTTACACTTCTGTGTTAGAAAATCCCCTGGTTTAAAATTGTACAATTTTCAACATTATACACTTGACAAACAGTAAGCACTTGAGTTTGTAGGGGCATCCACGTCCTGAAGATTTTTTTTTTTTTTTATTAACTGGATTACTGCTGACGAATTAGATGTTTTAATCAGTAAAATGTGTAATCAATCTATTGAAAGAAATTAATGATCAATTATTATTAAATATGAAAATGTATTGTATTCAAAAAACGCGTGAGAATTTCTTTCCAAGATCAAAACAGCACTATTGAGCACATCTCACAAATCCAGTGATTCTGTCAGGGCATATTTGCAAATAAATCAGTAAATTAAAAACAAAATTTTAGAAATAAAATTTTGAAAATATATTCAATTACTACACTTCAGATTTTTTTCAAATAAAATAAAAATTATGGTTGCAGTTAAATACATTTTGAAAAATACAAAAAATTTTGAACAAATTTTTATGAACAGAACTTTAATGATCTGCATTTTGCCAGATTACAGAAGAAAGTGTCATAACCGAAGACTTGATTAAGCTTCACATGATGCCAAACTTTTACAATATCAGGCTAGTGTGCGCAGAGTGAAATGCATTTTTATTTTTATGTCTGATATCTGAATTTGCCTGATTTGTTTTTGTCTGCAAATTTCAATGAATGTATATTTATAGGGGTGTTTGTGTGTGTGTGTGTACGTGTGCGTGTGCGTGTGTGCGTGTGTGTGCCTATGCATTTACATTTGCATGCATATATCTGTGTGTGCATGTGTGTGCGTGTGTGTGTCTATGTGTTGTTTTGCTTTTAATTCAGCAAGAGTATTATCATTATTAATGACTCTAACATAGATTACACAAAATGATGCACAATGCGTTAGAATAGTGATTACACAGAAAGCGAGTGTGTGTCTCAGCTGATCATAAAACTATTTCACCCAGCGTCCTGTCTGGATACATTACTAGAACAAAGAGACCCCAATCATTCTTCTGTTCCTCCGTCAAAAAATTCACCCAACCTCCTGTTACAGCTGCTGAAAATATCCCCCCCAATCCCCCTACACACACACACACACACACTTACGCAGTCCCAGTCTTCCCGTCTGTATACCCATGGAATCTGCCCGTAACTTTGGGAATTAGCTGCCGCTGCCTTTTTCGCGCTGCGTCAGAATTAAAGAATAAACAAAACAAAGGTCTTGAATTCCCATGCTGGCATTAATCATTCAAACGACGTATCGCCATTCCTCAGACTCGGCCGCTGCGCCTCTAAATTACCACCTCCAGGTTCGGGGATCAGAAATGAGCTGGATTATCTGGCAGCTGCAGATGTCCGGGGGCCAACGTCCCTCGTGCTGATTCAGTACGGCCCGAGAACAGCCACCATGCAAATACACGGTCACCGGTCACAAAATAAACTTGTCACAGAATTGAAAAAATATTTTCTACCGCAGGTGAGAGCGAAAGTTTTTTTTTTTTTTCAATAATTGTTTGTTCCCCTTTTTAATTCGCAAACTCAGTCAAAGAGAGCTGTGGAAGACCGCTCAAGATTCGACGGCGAGATGTTTAGCCGGTCTCCCTTCCGCACGAGGCTGCCGCACCGCGATCCCG